>BJBW01003345.1:0-52832 GCA_004320125.1 Scolopax mira
AATTTCTTCCTAATATCTAATCTAAATCTCCGCTCTTCCAATTTATAACCATTACCCCTTGTTGTGTCACTGCACTTCCTGACAGAGAGTCCCTCTCTGGCTCTCCTGTAGGCTCCCTTCAGATATGGGTAGGCTGCTATGAGGTCTCCCCAGAGCCTCTTCTTCTCCAGGAATTTGTCTGATCCTGCAAGGTTGGCCTGATCCGTGCCACACTGGGTAGAGTGCTGTCTGTCTGTCTGAAATGAAGGAGGAGCCGGAAAATGCTCAGGGCAAGTCCAAGAGATGCTTCCTGTACCCTTTCACGTTGGCAGCAGCAGAGAGTCCACGTGTTGGGCTTAGCCCTGTGCTCCCCCCAGCCTCTCCCCGTGCCCATTGCCCTCTCCTTCCCCAGGAGCATGGCACCTCTGGTGAGGAGACCCTGGCTGGAAGCTTCAGTGGGTGTTCCATCGTGTTGGCCGCAACCTTCACTAAGAAAGGCTTCCTGGGTTTTGGAGACCAGTGTTTGTCTGCAAGCTGGCTTTTTGTTGAGGGTTAGCTGGGTTTTTTTTCTACCTATTTTTTCTTGTTTTCCAACTTAGTGGAAGTCCTGAGGAAGCCCAGCTCTGCTTGTGAGTAAGTCATGAGACTGGGGGGGTGAGCCGGCTCTTTCCCTTGGGCTGCTGGCAACCAGCAGCAGGGCTGGGCGAGAAAGGGAGCTTGTTCTGCCTGGGACTTGTGCCTCTGGCCGTGGCTAAGCCCTCCCCTGTCCTTATCCCAGCTTGTTTTACCATCTCCAAACACACTATAGCTTAGACTTAACACGTGTGTGTGTCTGTCCTTTCTGCGGTCTCATCCCTGGGCTTTCACCGTAGCCTCAGCCATCACATCCCTGTGTTCCCAGGACACCTTCTCCAACCACTTGTGTTCTCTAACTCACCACTGAAGGATACAAAAACCACGTCCTGGTCGCTGTTTGTGCTTTTCTGGGCTGGCTTCATCGCTTGTGTGTGCTATGGAGCTACTGCACATCCCCATGAGGACGCAGCCTCCCTGCTCCTCATTGCTGGGAGGAGAAGGGATTTGGAGGTAGGTCCCTCTGGAGCCAGGTTCTGCTGTGTAGGCATCGCAGTCTGTGGACTTCCCCAGAATATATTAAGCGTAATTTCCTCACGCTTTGCTGGTAGCTTGTTAATATTTCACTGGGACGCGGGGGCAGCCTGCAAAGCCCGCGCTTCAAAGGAGAGCAGCTTTCGGCAGCGCTGGGGTTAGCTTCTGGTTTCCCCAGCTCTTGATATAACTCGTTTTGTGGTATCTAAAATAGGTTAGAAAACCACCCAGCGGGGGAGAAAGCCCACCAGGCCAGCTATTGCCTGCACGCCACTGCCTCTCTGAGCCGGCTTGTGGCTCTGGTGTCTGCTCAGCTCCGCTCTTTCTGCACTGGCGTTTTGGGGGAAAAAATACAAACTCAGTATAGTTAAAGGAGAAGGGCTACCTGGATGCCTTGTGGGCCCGCTTGGGTTTGAAATAGCCGTGAGGGACCCAGTGCAGCCCGTCTGTGTCCTGCTGCTGCCAGCCTGGCACTTAGGCAGGGTCCGCAGGTGGGCTGAGGTGGGTTTCCCTTCCCAGTGAGGAGCTTTTTGGGAATGACTATTGGGGTTTTTTTGGGGAATTACTTTTACCTGATCCTGTACTCCACAAATCGGAGCAGGATTGGCCCTCCAGGAGCAATAACAGAAGAATTACTGCATTGCATGGGCGTCTTTATGTGTTTTTTAAACCGTGCCTCCTAATTATAAATAATGGCTGCGATATGAGATATGATTATGATGGATGGTGATTCTGTATTCTGCGTGCATTAGCGGCTTTAACCTTGCTGGGGTAATTATGTCTCATTTCAAATTCTGATACTATTTATTTGAGGTAGGGGACTGGGAATTTAATTTCTACTGCTTTGTCTTTTACTATTATTATTATTTGAAAAGGATACCTTTGCAAAATTGTTTTTTAATCATTCCCTCCAGTTGGCAGCACCAGTTCATTAATATTTTCAGGGGCCGTGCGGGGTTCTTTTGGAGATGTTTGTAAAGGTAGATGTTTTGGGGGAACGTAAAGCTGAGGGCCAGTGTATGGAAGAGGAACTTCTCCTTTGAGACACCTGTGTGCATCCCACTGGCATCGGTCTACCCAAAGCAGCTATCTTTGTCCTTTGGCACTGGCTGCTGCTGTTGAGCCGTGACTGCCAGCTTGGGGCTTCCTCCTCACATGAGATCTTGGGGGGGGGGCAGACAGGGCTGAGCCATCGTCCTGCCCACCCCTCTCACTGTCTTTGATGACATGTCTAATTAAAAACCACATCAACCCGAAGATTGCGCACGTGGTCCTTAATCAGTTTGAAGTCTCTGTGAGAATAAAGTAATTATACTACTCGTTTGGTTACAGTAATTAAAACTTTAATTAACATCATTTCCCACCCCTTGGCCTCCCTCTACAGATATTCAGGCGTGTGATGGGTGCCTGCCAGGGTTGCATCTCGGGATAAAGCTGTTTATCTGGGGGCTGTCTGCCCATCCCCATCTTCGCTCCCTCCAGCATTGGGCCAGCAAGGTCCAGCCATGCTTGACAGTTGCCCATCTCTCACTGGGCTGCTGGGCGTCAACTTGCATCCCCGGCTGGGACCAGCTCCTTGGATGCGGTGATGGCAAGTTGTGGCAGGGGAGGCAGCTCTACTTGAGATCCCTTGGGAAGTGGTGGAGATGGTGGGGGAGGGTGGTAGGTGTTCTTCAAAGATCTGAGAACTTAGGTTCGAATGTGGCATGTAATCTGCTCTGGTTTTAGAAAAAGCTGCATTTTCAGAGAGCAGGTCTGCATTCCTAGGAGTAATTTATTAAGAAGTTAGTGAGTCTCTGTTTCTCATTGCATGGAACTAAAAGAGCTGGGATGACAACAGTTTGTGGCTGGGTGCTGTCATGCCTGTAAAACTCTGGGTGGACTCGAGCAGCCCCCGCACGCCAGTTTACCTCCCAGGTTAGCCCTGTAGCCACTGATGAGCTCTGCATTAGCCAACAGGACCTGGCATTCCCTGACAGCCTGAAGAAGGGATTGCTGCCTGGAAAAGTGAGGCGGGGAGTTCTGCATCCGTGCCAAAGGAAATCCATGCTGTGTAAAACCTGAGCTCTTAAATATCTCAAGCAGCATCCTTAGGGAAAGCAATCTCTATATTTAAATCTTCTCAATCTCGCCTGCGAAATTGCAGCTATCTGCACTGAAGAGCCTAATTTTCATCCTGGTTTTGAACAGAGAGCCCACTGCAGAGAAGTGGTTTTCATTGCTCCAGGTTCTGCGTGATGAGGAGCCATGGCCCCATAGCTTCCCCCCAGCTTTCTGGAGATGCGGAGAAGGGTGTAGCGCAGCCAGGGACGTGGCTTTCGGGGCTGGAGATTCTGTAGGAAGGCCAGAGGTTTAAGGTGTGGGAACGAAGCGTTAAAATGCAAACAAAAAGCGAGAGCAGGGAATTTAGCAAACACCTCAAGAGCTCGGGGTGGAGTGAGTGAGAGGGTCTGAGTGTATTTGAAGCAAAATATTTGCAGGCACTCTCCAGTGCGCTCAGCCCGAAGCCAGGCTTATCCGGCTGTTATTGCTGGCGACTCTGAGCACGGAACGATGGAAGATTTCTTCTCTAATCTTGGAGGTGCTTATGTTTGGAGCAGGGACTGGTTTGGGAGGAAAGGCAGAGCCTGCAGTTTTGATCATGGCACGTCAACAGTAAAGATGTTGATCTATAGAGAGAAAAAAACATTAAAAAAGCGTGGCCGTAACTTTCTGCTGCCTCCTGATGCCATGGGTTATGTTCCCATGAAGTACATCATATGGTGTATGATTTTGTCATTTAATCTTTAAGAGATTGTGCATGTCCAGTCCTGCTGCCTGTGCTGGGTGGTAATATTTGATGTTGTCGCTGTGCCCTGTGATATTTAGAACCTGATCATTTATTGCTTATCGGCTTCTCCTGGGCGGTTTGGTGATATTTGTCCATGGAGATAAACCACCAGGACAGCCCAGAGCTGCAGCAACAAAAGGCCTGATCGGTAGGAAGGGATCAAAGCCGGTGTTAAATGGGTGAAGCTGAATTTCCCCCGTGCAGTCAGTGTTGTCCTTCTCCCTGGGTGGAGGTGAATGGGCAGTGGATTTAGTTCCTATTGCATCGCCCTCACTGCAATGTATTGCTGCAGCAAATGGCTCTGGGCTTGCACGCCGTGGAAATAACAGCTGGTGCACTTACATGGCTGGAGCTGAATGAATGGGGAGCTGCTGAGGTGGGGCTGCAGATGGCTTTACAGTCTGATGGATGGATAAATCCAGACGCAAGCCATGGTCCAGGCAGCCCCGACAAAATGAGGACGTGGCTGGTGCTGAATCTGTGTGTGGGGCTGCTGGTGCGGGCGCTGGGATGGGAGGGGACCCGACCGTAGGGGTTTGGAAGACCGAGTCCCCTGCCTTGTCCTCCAGCAGCTCTTCTCTTACTCCTGGGTTGTTTTAGGGACCAGGAAGGAAACAGCAGTTTTCCTGGAGCCAAGGCAGGAGGAAGGATCCAGTTGACTTCCATCTGTGCCGCAGCCCCGGGAGCTCATCCTTCCTCCCTCACTGCCTCCTCCTCCCAGGTGAAGCTGCCTCCTCTCTGCCTTTTGGTATCCCCTGATGGAGATCTGGAATGGGGAACATCCCCATTGCTGCTGGCAGGCAGTAGGGGTTTGAGCCCCTGGCTGTAGGCATGTCCCAAGCAACCAGGAGTGCGAGGATGGTGGGACAAGCTCTTGATGTTCATGTTGGGGTTATCTTGGTCTGGTTGCATGGTCAGAAGTGCAACAAGGCTTGGAAAGGGTGGGCTTGTGCTGTCCTGTTGAGCTAAGTAGTGTTTTTAGGAAAATAAGTGGTGCTTCTAAGCTGTGGAGAGGCTGGGGATGGCAGCTCTGGGTCTGTTCTGCTTGCCAGCCAGGGCCATGGGCTGTGCAGGAGCAGGAGGCTGGTACCGGGGGTCCAGGCTGGTCCCCAGGGGACAGAGGGATGCAGTCTCCTTGCGGTGCCTTGATAGTGAAGTGGTGGCTTTTGTTTGGAATAGCGAGTGTTGAGTCCTTCAGGCAAGAGCTTTCTTCCCAGGGACTTCTCTGGGACGTTTAGGTATTAACTCGCCCCAGGCTAGTCACGTGCAGTCTGAGTCCCGTGGGAGCCAGGAGGGTGACACATTGCCATGGCTTCAGCGCGCCCGGGGCCTGCTGGGACGCTGGGGATGCCTACAGTAATTAATGAACAGGGGAGAAAATAATCCTGTGTTTCTGTGATGTCCTCTGCCCTTCACTGCTGTCACCCAGGGCTTTCTCCTACACGGAGGGGAACAGTGGGATGCAGTGACAAGGTCCCCATCTCATTTTGCTGTGTGCTTTTTATGCCCTTCCCTTCCATTTTGCAGGGATAAAATGCCTTGCCCAACTGTTACCAGGCTCTCTTGCCTCTGCAGCTCCCTCCTCTCTTCTTGGGGCTTGAGAACCAGCAAGACCCACTCACCTGCCTGTGCTCCCCTCCCTTGAGAGAGACGTATCTGTGGTGAGGTGCAGTTTTGGGGAATTTGCTGTGCATTTACACTGGAGAGGGCACAGCCGGGTGCTGGCATCGCACTGCTGGAGGGGTAGTTTTGGGACGCTCCGTTGCTCCATCCCCAGGGAGCTGATGCCCCAGCGGCTGCTGTGGTGTCCCCGGGGACGCCCGGGAGCTCCTGTCAGTTCCCTTTAGCAGTGAAGCGCCTTGGAGGCAAAGCATTTGCATCTCCTCCAGAGTGCCTGGGGTCGGTGGCTGCACACACACGCCGTGCAGAGGTTATTTTGCATCGCCGTTGCTTGGCAGAGGGTCAGCAAAGACCAAGGATTCGCCACCCTATGGGTCCACGGCATCACATGAAGGGGTCCCCGGGGTCCCCTGTCCTCCGTCTGTCCTTCCCTGGTCACTTGGCAGCTGCCAGCGCCTCCCACCCTGTCCCTGGCAGCCCCCGGGGCAGAGGCTGCCCATTGATTCGCTTGTAGGGCCCCCCCCTCCCCTCTTCTGACCGCCTCAGCCCTGAGAGATACTGATTGGGAAATAATTGCAATAATAATAGAGATATTTTGCTCCTGAGTGACTAGACGATACAAACCGGGCACTGAGCCAGGAGAGTTTTGAAGGGCAAAGCTGGGAAATCAATGGCTTGAGACTGCTGGAGGATCCGTGGGGCTGGGACCCGGGGCTTTGCTGGGGAGGGGAGCAGGGCAAGTGCTTTTACCCATCCCATGCCATGTGGCTCCCAGTAGGGGGATGCTTCTAATTCCTTTCCCTCGTTCATTGTCTCCATCACTCCCTCCTGCACCTGGGTTTGACTTTGGTGAAAGGTGCTGCTCGCTCCCCCTTGCCAGCAGTCTGGTTTTGGTACAGAGAGGTGGAAAAGCTTTTTCTGGCGGCGTTTTAGTTCTGTTGAAATTGCTGTAGTGGTGTGTGGGGCTGATGGGGCAATGTGGGCAGACCTGGTCAGAGGAGGTTTTGAGAAGGTTTGCAGAGGGTGGGCAAGGAGCTGGTCAGAGTCGTGCTGTGCTGGTCTGGCAGGCTCTGCCGAGCCCCCTCGGCATGGGGGAGCACTGCTCCTGTGGGTGGCTGAACAAGAGGAGAAGATGGAAATGAGTTTGAGCGAAAGACAACGGTGGTTGAGGCATTTTGGGGAAGGTGGTGGTGTGTTTTTGAGCCCTGTTGGGGCAGGGTCACCCCCCTGTGCCTCCCCCTCTCTCCTATGGCAAACCCCACTGCCTTCACCCAGCTTCCACCCCACCTTCCCAGAGAGGTGCAATGAAGTGTGCCTGTCCTCAGTTCACATGGCTGAGCTCAGGATGCTGCCTGGGGACCCCACCAAGGGCAACAACATGTGCTTTGAAGCCGGTTAGATGAACCGGTGTCATATCTGTCAGTGTCAGCAAGTCATTGGCATTTGTTGCTGTTACGAGCATTGGTTTAGATTTAGATTAAGTATCTCCTTGTTTTTTGCTTTAATATACAGATATAATTAAAGTCCCAATATTCTCCTGTTCAGGGCGATGTTGGACCTGGGACAAAAGCCTTGCTTGCATTCACCTTTATAAAACGAGTGGGTTTCACTGAGTGGAACTGGGCAGCTCCTATTGGCCCTCATCAGGCTCACGATGAGGCAGGAGCATCCCAGCCCCGTGCGAGGAGCCAGCAAAGCCTCCTCCCAGCTGAGAAGTCTGAGATGCCGGCATCCACCTCCGCAGGGCCCTGGAGTGCCAGGTTCCAGCAGTTGGCAGCAGGCAGCTGCCTGCCCGTCTGGGAGAAGGAGGAGGATGATGAGGAGGAGGAGGCATGTGTCTGATCCCTGCCTGGCTGGTGCATTCCTGTGCAGGCAGCTGGCGGGGTGGCTGGCCTGGGGAGTGGAGATAGCCGGGGTGCTGTCTGCCAACTCGCCCTGCATAGCTGGGATGTTTCTGTGGGGCCATCCTGTCCCCAGCCCCGCGTGTGAGCCCTTGGGAGTCACATCCCCAAAGCCCTGTGGTGCCCCTGCCATCCTGCAGAGAGCAGGCATCCAGCAAATGCTGGTGAAGCATGGCCAGGGCTCTCCCAGTGGCGATTTTCTTGATGCCCAAGCAAAAGCAGAGGCAAATCCTCATCACCCTGGATGCTAAAATTTGGTAACCTGCAATGCCAATGGGAGGGTGCAGGAGCCTTCTGCCCTGCTGCCTTCTCCCCACTTTTGTCCCCTGGCATGCCATTGCCCCCCCCTTTCCAGCCCCCCCTCCCCACCAGCTGTGCCCCCTGGGACAGCTGATGCTCTGGTCCCACAGCTGCTCCCGGCCCCACATTTCTCTGGGCAGACTCTGCATGTTCTTGGGGAGGGGGGAAGAGGAGTGTGTGTGTGTCCCCAGAGCAGCTGATCCAGGAACGTCATTTTAAACCCCTCACCCTCCTTTGGAAACTAGAGAGGGGCAGCTGCTGGTCCCCATGGGGTGACTGGTGAGGGGAGGCATGTAGAGGGGCAGCTGGTGTCCCTGTCCCCCGCCTGCTGCCTCGGGGTGAACCCAGGCCACATGCCAGGAGGGGCCATGCAGGCTGGCACCCCTGTCCCTCACCAGCCCCCCTGGATGGACAGGAGATACTCCCTTTCCGGCCATGGGCTCCTTGGTGTGGTGTTGTGTGACATTACCCAGCAGCTGTCCCTCCGCCCTGGGGTGGCTGGGCTGCACGGGTCCTCTATTGCCTCTTGGGAGGTAGCTCCATGGGTTAGGGGTCATCTCTGCCAGGACCTGCTCCTCTCCTGTTTTTACTTGCTCTGTCTTGTGCCATTTGGGTGGATGGTGCCAAAATCAAAGCACAAGGCTGGAGGTGTTAGCGTGACCCTGCTCCCACGGAGGGGGGATGAGCACCCACCGGTTTGGGTAGGGCAGCCTGGGGCTTCGGTGCTGCCTGAGCCATGAGCACCAGAGGCTTTCATCCAGCATCCTCTCCTCGCAGCGCCTTCTCTTCCCCTCTGCTCTGTCTCCATCCCTGATGGACATCCCTGGGGAAGACTCGCTGCTTTCCCCCGGCGAGTGTTGGGAGGGAAGAGGGGAGAGGCTTTGAAATGCACTCCGGTAAGTAAGCCCTTCTTTCTCATTGCCCGTCAGCACCGTGCGAGCCCCGTGGAACTGGAAAGGGTCCCCGTGAAAAGGCTGCGGAGTGTGTTTCAGGCAGATAAGTCCCTGCCTTTGAAGTGTGGCAGGCGGGCAGAAGCGCCCTCCTCTTGTAGCTGCTGCCAGCCGCTGCGAATTAATCACAGCCCTGTACAGATAAGAGTACAAAGCGTGGCTGAGCACTTCTCCTGCCCAGAGGAGGGGTCTGCGGGGGACTGCTTGGCACCCAGGATGGGGGCTTGAGAGCCCAGAGTGGGGGGTGATGGAGGACTGGGGGTGGGAGACCCCCGTGGGGAGTCCGGCTGTTGGGGGGTGAAGCGCCGCCTCTTCCCGGCAGTGGGCTTGCAGGGTGTCCCCTGCGGGGAGACTGGGTCTCACGGGGACCCTCCACCCGTGCCCTCGAGCATGTGGTTTTGGTCCTGCAGGGAGGACCCCAGCACCCCTCTGACCCTGGCCAGACCCCAGCTAGATCCCTGACGGCACGTGTTCAATCCAAAAGCAGCCTTGGCATGTCTGCAGCTGCCTTCTCTCTCCGGCTGTTCTTCCTCCCCCTCCGCCTGGCATCCCTGGCCCGGGCTGAGCTGTAAAGCTCCATCCTCTGCCTCTGTCCTCCTCCAGACCCGCTGCCAGCACTGGGTGGCTGGCAGGTCAGGGCAGCTGCTGCCCTTCGTTCCTCTTGTTGCCTGTCTTTCCAAAAGGCGAGCCTGGGGAGGTGCTTCTCTCTGCGTTGTGCCTGTTGCTGGTGACTGTAAGGATGTTGAGAGGTTTTCCCCTTGAGGGTTTGGTGTTACGGCAGTGGGGAGGTGCCTGCTCACCTGGACAAGCCTGGAGGGCATCTTGCCCTAGGGAGCAAGCGTGCTGCAATGGAAAGAGCCATCTCTCTTCTGGTGTGTTGTCTCTGTCCGCCCAGTGCTTTTGCGCTGGGTTTCTGGTCCCAGGCTTGTCTCCTACAGCTCCTTGGGGCAGGTGGCTCCTTGGCTCTTCACTAGCACTGGATGCAGTGGGGCATGAGCCCTGCTAAAGCTTCTGGATGCTCCAGGGTTATGGTTTGTAACAGAGAACTGAGCTCAAGGCAGCAGCTGGACATGCTGATCCTGCTGTCTGGCCATGATCTTGCACCATGGCATGCTTCTTAGTGAGGTGATGTGTTCTCCTCCTCTGAAACCTATATAGGATTGAAACTCACATCTGTGGCCAAGACAAGACCATCCCCAGGAACCATCTCTGGGCCTTCTGGTGCGAGGACTTTACCTCTGCCTGGCTGGGGTGTGCTGTGCACGGTCACTTGTAATGCTGGAGTGCCCAGGGGTCGAAGTCTTCTTTTCCCTTATCATTCCTTTGCTGAGGTTCTCCATGGCTGGCCTCGGAGGGGAGGGACCTCTTGGAAAGGTGGGATGCTATTGCATCTCCTGGCCTTTCACTGCCTCCACCAGCCCACTTGGCTTCTGGGGGACCAGATCTTAAACCCATCCCTCCTCAGAGTGAAGCTGTGGTGGGTGCTTGCCCCGTGAGTTGGGCTCCTCGCTTGGGTGGGGAGGGGGGTGCATGTAGGTTTCTGGTGGAGCAGCCTCCGGGCTTGCTTTGAGATGATTCACCCCAGCAGGGAGCTTGTAATTTCTTGCCTATGATCTCCTCCATTTTCTTAGTGAGGTAGGAGGCCACCAAGCCTACCCTTGCTCCTTCTCCTCCTCTGCGACACAGCTCCGGGGTCCTGCCCTCACAGGCCGCAGTGCTACCGAGGCGATGCCTGAAGCCAGCCTGAGGCAGGCAAGAACGAGGGCAGGAATCCTGAGCAAGAAATTAGTGTGAGTAATTATTAGTATTGGGTAATTATATCAGCGTCAGGATGAGGAGAAAGGTTAATAGGCTGGTTTATTTATTTATTTTTGGTAAATGTCTTTTCCCCCCGGGGTGGGAAGGCAGGCAGGGTGGGCAGGAAGGAACGTGTTTCCGAGGGGGGCTGCTCTGATTAAACCCCATCCTCTCCCCCTTTCCCTGCCCCGCGGGTGTGGGGAAAGGGGGGGGAGCCATCCCTATCCCTCCCTACCATCTGTAAGAGATCTGTTGGGAGGCACCTTGTGCGTCCCATGCATGGCTCTGCTGCGTTATGGTCCAAACAGCCTGTCCCCTTCCCGCCAGCTGGGATGGGCAGGTTCCCATCAGGCTAATCCCACTGGAAAAATCCCTGATGCAGGGCTGCTATCTCTGCCCACATGGCAGCAGATGCTGTAGGCACTTGGATCCTCCTGGCGTCGGATGACATTGGGGTCTATCTGCCAGTGATCTCCTGGTGCTAGGGAGGAGCAGTAGCATTGGTTTGCCTACCATGACCTAACTCAAAAAATTTCTCATGCTCTGCCTTTTGTCCAACCAGAAAGCAACTTGCTTGCCACATTTTCCAAATTTCATTTCCCTTAATCCCAAACCCATCTCTAGAGCATCCTTAGCAGGAGGAGAGGCTCTGGAGAAGAGGGTTTGCATGTGTGCATGCCTAGGGTGGTCCCAGGACCCCTACCAGAGCACCTTGACATGTGGCAGGCTGGGCTCCAGCCTGTTTTGACTATTGAAAATATTTTTAGGATCTTCCTGGAGCCTCAAATTAACTGGAAGTGCTTCACTTGTGTTGTGGTTGTGGTTTTTGTTTTTTTTTTAATACATCTCTTTCTCTTTCCCAGCACTGCGCAGTGCAATAATGTAATGGGGAAATTACCCCGCTAGTTAAAAATTACTGCTAGCGCGACATCCAGCCATAGATCTATTTTAGAACCAGGGTAAAACTATATCGATTCTTCTGTGCTGCAACTGCAGCCCATAAAAGGGTTGGAAAGGTGCGTTTGTCACGTCGCTGTAGCAAGGGGGAGAGACATTCCCTTGCTGCTGGGAAAGGGGGATGCTCCCCATTACCCTCCTCTAGAGAGCTGGCTCAGACAGGACTTTGTAGGGAAGGAGCTGAGAGCCAGGAGAAGAGTAATGAAGGAGGGTTGGTTCCTGGGGGTGATGCTGGGTACTGTGGGACAGGAGGTAACATGACGTGGGACAGGAGGTGCTGCATGGCCCTGCACTGCAGGTGTTTGAAACTTGACCTCCTCTGATGTTTGGAGTAGGAGCAAATGTGGTTCTGGGCGGAGAAAAACCACCTCACCAAAAGGGCAGGGAGAGGCTTTAAAACAGGCTCTCAGCACCTCTGGGTTCCCCAGCACACAGTGGTACCCAGGGTGGGGGTGATGGGGAGCAGATTCTGTGTATGGGTCTGGCAAAGGGTGCTGAGAAGGTAGGTAGGTACTAGGACTGGTTTGGGTTATGAAGAAGGCTCTCCAGCCCTGTGGCAGGATGTACAGGGGGTTTTTGTCTGTGCTGTGGGCTCCCAGGAGTTACACCTGGCCCTGCAAGCCTTGTCCCCACATCCCCTGGGGAGAGGGTGGCCCCTTTGCTCACTACCGTGCAGGACTTGTCGCTCTCTGGTTGCTCAGGGGTCTCTTTCTTAATTAAATACATTTGTTTTGTAAAACTGCCTAAAAATAATCCAGGGCTGGTGCATGCAGGAGGCTGGCGGTGAATCAAAGGCGCCGCTCTAATTAAACGGGCCCCGGTTTGTTTGTGAGCTGCATACATTTCCATGCTAATCAGCTGCACACCGGGATCCTGCTTTCCTGGCCCTGTATCCTCCTGATTGGGAACTATGTAAATGCCGGTGGCGATTTATTGAGGAGGGGGGATGAAGCAACTGCCGTGGGGGGCCACAAGGGCTTGGGCATGGTTGTGCTGGGGGAGTGGGCATGACGGTCAGGGCAGGGCTGTGGGATGCATTTTGGGGGCTGCTTCAAAGCAACAGATTTGCCCCTGTGCTGTGGGGGTTAAAGTCCCATGACTGGGGGTGCCGGACTGGCCCCCGTGTGTGCCAGCAGCCCTGTGCAGCTGATCCCGGGCAGCGTTTGCTCCATCTTGCTGGATACAATGCTTCTCTGCTGCTTGCTGCTCGTTTATTTTTGCGGGGTGTGTTGCTGGGATGGCCCCCGTCCCGTCCCGTCCTGTCCCATCCCATCCCATCCCATCCCATCCCATCCCATCCCATCCCGTGGGAGCAGATCAGACCCACTCAGCCCTTTCTCCCGGCAGAACGTGTCTCTTGCTCGTGGAGGTGGCAATCAGGTTACACCAAGTAGCACCACTGAGTTTAGCTCCTGCTCAGCGGGTGCCTCTGGCCCCGTGGTGCCTCGTGATGTGGTTGTCGCTGGTACAGCCAGAAACCAGTGTGCTCGGGAAGAGCTTTAACGTAATTGTGAGCCGTAAGGGGATTAAAGCCTTTGCCACGTTCCTGCTCAGGGAACAAAGGCGCTTTCTGAACCTCTGTTGACCCCCAGCTTCCTTGAGACCCTCTTGACTGCCCCGGTCACGAGCCTGAGCGTTTCCTCTGATGGATGGGGAGATGGGAGCCCTGCCTGCCTGTGCTGTGGCATCCTGCCTGGCTCGGGCTCGGTGCGGTGTGGCGTGTGAGCCACGTTCCATACTGCTGTCGTGAGACAGGGTTTGCTGCTTTGCTGCAAGCTGGGGGCTTGCCACTGCCACGCTGCAAGTTGGAGGGGCTTTGGGGGTGAGTGGCAGTGGGTTACATGGGCCTCCTCTATACTGCCCTGCTTATGTGGCTTCCCTCCCTGGAGAGGGGTGAACACTGTCAACATAAACATGGGACAAATGCAAAAAAAGGGGAAGAGAACATTGCGGCGTGGCTTTCTAGAAAGGGATGTTTGCAGTGCTTTGCTGTGCTGTGATGGCACGTGACCATGGCGTGCTGGCGTGGGAGAGAGAGGTGGCATCACTAAATGGGACATGTTCCCCTTCCCACTCCCTGGGGTGTGTGTGAGACTGTGCTCACCCCTTCTTGCTCTCCCCACAGATCCTGGTGGACTTGCTGGCTGAGAGGAAGCACCAAGCGCTGCAGTATGAGAACGTTGTGGCCCACGAGGGCAGCTCCATCCTGCGAGACCTGGTGCTGAGTCCTGACCGCCAGCACATCTACGCCATGACCGAGAAACAGGTAAGGGGAGGGGATGGCATGGCAGCCCCTCTGCTCTCCTGACATAGCAGCCCACTTTGCAGCCCCAGCCTGCAGTCCATGCAGTGGGAAGCCTTCTGGGCAGCTTCCCTGGGAGCTTTGCTTTGCTTTTGTAAAGCTCTTTTTGCTCTCTGGGGCCTCCTCTCCCAAGGAACAGCAGCAGCTCCTCCTGGCTCCTCTGCAAAATCACTGCCCTGAGGCACTGGCTCGGGTGGCCCTGCTGCTCCTCTCCTCACTGGGGACATGCCCCAGCCAGTAATTGTTAGCAGCAGCTGCTTGAAATTCCCATGGTCCCTGGGGACTGAGGGCTGCCCTACCCTTCCTTGCTATGAGGGGCTGGCCATAAACCTCTTCCCTGTTCTGGACATCCTCTCCAGAGCAGGGTTTTTACAGGTTAGCAGAAGCTCCTTTTTCCAAATAGCTTTTTCTCCTCTGGGACAGAAGGGACATGGTGCTGGTGTAACCCCAGGCCCTGGTGTGCACCCTCGGTCCCTGCCTCTCTTCTACCAGAGGTACAGACCTGATCCAGATCTGGTGCTGCTGTCCTGGCAGCGCAGTTGGGGCTCACAGGAGGAAGCCTTGGTTGGCTTTGCGAGTGTTTGCGTGATCCCCAACCTGTGGGAGATCTTGCTGGTGCTAGTTCATCCTCTGCAGTGGAGCAGGTGAAGCAGGTTCGTGCCACAGTGGTGCCACTCTTTGGGTCTGGCACCGTGCCTTGTGGTGGAACACAAGAGCTGCTGTTCTGGGATGTGGTGTGCCTGCATCCTGCAGCATCTCTGCTTCTCAGCCTGGCAGAGGGGTGCATGAGTAGGACCGTGGCAGAGCTTGGACCTTGACATCTCTCCTGGCCACCAGCTCAGGGGCTTGGGAGGGGGAAGGATGCTGGAGTCAGGCCATGGGTTTGTCTAGACAGTCCCTTGAGAACAGCAGAGCCTGTTCCCTCCCTCTCCCAGCGCCTGTCTCTGGTTTCTGCTGTGCTGCAGGAAACCTGGGGCTTCCCAGGCGAGGCAGAAACTGGGTCTGGAGTCCTTCATGTTTCTGTCCTAGGCCTGGCTCAGCTAAGCCTCCCCGCTCAGGGGAGATGTTGGAGATGTGGTTGCAGGTGGGGGGGTGTAACACAGACTTGGACTAGGGATCTTCCTAAAGGGCTACTGAGGCTGTTGGGAGCTGGCATACGCCTGTGTAGGATCTGACTGGGGGGAACCACCTGCTGACCCTCTCACCACAGCCTGCCTGAAGTAATGTCAGGGGCAAACAAGTGGAAAGGCTACAGATATCCTCAATGGTATGCAAACTGGAGGGTACTGGTTGGCCAACCTTACCCCAGTCCTGTAGGCATCACACTGAGCCCAACGCTTGCTGGGCTGGGAGGAGGGAGAGCACCCCAGGTTTAGCCTTCAAGTAGAGAAGTTTGCAAATTTTAATTAACGAGTTCTGCCCCTTGGGAGCAGTGGGGAAACTGAGGCAGGAGCGTGGCAGGCACAGACAGCTGCCCAGTGCTGCAGGCTCCTTGCGTCCCCTCTCTTCTCCTCCCCTCTCCTTAATAAAACCCACTCTCTTCCCTGCTCCGGCTGGGTGTTATCAGAGCGCTGGTGGAAAGTAATTAAATGAACAGTTGTAACAGAGCTCGAAGGGCTTGGAGAACGAGGGGATTTTAATCAAATCTGGAGGAGCAATTAATAGAGGACTGGTAACCCTTTCGGGGCAAGACTGTGGTAGCCGCGGGGTGCCTGGCCGGCACCGGGAGCTGATGCGGGGGCTGAGCCGGCACAGCCCCCTCCCACAGCCCTGCAAGGATGCAATGGTGGAAGGAGCTTGGCTGGGGTAAAAGCCTCCCTGAGATGGAGGTGTCACCTGGGAATGTGCTGCCTGGGGTGGGAGTGGGTGATGGTCGGGGCTCAGAGTGCTCCCTGCCGCTGTCTCTTCTCTAATGGGGTGGGAGCCGTGGGCCAGGGCGAGTCCCATCTCTGGTGGGGTCTGGGCATGGACACAGCAGGGAAACACACAGCCTGTCCCCCTTCATTCCCTGCCTGTTCCCCGCAGGTGACGCGGGTGCCAGTGGAGAGCTGCGAGCAGTACGAGAGCTGTGAGCTGTGTCTGGGCTCCCGGGACCCCCACTGCGGCTGGTGCGTCCTCCATAACATGTAAGTAACACGCCAGTGAACCCCAGTTTGGCAACACTGTCCATTCCCATCGCTGGTCTCCTTGGGGAGTCCCCTCCTGCACTTTGGCCCTGAAATGTGGGGATGGAGTGGTCCAAGAAGTCTGTTGTCCCTTCCCACAGCGCCCAGTTGTGCTCATGAGCACCCACGCATGACAAAGGTGCTTGCATGTGCCCTCTAATCCTGCCTACGGGCTCCCCAGCTGGCATCCTTATGCTAATGAGAAAACCTGAAAATACAAGACCCCAGAAGTCCCCAGTGCTGGCACCAGGGGAAAGCAAGGCTCCCTTACAGGACTCGAGCACCCAAGGTCCCTAGCTGGGCATCACCTCCATGCCAAAGGACCTGTCTGCCATGGCATCAGCCCGGAGCCAGGCATCAGCCCGGAGTCAGGCAGGACCCTGGGGGGGATTCAGTCCTCTTCCTCACCGTGGTGCTTTCACCCCCCTGCAGCTGCTCGCGCAAGGACCGGTGTGAGCGGGCGGACGAGCCCCAGCGCTTCGCCTCCGACCTGCGGCAGTGCGTCCAGCTCACCGTCCAGCCAAAGAACATCTCAGTCACCATGTCGGAGGTCCCGGTAAGCCACCTCTGCTGCCCGAGCAGCCCCCCGGCCACCTCCTGACCTTCTGGGGGCAACGGCTGGGGAGGCGGCAATTAAAAATAACTAACAAGTATATGACAAATAGGGAGAAAGGGAAAGAGAAGCCCGAGACAAATAAAACAGAGCAAAGCGCAGGGCATTGATGAGGGCTGGCCTATTGATGGAGATAATAAACCACTTGATGATTATTCAGAAAAGACACGAGCGAGCAATAAATATTTCTCCATAATACAAACACCAGCATCAGAGCTGCCATTCGTAGGTCGGCGATCCATCTAGCTCAATAGCCTGTCTCTGACCCTGGCCTGCAGTGGATATTTTTGGGATGAGACTTCGATGCACAAGTCGCTGCTCTCTCTGTGCAGACAGAGAAAGGATGATGGACTTCCCCGATGTATTTTCCAGGCCATTAGCACTGTGAAGAGAATACGAAACAGCGTATACTAGCAATAAAGTTTTGAAAACTGTCAGTCTGGATGTCTGGCACTCAGGAGTTCTAAAAGAGCTGCTCTGGAGTTCCTTGGCCGGTGGATATTTGTAAGAATAGAATACTAAATAATTAACATTTTGTAATAAATAAGCAAATGTTGAGAAAAGCCCAGGAAGCGGAGAAAGTTCTCTGTTTTTTTTGCCCCAGAGAGCAGAAGTTCTCTGGTTTTTTTGCCCCTTTGCAGAAGAGGCACATGGAACAGCCCAGAGAGACTGCTTAGTTTGACATCAGATTTAGAAAAACTAAAGGGAAAAAAAATGAGTGCAGGATGCAACTGATAAAGATTTAAGGATGAGAATATAATTAATGCCAGTCAGCGCAGTTTTATGTCAAACAAACCACATTTTGTTCTTTGATGAAATTATGACTTGAATTAGAAGAGGGACTGTGGGGATGTGATGTCTTTAGGCTTCTACAAGGCATTTGACTTGGTACAACACAACGTTCTGATTAAAAATTAGCATTATACAATATTGATAAAGCACGTGTTAAGTGGATTAAGAACTGGCTCCGTGACAAATCTCAAAAAGTCCTTGTCAGAGGGGAATTGTCACCGGATGAGAACAGTTTGGAAGGCGCTTCTGCAGGGGCTAATGTTCACTGGTAACGTGGAAATAAATGTGAGATGGCTGCGGGTGGGACCTGCTGGGATGCTGAGGCTGGGGGTTGGTATGGGGTGAGATTCCTCTGTAGAGCAGTTGGCTCTGAGCGGGGCTGGTTTAGCAGAGGAGTTGGGGCTTGATACTGCCAAATCTAAAGTTAGATGTGAAGAGAGAAGACAAGCATTTGCCCAGTGTCCTGGAAAACAGCGCTGAGGTTGAGCCCTTGCTGTGTGGCTCTCCATGCTCCTTGGGTGAAGCCAGGAACTGGGTGGCATTTTCAGCTCTGGGGGTGGATGTCTCCCCGACCCATGGTAGGGCGCTGCATGGAGGTCTGGGGTGGTCTGCGCTTGGGCTGGAGTCCAGCTTTTAAAGGGGGAGGCTGAAAACCTCCCGTAAACATCATGTAAATGAGTTGAAGACTGGATAAAATGCCTTGCAGTGAGAGACTTCCAGAGCTCAATCTGCTTAGCTTATCAAAAAGAAGATTAAGAGGTGACTTGATTACAGAGTATAAGTGCCTTTACAAGGAGCAAATATCAGGGACTAAAGGGCTTTTTAATCTATCAAGGAAAGGCATAACAAGAACTAATGGCTGGAAGCTGTGAAAAATTCAAATTAGAAATAAAGCAAGCGTTTTGTAAAGTGAGAACTGCTGACCCTGGGAATGACTTTGTGAAGTAAGAGGTGGATTCCTCCCCTCCTCGGCTCTGCCGGAGCAGATGCCTTTCCGCGAAACACTCTTTAGCCTGAGTCTGTGCTTGGTCTCTGTAGAGGTGAGGTGTAATGGCTTGTGGTGTGGTGAGGACAGGAGGCTGTGAGTCATTCCATCTTTTAACCCATTTAAATCCACACTTCTTGTTTCAGCAGATAGATCCATGGATGGGGGTTGCTTGTGAAAGCCCCAGGCAGGTCTTGTGTGGATGGTGAAGCAGGAATTTACACCCTTGGTCTTTTCTGTTGGCTGGACTCACACATAGCAGACAAGGAGGAGTCTTTTTTGATAGTTTTCTGTACTAATGCTCTTGCCTCTCCTCCCCAGCTGGTTCTGCAGGCCTGGAATGTTCCAGACCTTTCAGCAGGAGTCAACTGCTCCTTTGAAGACTTCACTGAGTCTGAGAGCCGCATTGAAGATGGAAAGATCTACTGCAGCTCTCCCTCTGCCAAGGATGTCATCCCCATCACCAGGGGCCGCGGTGAGCTTGGGCCCTGGGGTGGGGAGAAAGCCTGAGACAAACTTTGTCACCATTGTTGCCCCACAGCCAGATGTGGATGAAGATAGTCTTCCTGTGACGGCGATCCCCAGGCCCTGAGCAGGACCCAAGTTGGGTTCTCGGGGTATAGGAGGGAGGACATTGCTTCTCATGGGGGACTGGTCCTTGGTCTCCTCCAACCCATGGGCACACCTACTTGATGACACTGTAGTGGTCTTTACACCAGTCCTGAGCACCCTGGCCTTGTTCCCAGTGGTGGACCATTCCTAGGCAGATGTACTGTGGGTGGCCATGTACTCTGGGACATTCTGTTGATCCCAGAAGTGTTAAGCTCGTCTTCAGTACCACCCGCACAGCCCAAGGCACCTGCCTCTGTGCTAGCAGGTTGCAGTTAGCTGTAGGGGCTCAGAGCTGTACTTGGGATCTGTTGGCCCATTTGGTGGCTAGGTGGGTGGGGGTGAACACTTTTTGTTGCAGATTTTGGGGATTTTGTTAGTTAATTGGGCTTGAATGGTGATGCCCAGCTCCCTCCAGCCCATCAGCCTTGGGCTGAATGCTGGGCTGTGCACTGTGTCCTTTCTGATGCCTTTTTCTGCCTGTGTCTCTCCCAGGGGACAAGCGTGTGGTGAAGCTCTACCTGAAATCTAAGGAGACGGGGAAGAAGTTTGCCTCCGTGGATTTTGTTTTCTACAACTGCAGCGTCCATCAGTCGTAAGTGGCCTGGGTTTTTCGAGAACACTTTGGGAATGGATTGGTGGGGTGGTGTGGGAGAGAGATGTCAGTTTTGTGGGTGCTGATGTTGCAAAAGGAAAGGGCAATCGAGTATAGTGATGTTTGCAGTGAAAAATCACCCCCTTTTGCCCTTGTAAACTGGGACAGTGACCAGAGCACCCACAGCTGGCTTGGGCATATGGGAACGTGTAGCATCAGGGCAGAACCTCACTTAAAATGATGGGCTTTGGGTTTGGCAAAGCTTTGGAAGGAAAAGTGAGCTTACTGCATTGCAGACTGTAGCAATAATCCATGTGACCGAAAATGCCAAGCATCTTGTTATTCCTGGAAACAGTTAATAGGAGTGACTTGGCGATGCTAAAGGAGAAGCCTGTGTTTTCCTGCGACGGTACCTGCTTCCCAGGCTTGCTGGAGAGCGAGCTGGAAAGTTACAGCAACATGGGGTGGAACATGCTGCATGTCCTGGGGCGTTTACCCAAGAATTTCCTAACTGGAAGTAATTGTGAATTTGCTTTCCTGTCAGGCTGCTGTGAAATCTACTCCATGTAAGGGTTTTTAGGAGTTTTGATATATGGATGTGGTAAAATAGAGGAGGTGTGGATTATTGATGTGCCGTCTAAGCAGGGTGTCTAAAGCCTCTAACAGCGAGCTCCTGATGAGCAGCAGGGAGATGGCTCTGCTGTGGGAACGTCGGAGGAGATGCTGGGGTGTGTTTGGGCAAAGAATTTGGAGCTCAAGAATGCAAGTGATATCATTACCCTGCCAGAAACCTCCTATGGATGGTGGTGCTCCAGCTGATCAGTAATTATAGATAAGCAAATGCAGGGTGATCTCTTTTGGACAGCTTTTTGTAGAGTCTAGCCTGCCTTGGAGGCCTCTGCTGCAGGTTGCTTCTCCAAAGCCTGTTTGGATTTTCCACTTCAATCAGGGAGAAGCAGGTGAGGTGTGGGCTCCCTGGCTGGGTACCTGCAGCGAGCTCCGAGTGGGTGCATCAGAGGAGAGGAGAGCCCCTGCAGACCTTGTGCATCACAGGGATTTGTGCCCTGCCTGCTCTTTGCCCGGGGAGCGTGTCTCTGCTCCTGAGAACGATGTGCCAGCCAGGGAGCAGAGGGTTTGCAAACTCGACTTTCTCCCTCACCTTGACTCCTGAGATGAGCTTTGTCTCCCTTCACGTCGTGTGGTTTCAATAACATGAGCTCAGCTTTGGCTCGGGCTGGCTGCATGTCATTATTTTGCAAATCAAAAAGCAGATGTGACTTTTATTTTTCTAAATGAACGAAAGAGGACTTTTAAGTCCAAATGGCATCAGACTCGGTGCAATTGGGGCTCCATCATTTTGGTCCAGTGGGAAAAGGTGGTGGGAATTGGCATTTTATTTTATGTGCCTGACACAGGAGGGGAAAAAAAACCTACCCCCCCCCCCCCCCCCCCAAACAAACCTACAACAAAGAGCCCTGACTGATTTATTACTGCGTTGATGTTTAATTTTGGATGCATTATTTAAAAAGGCTAATTATGGATGCATTAATATTTATGGGCTCCGGTTGGAGCTGATAGAAAAGTCCATGTTCTAGGCTGGTGAACATTATTATTATTATTTTCTTTACGTCAAGAATTTTAGGGTTTGGAGGCAGTTTTAACTATGTGACCTGCAGTCGAGTCATAGCCAAAGAGCATGACAATACCTAGGGTGATGCAATACTTTTAAATACCATTTGCAGACAGCCGTCTTTAATGGATCTCTTCGGAGTTAATAGCTTTTCAGATCCAGGTTTCATATTTTGTGGAGGAAAATCTATACGTCAGCCTGATAAATTCTGTATTAGGAACAATATGCTTTTCCACAACGCTAATGTTTTTCCCGTGGAGATCTCTGATCACCGTGCATTAAGTTTTCTTTTTATATTTGAGCAGCTTTGCTTAGGTTGGGAGCCAGAGGCTTGTGTGTCGAATTATTTCTCAGCTGAAGGTGAAAAGTGTAGGTGAGATTTTTCAGATGACTGTGGAGAAGTTGGAGGGTTATAAGGCAGCTCTTTGATCGTGTAAGCTGGGGCAGCTCCAGGGAAGCCAACACGGTTCTACCATGTACACAGGGGAGAGTCTGACCCTTCTTATTTTCTGCAGATGCCTGGAGAGGCATCAGCAAATCGTGTCACTAAAGCCCTTTTGCAGGCTGTGGGGCTGATCCTGCTGCTGTGTGAGGATCCTGGCTCTCCTGTTTCTCAACACCCTGCAAAACTCTTCTTCCTGTGCTTTTTTGAGGACTGCTGGAACCAGCCTGGTCCAGGGAAGGGTTGCAAATGGGAAGATAGTCTAACCCCTTCTTCTTCAGGGAAGGAGGGGTACAGAGGAGGTTGTGCTGCCCATGTATTTGGCTGGGGATGGTCCAGGCTGAGGGGATGCCTTCCTGGTAGAACCCTATTACTGTCCCATCTGTCATTGCAGGGCTTTATAGTGTTACCTGTTGCAATGGGACTGTCCCCATCACAGATCAGTATTGCTGGCTTCTGGGTTAGTTCTATGTGGAGCCCTGGTCACTGTCTCTGGGGCTCCATTCCTTGTTCCAGCAGGGTTACCTGACGAGCTTCTGGAGGTCCCAGCTTGGTGTACCGTACCCTGGCAGCCTCAGGGTTCCTGTGGGGTTCAGGGAGGCATTTCCAGGCAGTGTGACACCTTTTGGGCATATTGCTCCTGAAGGCTTGTGCATCAAGGCAGGGGATGCTGAGCTGTGAGAGGTGCATTGAACAGGGGAGTGGAAATCTGGAGGTCGATGCAGAAAAATGGGTCCCCGGGTGGAGTAACAGGGCTGCCCACGCAGGCTTGCCTGGGGACAGGCTGTGGTTTCTGTGGTGGAGAACGGGATAGAAAACCCCGTGGCAGGGACCAAGGTGGGTTCCCTTGGGGGTTTCCTATGGGGCTCTGATCAAGCACAGGCATTGAAAGACCGCTCGGTGCCTTTGATCGTTTAATGAATCAGCCCGTGTCCAGCGCATGCGCGGGCAGATGTTGAGGTCGTCTTTGTCAGCATTAAACTCCCTCTTCAAAGCATTTGTGGGGAAATGAGTCCCCTTTCAAGATAAAGACATAACACCAGGCTCCCTGCCTGCCTCCGGCACAGCCTGCGCTTGCTGGTGAGGTGGGCGAGCGGGGAATCCTCCCGGAAAGCCAGCGAGCAGGTTCAGGGAATGCTAAGATGTAATTCTTCCCGCTAGTTCCATGTTTGCTCTCTGGGTTTCTCCTCTGAAAAACTCCGCTCCGTAACTCCTGTTGTCTTTTGGCCTTTTGGAGAGCATGGCTCTGGGAAGCGGAGTGGGACAGGGAAGAAGATGAAAGCCTTCGGCGCTTCCTTTGATGCTATGGGTAGGTTTTGCAGCGCTGCTGGTTTTTCAAGCACCGGTGTGTCCAGTGCATCATCACATCCCCCAGCATCACCAGCCACTGCAAAGTGGAAGCAAAAATCCAGGCAGTAGCACAGGGAAAGGGGGAAAATCACAGTCTTGGGGTGAGAGGGGGGAGCCCAGCAGTCAGGAAACCTGTGCTTGTGCATGCCCGTGCTGCGTCTTCTCTCTGGCAGGTGGTCATGATGGTTCCGTGCTCGTGATTGTGCCTTGCTGCAGTGATGGTGGTGACACCTGGGTCCCATCAGCAGTAGGGTGCTGAGTCTCTCTGAGGCTGGGGTGAGGGGCAGACATGCCAGGCGGCTCTGGCTCCTCCTGGTCAGAGAGATGCGAGTCTGATGACGCCCTGTCCCACAGGTCAGGCTTTCCCTGTAAGCCTCCATTAAGTAAATGGGATTTTAATGCACAGCCCCAGAGGCTGAGGCACCTGGTGACACCCGTGGGATGGTGTCAGATGATGCCAGCCCTTGTATGGCTGGGGTCCTTGCTGCAGCCTTTCCGTCTGGCCGTGCCCTGGGCTGCCTGTGCCTCCGAGCTGCCCGTACACAGCGTGGCCGCTTCTCCGCAGGCTCCGTGCTGCTTGTTTCCAGATGCTCACAGATGCTTTCTTGTTGAAGGCACAGACAGATGGCTGCAAGCAGTTGAGTGAGTGTATCTGAGTTAGCACAGCTGAGCTGCGAGGCGGTAACAGATCCCTGCATGCTCCTGGGCTGGGGCAGGTGGAAAATCCCATAGGATAGTCCCAGAGAGCACACGGGATAACCTGGTTTATGTCACGTTTGCTGTGGAGGAGGAGGGCTGGTGCAGCCTGGTGGTGTGTTTCAGTGAGGGGAGGCGGCTGAAGGTGTTTCACATAAATTACGTGTTTCTGGTGATTTTAGAAACTGGGGCCTGATTCTGCATCCTCCAGCCAGCATGCTTCCACCTTGCAGTGGCTGGTGATGCTGGGAGATGTGGTGATGCAGCCCGGGCATCACCACATGTGATGTGTGCCCAACTCTTGTGAGTAAGGTCCTTGGCAAAACCCAGCAGGGATGAAAAAGCATTGGTCTGGCATGAAAGGAAGGGCAAGAATGTATTGGTTTGAGATGGGCAGGGGTAGAGGGAGGAGGGGGATGCATCTCCCACCCCATGGCTCTCCTGGCTATGGGTCTGGGCGCTGTTTGGGAAGGGCAGGGCTGTCTGTAGGTCTGTGTAGGGGCTCGGGGGCACTGAGTGCCCGTTCTGGCTGCGGTTCAGCATTTCCCCCTGTCCCTGGGGCAGAGAGATGGATATCAAGCCCAGAGCACTGCAGCTCAGCCCCTCACCCCTGACAGCTGCTGCTCCAGATGTGGACTATGCTGGAGCTGAGTATTCACTAAGGACGTGAATCCTCCTGCCAAGAGGAGGTCTGAGGAGCAGTCGGGGGGCTTGCAGGCAGGCCGTGCTGTGCGTGCACAGACACTGTTTTCCATCAGCACTGTGTTTATAATTTCCCTTCTCAATGGACCTCCCCTGGTCTGCTCTTGGTGCCATTGAACTTGCCCCCATCCCTCTTCCCTCTCCTTTGCTCCATGTCCTTCCCCCAGGAATGCGCTGCTCCATGGAAATAGCCCCAGTGTTTGTGTGTGTGTGTGTGTACATGTGTGTGTGCAACACTCGAGCCCCCTGTCTCTCTTGTTTGCTGTTCAGGCTTATCACAGCCCCGCGGATGCTGGTTTTGTTTTCTGCCTTCCCTGCTCTGTGAGCTGAAGAGCTCTGGGCTCCTTCACGTTGGCTCTCCTGGGGCTGGGAGTGCGGAAAGGACCCTGAGTGAGGAGCACGGATCCAGGATTGCTGGCTTCCCGTGCTTCCCATCAGCTGCAGGATTGCTTTGGATCAGGTGTGGAGGCAGCTGCAACCTTGCTGTGCTGGGGAGATGCCTTCTGCAGAGCTGTCCTTGTGCCTAGCAAGGAGCTGATCCCCCGAAACCAACCCTGGGTCTGGGCTTGCCTTGCAGTGATGCTTTGTGGCCCTGCACCCACCCTGGAGATGCGCCCAGCTCTGAGAATGCTCCTTCTCTGTCCTGCCACCCTCTCTGTACCGCTGATCTTCTGCAGCCATATCAGACATTTCTCTAGCGTGGCTTCAGTGAGTTTGGGAATGGTTTGGAGCAGCATCAGGAGGTCTTGACCCAGCTGTGTAGTGAGTTGGGGGCAAGTGTGGAGGCCGTGGGTCACTCAGAGGTGGGCAGAGCCACCTGGCTGCCTGCTCTTTCTCGGGGAGGTTGCAGGCAGGCAGTGAGCCTGTTTTGGGATGGGACGCTCTTTCTACAGAGTGATCCTGAAATGTGGGTCTGAGGTTGGTGCCGCTCCTCTTGCCCCAGGATTCTGCGGGGGGAAGGGGATGCCACCGGTGGGTCTGACCCCCTGGGTTTTGTCTCCAGCCGGCCCCTGGCAGGGCTGGGGAGGAGGTGGATGGGGAACAAGCTGTGGGTCTCTGTCTGCTACACCCTCAGCCTGGGTTTTCTGCCTGGCTGGGCTTCTCGCACTCCCGACACGCTTCGGGGAGAAGGGGGGGTGGGGGATGGGGCTTCAACACATGAAGGAGAGCCTCCCTCTAATTATCAGGAGTGATGAAAGCCTCTTAGGCAAGAAGTGATGAGGGAAGAGTGCCTGACCGTGGGAAGGAGAGAGACGGCACAGATGGCATCATGCTGCCGAGCAACCTGCTCCTGCGCTGGGAAGAGGCAGCAGCGACACATGGACACACCGAGGACATGGCCACGCCACCCAGCCCAACCCCCAGCTGGGAAGCCCTGCTTTGGGTCCTGCCCTGGCTTTTGGGAGGGCTGGCAGAGAACTGAGGGGGTGAAATGGACATGCCGAGGCCAGCAGGACTGAGGGAGGCTGGAAGTGGGGTTTAACAGAATCCGGGGCTGCTGACCCAGCCAGGCTCTAAATGCAGCAGAGGCTCTGTGGAGCCAGAGGTTGTGGTGGTGAGTGCTCCTACCGTGGCGTTTGACATCCTTAGGGCAGATGGAGAACCTCAGCAGAGGTTCTGTGAAAAAGACCTCTGGGGATGCAGCTTTAGACATGGCTTGGTTAAGTTAGAGGCAGCTGGAAGGGCTGAAGAGAGAGGGGATACCTGCACCTCAGGGTGTTTGTGGAGGATAGCTTGAGATGTTTTAGGTGTGTGCATGTCTTCTGGCAAGTGGAGACCAAGAGACTGGCTGGGACCTGCAGTAATTAAATGGCAAAGGAGACCCTCAGGTGAGCAGGGTCCTGAAATAGCCAAAATTTGGCTTTGGCCCTGAAGACCTGCAGAGTGGAGCTGCAGCTCCAGGGGCCGGGGACTGCACCCAACTGCTTTGAGGTAGTGGAGAGAGGACTGGGGAGCTTTTTTTCTGACCCTGAAAGACTTGGTGGCTGGAAAATCTCTCCTGTGCAGAGATTTCATGGGAGAGTTAGTTATTTTCTGGCTGGTGTCTTGCTGCTCCTTGTACTGCGCTCCTCTCTTAAATGACCGCTCTGTGGTTGTTCTACTTCCATGGGGATTAACCCCTGCTTTCTCTGCCCTGCTGCCTCCACATCTTGGATTTGCCTGCCCACCGGTCCCTTACCGGGAGGGCAGGAGTGGTCCTTTTGCTTTATTTGTGTCCCTCACTTCCCCCCACCCTCTGCACTTCCTTCCATCAAAGCAACCAGAGATAGGAGGCTACGGCTCTGCTTTTAAGTTGAATCTCTGCAGCTGAAATAAAATTGCATATATTTGCATAAGGAGCATCTCAATTAGCATATTTGTGGGTAAAGCTAAAAGGGCTGTTCATTTGGAAGTGAAAATGTGAGCGAAACGTGGAAATGACTTCCAGCCCCCTTTGCAAGCAGCTTAATTAAATATTTCCTTAGTGTGCGAGCTCCTGGATTTGGGAAGCTCTTGCTGTATCTGCAATGGTGTGTGGAACCCCCTGGGCAGGCAGGGATCCATGGCCCAGGGAAGCCCTAGGTGTGCATTTTGCAACCCGCTGCTCTGGCTCCTTCATCTGTCATCCCCACATCTCCAAAGTGATGGGTCTCCCTTTTCTCCGGGAAGGTCTTCTTTCTGCTGCCTCACTGAGTGATGCTGTGTTTTCCCTGCCCTTTCCCAGGGGCAGAGAGGTGGTATGGGATTTGGGAGCGGGATGGGGCTGGGCAGGGCTGCCCACTTCCTGCCAGCACTGTGTTCAGGAGGAACAGGCTCAAAAGAGCCTGCCTTTGTTTAAATAGAATTGCTTTGGGCCCGATCCTGTTTGTGCTCGGATCAGTGAGAGCAGGTATGAGCCTTCTAGGGAGAAAAACACAGCTGCTGCGGGGATTTTTTTTCCTGCCTTTTTTTTTTTTTTTAAGCCAGACTGATTATTTCTTTTGACTTCAAGCTCATGCCTCAGCATCTCACCCCTCTGCTCCTCAGGAGGGCAACTCACGGGGAGACCTTCCCCGCCGCATTGATGCAAGATTCTCTCTGCTGCCTGGGGACAGCATGTTGGTGGGGAGGGCTCAGCCCCTTCCATCTGCACAGGGTGAGGGCCCTGAAAGTCACCCTCCGGCCGGGGGGCTTCCTGTGCTTGCAAAGAGGGATGCCTCGTGGTCCTGGGAGGGCACGTTTTTGGTGGGGTTATCAAGGGGACAGGCTGTCGGGGTGCTGCTTGTGTGAATGGCTGCACAAGGAGGGGACTCTGTATGTTGTAGATGAGATTCATCAGGTCCGCGGGGCTTGGTTTTTTTTTGGTAAGAGGAATGCAGAGCAGAACACAGGGCCCCCAGCATCCCCGGGTGCCCGAGCGCATCCCCCAGGAGAAGTGGGGACAAGGGGGGCACGCACAATCCCACCGCACAAAGAGCCCAGAGAGGAGGCTGGGGAGAGAGATGGAAGGGTGGTGGGCTGGAGGGAGGGGTGGAATCACACGCAGACACACACACATGCATGGCCACAGAGGGTTGAGGACAAGGGGGGCTGAGGGAGGGGGTCACACACAACCTATTGTGAGTGGCTGAAAGGCGCTACAGTCCCGAAATGTTAATCTGACCCAACCTTTTGCCAGTTATAATTTTCCTCTCAATGAGCGTGCATTAATCCAGCCCTTTCTCCCCTCTTCCCCCGCAGTGCAGAGCCCTTGTTCTGCCGCCTCTTGCTAAAATTCACCATTCAGAGAACCCAAATAAAGCTCCCAAAGTCTGGAGCTCGGCGTCGCCCAGGAGCTGGTGGGGGGGCAGGGTCAGTTTGCCAAGCGGAGGAGGGATCATGGCTGGCCTGGCTTGGGGCACAAACCCTGCGGTGCCCAAAAGGCCACTTCTCCTCGCTCTGCAAGGCTCGGGGTGTGCAGGCATCTCCCCTCCCAGCCTGCAGGCACACAGCCCTTGCCCCACATGAGAGGGATCAGAGATGTGGGATCACCTGGGGATTCTGTCCCTTGGAAGCATCCCGAGAAGTGTTCTGGTGGATCCTGCCCTAACGCTGCCCACTTTGCTCTCTCTGCAGGTGCCTGTCCTGTGTGAACGGCTCCTTCCCCTGCCACTGGTGCAAGTACCGCCACATCTGCACCCACAATGCCGCCGACTGCTCCTTCCTGGAGGGACGTGTCAAGCTTTCCGAGGTAAGGTGACACGAGCTGGCTCCCTTCTCCTGTTCTGGTCCTGTCGCCACCCCCTGCCCAATGGGAAAGGGTTTAGAAAAGGGCAAACCACCTTGGAAACCTTTCCCACCGCCTTGCCCAAGATGGTAGGGCTGTCAGGGAATCATAGAATCATATGGGGTTGGAAGGGACCTCTGGAGATCATCTAGTCCAACCTCCCCGCTGGAGTGGGTCTACCTACAGCACGTTGCACAGGAACTTGTCCAGACGGGTTTGGAATGTCTCCAGAGAAGGAGACTCCACCACCTCTTTGGGCAGCCTGTTCCAGTGCTCCACCACTCTCACAGTAAAGACGTTCCTCCTCATGTTTAGGTGGAACCTCTTATACTCAAGTTTGTGCCTATTTCCTCTTGTCCTGTCACTGGGGATCACTGAGAAAAGACCAGCCCCGTCCTCCTGGCACCCTCCCTTTAAGTATTTGTAAGCATTGATCAGAAGCCCCCTAAGTCTTCTCTTCTCAAAAGACCTAAGTCCCTCAGCCATTCCTCATAGGAGAGATGCTCCAGGCCCTTGTCTTTGTGGCCCTTTATTGTACCCTCTCCAGCAGTTCCCTGTCCTTCTTGAACTGGGGAGCCCAGAACTGGACACAGTACTCCAGATGGGTCCTCACCAGGGCAGAGCAGAGGGGCAGGATGACCTCCCTCAACCTGCTGGCCACGTTCTTGATGCACCCCAGGTTGCCATTGGCCTTCTTGGCCACAAGGGCACATTGCTGGCTCATGGCCATCCTGTTGTCCACAAGAACTCCCAGGTCTTTTTTTTTCTGCTTCCCAGGAAGCAGTGGGGTCGGGGGGGAGTGGGAAGCGCTGCTGGGACTGCATGCCAGGGGGAGAGGCTGTGGGGGCTTGGGAGAGGCTGCTTGGGAAGCCGGGCGCAGCCGAGAACACTTTAGGCTGAATGAAGGGAAAAACAAAGGCAGAGACACTGAAGCATTTTCCTTTGATGTTTTTGAAGGGAGCAAGCTTGAACTGTCGTTGCAGAACAACTTGTTTTCAAAGAGGGGAAGGTTGAAATCCACAAAACAAACCATTTTGCTGCACCTCATGCCTTCTTCATCTCAAATGCTTTGCTAAGAAATGTGTTCTTTTGCGGGGGTTCATCGTGCACAGCATCCATGCCACCCACCATGGAAACTTGTCACTGGCAGGGTGCTCCAGCTTGTGGTGGTGTTGCTGACTGTTTGGGTTGGGTTTGGAGGTCTGGCCGGCAACCGCTGGCTCTGCAGTAAATGCTGATTCGGCTCCTGAAAAGGGATTTTGGGAAGGAGAGTTTCTTCTCTGTCCCTGTCCTGGAAGGGTGCTCTGGTTGAACTTACCTGGGTTTACAGTCTCCTGTGCAAGGGCCCAGTGGGAACAGTCCTGCTGCCTGATGGTTGCTGCTGGGAGCAAAGCTGTGCACTGTCCTCACAGGAATGGATCAAATGGATGTTGTCCTGGAGAAAGCATTTGCCCAGATCATCTCAGATAAAGTTTGGTCTCTGAGCTCCAGCAGAGCTCGTGTGTCCCAGCAGCCTCCCAGGCCAGGACTGGTCCCCAGGAACAGAGGTGAACAAGAAAAGCTTGTCTCCGCTTCACAGACCATGTGTGAAGACAAGCAACCAAGATGTCCCTCAAGGTCTTTTCTGTCCTGGCTGGTACAGGAGGAAGCCTACCTCTACATCTCCCCATTCAGGAGGAGCAGTAAATCCTGATCCCTTGTAATTTGTGTCCTCTGAGGTATGCCCTCATCCTCAGTGAGGACCCGTGGGCTCATGGGTATCCTTCTAGATCAGGGATGTTGTCCTCCTTGTGTTCCCCTGCTTCTGGGCTGGGCTGGGAGCACGTGTGGAGTCAGACAGATCCTTCTGCAGCTGAGAAACCTCGATTATTTTTTTCCCCGTTCCTCCCCCTCTGCATGTCTCATCACTCAAAGAGCTCTCTCACAGGAGAGAACGGGAGAGCTGGGCCATTACTCAACCATTGTCCAGCCATCAGCAGCACCGTCGCTTTTGTGCCATGGATAGGATGGATGGAGGAGCATCTTCCTGTGTACTTTGGCTTCCTTGCTTCCTTGGAGTGGGTTGACCTTGGCTGGATGCCACACTGAGCTGCGTATCTGTGGAAAGCTGGAGCGCATGCTCCTGCTGCGCCTCCCAGGGGGTCTGCTGTGTCTATGGGGAGACATTTTGGGCTTTGCAACCTGCAGAGAGCGGCTTTGCAACCAAAAGAGTTGCTTGGGTCTCATACTTGGGTGCTCCCCAGTTTGGAGCCTCCAAAGATTTCAGGAATGGATGGACTGACAAAAGATGGTGGTGACCCTGAACAGGGCCACGCTGGGCTCTTGTCGTGATCCTTACTCCCCACTGCCAGGCTCTTGGAAGGTGCAGTGATGGCTTTCCACTGGGCCTTCCATCAAAGAGCCAAACTCTGGGCTCTGGCACCATCCCTCACCTCCCTGGAGGTATCATCCAAGTGCACGGTGCTCATGGATGCTCTAGTGTGTCTGGCACAGGCCAGAACGAGCCCAGCCTGGTGGCCCCACACGAAGCAGGGAGATTTGGTAATGTGAGAAGATCACAAAAAGCTGTTTTCTTTCAGCTTGTGCCCTGAAGAAATCCAGCGAGGGATTGGCCTGTCCCAGGCATCCCAGAAGCCTGCTGTTGAGGTCATGCTTCCAGCCAGCTCTGGCATTGCTTCTGCAATGCAACACGTGGTGTCCAGACCACTGGAGCCTGGTGGCTTTCGTCTGCCCATTCCCCTCTCTGAGGGCATGGGGAGGCTGCTGGGCCTTTCTTCCCTGCCAGGCGAACCCAAAAGCATATGTCTGTTCCCCCCCAGGGGTGTTGTCTCTGGGACACGTGCAGCTCTCCCACGGACCAGCTGCTTGGGAATTCATGCCGCCACTGAGCATGGGCAGGCTGTCCCCCAGTAGACCTTTTGGCCACGCTGGGACCTGGAGTGGTGCCTGGCTTGAGGTTTGGAGTGCCTGGCTCAGCCTGTTTGCACGTTGGTGTGGTCTCAGCAGTTCCTGTCAGGGATGGTGAGACATCCTCAGACCGGCCACTGCTGTGGGCTGTGTGTCCGGGCTGGGATGAGACATCCTGTCCCCATCCCCAGCCGTCCTGGATCCCAGCAGAGTGGTGTGGTGGGTGAGGGGTTAGTGCCAGCCCATGGTACCACTGGAGAAATTAGTGGTAGGTGTCCTGCCCCATCCTCTCCAGGTTATTTTAAGCAGGATTTGGTCTGGATGTGTAAGCTGGAGTGTGGTGGGCACTGGTGAGGAGAGGCAGAGACAGGGGTTACCAGTGACACTTAACTCTGTTTTCTATTTCCCATGAGTGGTTCACCACAGTTTCCTGGGTGGGAAAGCAGCTTTTTTTATAGGCAAATGCAAAGGGAGACCCATGGCACTCTGTCCTGGGCATGCTGGGAATGTTTGCCTGCATTTCAGGGGCTGGCAGGGCGGGGATGGGGCATGGATAAGAAACACCACTCATGTGAATGTGCCTGGGAACTGCGGCAGCAGGAAGGATGTCCCTGCCCTGCCAGCTGCGGTGGCTTTGAAGCCTGGACTCTGGAGATCACCCTCCTCTGCAGCTCGCTCTGGGGTGCAGGGCTAGGGAAGGGGTGATGAAGCAGCACAGGCTGCTTTTAGTTTTTCCCCACTTGTGGTTCCCAGTGATAGCTGTGGGGTGGTCAGTGATGGACGCTGGAGTCTCCCATCCCAAAAAGCTGCTCTCCTGTGGCAGTCCCTGCTGATGTAGAGCTGCTGCAGAGGGTGAAAGGCTCCTGGCGTGTGGTGACAAGTGTGTTGGTTCAGTCTAAGCAGGTACAGCTTGTGTTTGTTCTTCATTCCCCTGACAGTGGGAACATCTGAGGGCTTTGTGAGGGAACCTCAGAGACAGGGTCAAGCCCAGCCCCTGACTGCTTTCATCCCCATCTCTGCTGATGGCACAGCCTTGCAGCTGGAGCTTGGAGCAGCCAGAGAAACCCAAACTGTTCAGCATTTACAGCATGACGCCAAAGCTCTTACCTCTCCAAGTGAACCTGGACACCCTTGTTGTGTTCTTATCCAGCTAGAAAAACACTTTTTCTACAGAGAAAGTAGAAAATCTGAGTTGTGCGACATTTGGGAATGTGCCTGTGTTGGGGTCTTGCTTTTCTGCTCATCCCATCCCTTCCTAGCATTCTGCTTCTGGCAACCAAGGCTCTGCTGGGGGGGATGGGGCTATTTTTGGCAGGATGGGGAGCTCTGTGGGCTGTGCAGAGCGTTCCCAAGGGATATAAGTGCTGAGCAATGCTGGGGCAAGTTTTGTCAGCGACTGGAATGGCTCGTAGGGGAAATGAGTTGTCCTGGTGCCCCCACCCCTCCGGGCACCCCGGGCGCCCACCAGCACCAGGTGTTTCCTGTTTGGGCGAGGGCTGACATTTTTGCTGGATGAGACACTTCTGCTGGCAGATGTGGAGCATGTGATGTCACGGGGGGACTCGGCTCAAACCACCAGTCAGCAAAATGGGCCCGCTTGCCTGCGTGGGGAGAGGGGCGCTCGTCCCCGCCATGCTCCCCGGCCACCCGTCTTGCCGGCATCCATGGTGAGCCCAGCTGGGGTGGCAGGGACTTACTCACCACCCTGACCAAGCCAGCAGCAATAATTATGGAAAAACGAGGAGGTGGAAGTGTTGGAGAGCAACCTGGGAGCTAATCCTTTCCGAGCTTATGTGTGCCCTGCAGGGAAGGTGTGCGCCACCTACGGGGTCCCCTGCTATACAGAGGGGGATCAAGCAGTGGGGGACATCTCTCTCCATCAGCACACTTCTGGAGGGAGCAACCACCTTGTAGAGGTGGGGGCCACTCATTATAAATGGCAACGGGCATGCAGGGTGTCCCCACTGTGAGCCCTGAGTTGATCCTGAAAGAGGGGACAACTTCAGCCCCCCTTTGCAGAGGGGCAGCTGCTTCGATACAGAGCAGGGAGGTGGCAGAGCAGTGCCAAGGGTCCCCAGACTGTCCCAGCCCATCACTGTGTCTGCAGTGGGGCTGGCACTGCTGTTTCTCTCTGCTTTCCTTTTGTTTAGAATTTTTTGGGTATAAATAGTTTCTTCCTTTAAAAATTGCGCTTCTGGGAAATACAGGCTTGTGAAGAACAGGAAGCTTAGGGTAAAACAATTGGGGATTTTCTGTCAATATTTGCTAAACGAAACAATTTCTTGTTCGTTTCTCTGCATCATTTGAAAGTTAGATTAATCCTACCAGCTGAGCTAAAGGCCAGTGCTGTGCAGGGCCCAGCCTGGATCGCTGCAGGGTGGCAGGAGGCAGCTGGGCAGCGTTGGCCACGTGTGGCTGCTGGTGGCCTTGGGGCAAGAGCTGGCCCTGCAGCCGTGCTGTGGCCATCAGTAGCCTCGTGAGAGCAGGAGGGTGGCTGTGTTCACCCATGGCACTGCTACTGCCGTTTCTGTTTTCGGAACAGCTCGTTTCAGCACACGTTATTCCCCCTTGACGTTATTTCAAGCCGACGCTTCCAGGAGTTGCTGCCATAGCTGTGAGACCTCCGCCTGGCTCGGCAAGGCCAGCGTGGGATTGCATCAGGCTGTTGTTGCCAAAGTGGCACCCACCAGGGCCACAGAGCTGTTTTTGCTGCCTGAGCTCATTTATTTTTGCTCCCTCCTGCTCCCCTGTGCTTTGCACACAAGGCTCACCAGATCCCCTGGAGCAGCTGGGAGCTTGCAGCTATTAAAAGCTGAGTGCTTTGTCCTCATGATGACTCCTTCCCTAGGGAGCGTGAGGGGCTGGCAGTGCTGAGCCCCTTGCCCATGCCTTTCTCCTCGGCTTGGACTTGCCAGCATCCCCTAGCTGGAGGTGCTGTCTTCTGGGCAGCCTGCTTGGGGTGAAGCTACTTTGAGTTGGCCATGGTTGAGAAGAAGCAGCAATAGCAAAATGTGCTGCAGAGCAGGTCCTCTGGGGGGAAAAGGCTTTTTTGTCCACTTGTGAAGGGATGGAGGCTGTAAGGGAAACAGAAGGGCTAGAGAGTAGCCTGAACAATGCAAAGCCCAGGTGGGTGTTAACTCTGAAACCTACTGACTGCAGTGATGGCATTAAAGCCCATCTTGTTACCAGCCATTTCACCCAAACGTGTGCTGCTGTCGCAGTGCCAGGTTGCAGGTCCCATAGCTGAGTCTTCTTCACCACCTCCTGCCTGGATCAACCTGAACTGTGGAAAACACCCCACTACCCTGACACCAGATATTTTTTTTTTTCCTGCTCTTCTTTGCTGTCTGCCGGGCTTTGGTCTGTGAGATTCTGGTTTGGGGTTGGCTGGACATAGGGATTTACTCAGGCATGTACTCAGGGTGGTATTTTTGCAGCTCGTTGCCCAGCCTGCCAGCCAAGGGAGGCTGTCGTGGGGGTGCTGGGGGAGGATGTGCGGTATTCCCTTCTCATCACCTGCCCCTTGCTCCCCCTCACAGGACTGCCCCCAGATCCTGCCTTCCACCCAGATCTACATCCCCGTGGGTGTGGTGAAACCCATCACCCTGACGGCCAAGAACCTGCCCCAGCCGCAGTCCGGCCAGCGCAACTACGAGTGCATCTTCCACATCCCCGGCAGCACCACCCGTGTCACTGCCCTGCGCTTCAACAGCACCAGCATCCAGTGCCAGAACACCTCGGTGAGTGCGTGCTGTGCCTCAGCATGGGCTTTGTCTGCGGGCTGCTCGCTCTTGCCATGCCCCAGCACCTTCCTGGCTCGTTGCACGGCTGGGTTTGCTCTCCCGTGGGTAGGTAACATGGGTTTCTGGTACCCGTGGGGGTGTGAGATGGGTTTTCTCCCCACTGGTGCACAAGGAGGCTGCTGCTCGGGGTCGTTCCCGATAGGATCAATGCCAGAGCCGCCCCAAGGCTTTGAGCGCTTTAGGAGCACTTCCAAGGAAATTGGCTTTGGAAAGCTGAAGAAAGTTGCCTGGGTGGGAGCCAGCTGGCCTGGACGTGCCGGAGCCTTGCTTCCTCCTCCCCTCTGCCTGCTCTTGCTTTCCCCTGACACCAAGCCATCCCGCTTTACAGGCGGGATCAAGCTAACACCTTCTCCATGTCCCACTGCGCACACTCCCCCGCAGGCAGCCGTGCCTGCCAGCCCCCCCTTCCCCTCCTCCCTTGCAGCCCCTCTCCATCTCCATCATCCAACCAGCAGCTACCTCACCCCCTGCCTGCCCCCCATCCCATGCCTGCTGGTTCTTTCCTCCCTCCTCTCTGCCCTTGTTCCCTGCAGCTCTCTCCTGCAGGCAGCTCTGCCTGCTCTGCCCTCTCCAATTGCTTATCCCTAAGCAAGAGATTGGTTTGTGGCCCCTCAGTGGGCTGTGTGTGTGCCCCTCGCTGTGCAACCATCCTGAGCACCAAGCACACGAGCAAACCCACCCAAGGTGTTAATAGTCCTCCAGGAGCCAGCATTGCTCGGTTCCTCAGCTGCACCGACCTGCCCTCACTCGCATGGAGTCAGCTCCTCCCTTCTCCCTCCCGTTTAATCCTTTTAAAATTTGTTTTCCATCACTCACACTGTGAAAGCTCATTTGCAGCCTAACACCAGCACCGATCCTGGCTCCCTTGGCCTTTGGTGGCACGGGATGACATTTAGAGGCCATTGAAGATGAGCCCTGGCTCCCTCCCTTCTCCTGTGCTCCCAGGGCTGCTGCGCCTTGGGGCAGGAGGAGCATCCCGAGTTCCTGCCCAGGGCCAGGGGGAATGCTGTGCTGCCATGGCTCCTTCTCAGTGACATACAGTTTGCAAGGAGCAGAATTGTTTCCTGTCCCAAGCTGCTGGCTGGAAATGTTGTCGGTGGGTCTGTGCTTGGTGTTGGGGTGAATGCAGGCAGCAGCATGAAGTGAGAGCTCCAGGGTGGTGTCTGCAAGAAGCCATTAGTGAGGTGGCTTAAGCAAAGGTTTGTTGTCTTGCTGCTGCATTTGGGAAAGAGTAGAAGCCAGGCTGAGCACTGCCCAGCGGAGCTGGCTTGGCTACTGGTCCCCAGTGTCGGTTGTGATCCTCACCAGGGCTTGACCACATGGATCTGGCTTTAGATCCAGTCTTGCCCATTGCCTGCATGGCTCGATGTTGGGGGAACATGTTCAAGGGGAACATGATGCATGTGTATGCAAAGAGACACCACTGTGGTGGCGGTCCCTTCACTGGGGTCTCATTGCTGCTGGTAGCAGCTTGGCTGCTCTGTCTCCATTGCAGCCATGTGGGAAGTTTCTCGGGGATCAGCTGACCCACCCTTTGCCTGGCAGGAGACTGGTTATACCAGGTACCTGCTCGGTTGTCCAAGGGCTGTTCTGCCCATGCTTGGCCCCACTGCCAGAGCACCTGTGTCTGGAAACGGGCTGGAGGAACCATTGGCCTGTTGCGAAGTGTGAAAGAAACATGGCCTCTTTTTCTGAAAGAGAGAGCCTAGCCTGCAGGGACCCTGGCATCAGCACCTGGGAGCCGAAACCATATCTGCTGGGGCATGGGTAGTCTGTGGGGGAAACAGATGTTGGCTCGCAGACCTTCATCCCTTGTGGTGATTTGCTGGTCCCCAGCTTTATGGGGACATCTTGTCTATCCCTGCCTGGCCAGAGCCCTCTTGGCCAGCCCAGCCTTCTTCCAGGTCTCCTCTGCCTGCAGCTGGCAGAGCTGGCAGCTCCCTCCTGCCCAGTTCTTCAGTGTGTGGTTTGGCTTAGTTTGTCCAAAAGCAGTTTGGGATGGTGTGTGCTGCAGGATGCTCCTTACAGAGAAGTGGCAGCCTGATGGCTCCTGCAGGGTGTCGAGGGAGAGGTGCTTGCACTGGAGTGGAGCCTTTCCCTAACAGAGATGGGACTTGGAGAGGGGATGTCTGGATCATTTGGACTCATTTGTCCCCAGTAAGTTTCAATTTGCAAGGCTGGAGGGAGAGGCAGAGGCAAAAACCACTGCTTGTGTTTTCTGAAGGGGGGCTGGGGCTGCCAGCACTGTGTCACGAGCTGCACGGCCTCTGCAACTCTTGTCCAAAAGGATGGCACAGCTTGAGATGTGCCTGCCTGCCAGTACGGTCCCCAGGCAGAGCTGAGGTGACCAACGCTTTCTTCTGGGCTGACAGTGGTGGACGTTTGACCTGAAAATTGCTGGAGATACCTATAAAGCAAAGCAAATGAGCCAGAGAGTGTGTGGCAGGCACTGGGGGCTGCATGGGTGTGGGGACAGGTGGCAGCAGCTCTGTGGAGCTGCGGTCTCAGGCAGGAGACGTGGCTTTGAGGAGCAAAGTGGCTTCACAGACGGAAGAAAAGAGTTTTGGCTTGAAAGAAGCTGTCTTTCTTTCAGGGTCTGCTCGCCTGCTTTAACATTTGAGGGCATTTAGCCAGGCTGCTTTATGGTGTGGGGGATACAGATTCACACTTCTGTGATGCTTGTCTCCTCCCTGTCTTTTTTTGCAGTCCATCTGGCTGGTTGATAGCACTTCGGGCTCCTACCATCACCCACCCGTGACCTACTCGGTTCTTCTGTCACAATTTATTTTTTGGGTTAGGAGTTGGGGTCTTGCCTGGTGTGGAGGACACTCTGGTGAGTGGAGGGGCAGGGAAAGGATGACGTCCTCCCAGACAGCAAGTGAGGAATGGATGTCCTCGCCTTGGGAAGGCATTTAAGCACACTTTGTTTCTAGGAGTTCAATGGGATCTAAACAAGAGGTTAATTACTCTACGGAATTAGGGATGCTTTCCTGAATCGAGGGTGAATGGAAGGGATAATAAGTCAAGCTGGTGAAAACTCTTTGTCTCTTGTTTAGTTTTAGTGCTTGTCAGACTCCAATGACTGGTAAGCGCTTTGAAGAAAGGACATCTTGGTTAAATATTCAGCAGTCCTTTCATTAAGGTTTGAGTGTCGACTATAAACATCATTTTAGACACTCAATAGATCTTTAGCAAACTCAAGGGAGGCCCGGCTTGGTGTTCCCCACACATCCTAGGGCAAAAAAGAAGCAGAAAAACCCTTTTCTGCCTCCTCAGTTTGATTTCTTTCTGCTGTTTAAAAGGAAAGCAGCCCTAAAGGTTTTCCACGTGCTTTGTAAAGAAGTGAAAAGAAAAGCCTAATTAAGGAAACAAATTTTTTGCCAGTAAACTATTTTTTTGTTAATCAGTTACTTTAAATCTTCTGGAGGCAGACATTTCCAAGCTTGCTTCTTGCAATGGAGGATGGGGTAGTTGGTCACCTGTCTTAATGTGTGCAGGTAACACCTGAGTTTTCCTTTTCCAAGCATCTCTGCTTTTGCCCATTCTTTCTCATCTGCCATCCCTCAATGGGGCTCATTCTTCTGATTGCTGCAAAATATAAACATTTTTGCAGTTGGAGAGCACCACCATCCTGAATCCACACTACTGCTTTTAATGAAGTACTTCATCTGATTTAGTTCTGGCCTTGGCAAAATGGCTACAGGTATTTCTCGCTGCCAAGAGTTTAGCTTTTTCTCTCCAGAATGTTCCTCTTAAGACTGAAATAGCCCTAGAGTGGCTCTTTCCCTTTAAATGTAAAAATAGGAGGAACCCCCGATCTCCTTTCCATGAGCATTTGAGTTTGTCGTCTCAGCACTTTAAATTAAGCCTCATGCCTCAATTATTTCCCTTTCCTTTTAAGCAAATCCCTGTGTGGTGAGGAGCAGCTGTGTCACCTCCCCGGCTCCCTTTTGGCTTCCGCCTCACCAATCCCCCTGGCACAGGCATCCCACCTCGCCCACCCATTTCAGCCGTGGCTCTGATGGTTGCTCCCCTCTGGCCAGGCTCGGGTTGGGATGTTTGCCCAGGAGCCACACGGAGAGGTTTATCCTGTGACAAAATGATACAGATGCAGAGTGAGCTGGGCTGGTGGGGTTGGCGTGAGAGTGGTACCCAGAGCTGCGAATGCTGAGGGTGCGATGCCCAGCCCCAGGCGTGGGTGCTGGCAAGGCAGGCAAGACCTGTTAGATTTACTCTTCCTGGGTATGTTTGTGCCACGGTGGAGCCTAGGTGTTGCTCTGATGTGTTTCACTGAATGTTTTTTTAGAGTTGGAAGGGACCATAGAGATCATCTAGTCCAACTCCCCTGCTGAAGCAGGATTGCCTAGAGCTTGTTAGAGCATGTCACTCAGGACTGCATGCAGGCGGGTCTTAAAAATAGCCAAAGGGGACTCCACGGCCTTCCTGGGAAGCCTGTTCCAAGGCTCCGTCACCCTCACTGTGGAGAAGTTTTTCCTCATATTTGAGTGGAAGCTCCTATGTTCCAACTTGTGTCAGTTGCCTCTCATCCTCTTACTGGCAACCACTAAAATGGATTCATAGGTTGTGTTCGTGTGTTCTTGGGTTCTTACTTACACTCTGCCAAATTTTGGGCAGGAGGAATCCATGCGAAGAGGCTTGCATGCAATGGGGGAGGAAAGGAGGCATTTTATGTGAAAAGAGCAAAAGGATGTCCAGAATTGGAGACCGAGCGTTACCATCAAGTTGTGCTGTTGTGCGGATGATGGTATTTTACTAGGCCTAGGGTGTATTTATAGAGGAACATAAATCATACACACATGCTCTGTTCTGAGTGCTGCACACCTCCAGTATATGTATCTCTAATTAACCAGCCATGGAGAGGGAAACAGGATTGGAGCCTGCAACCCCAGCACCATTCGCCAACAAAGCCGTGCTCTCCATCCTAGCAGTGCCTACATTTATCTTTCCTGCAGCAGTGTTTAAAGTGAAAAGGGAGTATCAGGAGAGTTTGATAGGATCCAATTAAATTCCAGCAGATAAAATAATGATGAATTGCAGTTGAGCCCTGGCGAGACACGATGTACATTACTGCCGTCCCCGTAGTGCGGGGAAGGAGTTGAGGTCATCAACTACAGAAAAATAGGACACAGCTGCAGCCCAAGCGCTCCTCCAGAAATGCAGCCCAGGGGGATGGTGCATGCGAGAAGGAGGGGGGGTTGCACGGGAAATTTGGATGTGTGGGTTTGCTCACAGGGGGCAGAGGAACAGCCCCTCTGCTGCCTTTCTCAGGGAGCAAGGTCCAACCCTTCCTTCATGTGCTGTTTTTGGCTGGAGTGGGGTGGATGCCCCACCGCAAGGGGTGTGATGGCTCTGGGGCCACCCTGCCCTCTCTGGGCTGGGAAGGGCTAGTTCCTTTGGCTAATTGGCACAGTGCTTACAGGAACATCTCAAAGTATGTTTTTGCTGCAATGTTCCCCACGTTTGGGGTGCCCCCTTGCTGGCTGTGGCTCTGGAAGTGCAGCTCCCTGGAGGCACCTTCTTGCAGTGCTGGATCCTTCACCCCAAACGGACCTGGGGGACTCAGTGCCCATTCCTGATAGCTGGTGGGTGAGCAGAGGACTTGCTAGAACCAAATGTGAGACCTTCAGGGGAGGCCCTCGCAGCGTGCTGGGCCGATGAGCATCCACCACAGGGGGACAGGGCAGGCGTGAGGATTGGAGTGGTGAGAACATATGAGGTTGTTGGCTGTTACGTGGGAAGATGCCTGAGATAAGTCTTGGATGAAGAGCCTTGAGAAGGCTTGGTGAGAAGTCTTCTTACCCAAACCACATCTCTGTGGGAGACCTTGCTGGGAATAGGTGTATCCAGGTTAGTGGGGCTGGCGTGTCTTTTGTCTTGTAGGCCCTTCCAGAGAGGGTTAAAAGGCTGTCTGGGTTAAGGAGCCAAGCAGCTCACGTCTCTGTTGCTGACTCACGTGATGACAGCTTTTCTCCCATTGCCTTCTGTGGTCCATGCTGTGTGAGCACACTTCTCACAGAGATTGATTAGCCAGGAAGTTAATAACAGTTAAGTGTTTAATGGATGTTTAGCAGTGTGTTAGCTAGAAGCGGGGGAGGAGCCAGCATGGTGGGACCTGCTGACTGCCTGTGGGCTGCTGTCAAGATCCCATGGGATGGAGAGGTTGGTAAGCATCCCTCTGCCTGATCCCTACTGGTGTGAGGATCCAGAAGGTGGCCACTGCTTTGGTCAGTTGCTGTGGCTGGGCTGCTGCTGCCTCCCCGTCTGTGTCTGTGCCCATGGATGAAGAGGGCACCTTCCTGCCTATGCTGTGACAAGAGCGGCTGCAGGGAGGCCTTTTGAAAACATCCTTCAAAATAAGAGGTGCTTTGGAGATCAGAGAAGGATCTGATGGATCTCAGCATCCTAGGAGGCTGAGCCCTGAGCCCCTGTGGCTGCAGCTCCTGCCCGCACGCAGCCGAGCTGTGACTCCAGTCCAGCATCCTACAGGGACCAGTAACGGCATCCAAGTCATGGACCTGCTGCCCGTCTCTTCAGGGCAAGTGAGAGGCTGCTGATGGACATACAAATGCTGAGGACACGTTTTTCATTGACATCCGTGTTCCCTTGGTGATCTCACACCACAAGCACCAGCCAGGGCTACAACTCCTGCTCTTCCCTCTGCACAGTCCTGCTCTCCCGGCTGCTCCCCACCATCCACTCCAGCTCCACGCCGTGGCAAATTCAGCATCCTCAGCACAGTGTCCTTTCGCAGAGGAACACTGTCTCTTATGCAATTGCCCTATTGCTGTCTCAGGGCTGGTGCATGAAGAGTTAATGCGCTCTTTCTCTCTCCCCCTATTCTTCCTCCAACCCACCTCCCAGAAGAACTAATTTCCAAAAGCAGCCGGGGCAGAGAGATGCAAATAAGTGTTTTGGACAGCTGCAGACTGGATGCCTTCCCGAGATGCCAGGGCCCCAAATGAGACATGTCAGAGTACAAATTGAAAATGCCAATTTCACTTACGCTGCCACGTGGCTCGTCACAGCTAAATTCTGCTTTGGTGTTGCCGCTGCCCTCCCCAGCCCACGCTTCCTCCTGCTGCCAGAGGATGGTCTCTACCCACTGCTGCAGGTCTGGCCAGCTCCTTGTCATGGTCCTGTTGGGGATGTCCTTGGGTGGGTTTAGGATAGGGGAAGGTGAACAGATCTGGACTCCCAGGCCGGTTCTGTCTCCATCTTCCCAGGCACGGTGATGGGGATGTTACTGAGAGGCTCTGCTTGTAGATGGTGTGTGGTGGAGATGTGTCTTAAGGTCCTCTGAACAAACACCTTGAGAGGTGCAATGTCTGAGAGGCTGTGTGGGAGGAGGTAGGGCTCTTCCAGGAGAGAAGAGTTTTGGTGGAGCTATTGGGCGCTCAAGAAAGGATTGAGGTTGGAGTTGGTTTTCTCATGCCTTACAACTGCTGCATATGGTTGACCAGTGGCAGCCTTCCTCCCCTGTGTTTGGTGGCCCCTGGGTGTAGGACCGCTAGCCAAAAGCTGTGGAGGTGCAAGCCAGGACCAGGCTTAGACTGTCACTTGCACTTTGTGGGGTCAAGGGAGGGGTGTGTTGCTGTAGCCGTGGCTCACCCTGGGCCTGTGCCCCATTTTGGTGTCGTGTCTGATGCTGGACTTTGGCTGTTGATGCTGCCTGATTGGGAAAGACTTTCCCTGATTGGGAAAGTGGACCGGCTTTGTTGGCAAGAAGGACAAAGTGTTTCTTGCTTCCCACAGCCACCTGGGCATGCTGGCTTCTTCCCTGGGCCACATCCTGTGGAGGGGGTCGAGCAGAGCAGACCCACCAGAGTAGTCCCTGGCACTGGCAGGGACGAATGTGCTTTGTGGGGCAGCAGCTGGGGTGATGCTGGAGGTGATGCTGAGGCCACCTCCTCCAGGTATGGCACCAGGGCTGCAAAAGGTGACACTGGGGCTGGCTGGAGGTGGTGGCAGGGCTGTGGCCGGGTGAGCCACTGCCGGCGCATCCGCCGCTCCCTAACAAACTCCAGCAACCCATGAATCATTCATTTAATCTCTCCTGACACGCCTGTCATTTTCTCGGGCGAGGAGCGGGGAATCTCTTGCCGAAGGAGGTCATTAGCTGTCAGGGATGGTTCCGACTGCCTTCCTGCCTCTGTATCGATTAAACCTCTCCGCCTGCGTGCAGGGGCTGTGCAGGGAATATTGATTGGGCTGCCAGGGCTGGGGCTTGGGTGTTGAGACAGCGGAGAGGGATTTGGATGGGGAGGAGGCACCGACTGGGCTGGAAGGAGCAACAGAGGTGGGTATGTCCGGACAGCAGCAGGTGCTGGGGCCTGAGTTTGGGCATGCAGCAGGTCCCCTGGAGCTGGGGGGCAGGTGTCACATCCCTGCGTGGGAGTCTGGGGGGATCTGGATGGTGATGGGAGTGGGGTAGAACCCGATGTCCAAGCACTGCGTGGAGTTGGGAGCAGGGCAGCTGGGAGTGCAGTGTAGAGGCAGCATGATGGAGGGGAGGGATGCTCTCGCAAGACCTTCCTGAGGGTTAGTGTGACAGCAGGCTGGTGCCTGATTCTGTCCCACCTATGGCTGCATGCCCATGGCTTCATGTTATTGTGTTATGGGTGACGGGGCTGGAGGGGGACCACAGAGACCATCATCCCACTGGGTGTTGGGGGCGGCTCTGCTGAATCTGCTTTTGCTGCGTGCCCAGCTTGTCCTCCACAAGGTTCACTAGAGATGAGTGTGATCCCAAATGTGATCCCAAACATCCAACTGAGCATCCCTCGAGTGGGGAGGGCTCGGGTGCCTGGTGGGGAGAGGTACACGTGTCCTACAGGGATACCGTCTGTTTCTTCTTCTCACAGCAGCAGCTTCAGAACTTTGTGTTAATGGGCTTGGGTCTATTTAGAAACCCTCTATTTTTGCTTACTTATCTTTTTTTGCCCGTCTAGCCTACTGCTTTGCATGTGCTGTCTCTGATGCTTTGACCAGTGGCTGTTAGACCTATCTGTTCCCAGTCAGCGAGTCCAAACCAGGCCCCAGTTCCTCTCCTCTGGGTTGGTGGGAGACATCCGTGTGATAGACTTGTACACTCTGTCCCCCTTATTGGGGCGTTTCGCCTTGCTGATTAACAAGCTCTGCCTCCTTCTGTCTCCTCCTGCAGTATTTCTACGAAGGGAATGACATCAGTGACCTGCCAGTCAACTTGTCCGTGGTCTGGAATGGGAACTTTGTCATTGACAATCCCCAGAACATCCAGGGTGAGTGAGGGATGGGACAGGGGTGGGAAGGTGGCCCGGTGCCTCCCTCTTCCCCAGCCTCCAGCCCACCCCTCTCCCCCACCCTGATTGCAGTTTGCATTTGTGCCTTGGGGGAGGGAGTGATGCTCTGGCTGCATCCTTCTAAACAAGGGGCTTTTCTTCAAGAAACTTTGGGAGAGAGCCCAAAGCTATGCCCTTTGCTTTGAGTCCAGAGTGCTGGTGCCTCCTGCCCATGGGGGTTTGTCCCTCTGAGAGCTGGTGGCTTGCATGCAGCGGGAGGGCTGAGAGCGTGGGTGCCCTTCTCCCCAAAACCCTGTGCCCACGGGCTGGAGGGGCCGCGCTGACCTCCCTGTTCTCCTCCTTCTATTGCAGCCCACCTGTACAAGTGCTCGGCCCTGCGGGAGAGCTGCGGTCTGTGCCTCAAGGCTGACCCACGCTTCGAGTGTGGCTGGTGTGTGCTGGAGAGGCGCTGCTCCCTGCGGCAGCACTGCCTGGCCTACGAGAGCAGCTGGATGCACGCCAGCAGCGGCAACAGCCGCTGCACCGAGCCCAAAATCACCAAGGTACATAGGGATGGACAGTGGGGGGGGGATTGGTGGTGCCCTGTGCTGGGAAAACGGGATGGAAGATGGGGATGAGGATGGGGCTCTTTGGTGGTACCTCACAGCACCCAGATCTACTTGGTGTTTAGGACTCGGCATCTGCTGTCACCGCTTTCATTTCTGAGGGTAAAATGCTCTCTCCGCCACCCCTGTGTGCTGGGCTTTTGGGCCTGACTCCAATGGTCCCACTGCTCCTCCTGCATGTGGCTGGAGCACTCTGGGAAAGCTGTGGCTCTGGGTTTCTCCTCCTCTTCGAATCATAGAATTGTCTAGGCTGGAAGGGACCTTAAAGATCATCTAGTCCAACCATCAACCTAACCCTGACAAAAATCACTAAACCATATTCCTAAGGACTATGTCAACCCATCTTTTGAACACCTCCAGGGATGGTGCCTCAACCATATCCCTGGGCAGCCCATTCCAATGCTCGATAACCCTCTCCATGAAGAAATGTTTCCTAAGATCCAATCTGAACCTCCCCTGGCGCAACTTGAGGCCATTGCCCCTTGTCCTATCTCCTGTGTCCTGGGAGACAAGACCGACCCCCATCTCTCTACACCCCCCCTTCAGGTAGTTATAAAGCATGATAAGGGATAAGGTCTCCCCTCAGCCTCCTCTTCCTCAGACTAAACAACCCCAGCTCCCTCAGCCTCTCCTCATAAGACTTACTCTCCAGACCCCTCACCAGCTTTGTTGCCCTTCTCTGGACCCGCTCCAGCACCTCAATGTCTTTTTTGTGGTAAGGGGCCCACTCTTGATGCTGAGTGCACCAGTAGTTCATCATTTCCCTTCCCTGACAGTTTTTATGACCTTCATTTAATAAGATTGCGTATAATAATGTTCACATGTCTGTTGGGCTGAGCTCCAAGTGCGTGAGGAGGGACTGGTGGGTATTTCTGCTGGATACCTTCTGTTTACCCACGTCTGGTCGGCCTCAACGGTGTTAATTACTGGAGTCTTAGCACGGGATCTGATCTGTTTGGGTTTCAGTGTCTTATCTGATGGAAGCTGGAAATGAGAATCTTGCCTTTTCCCTGCCTCTTGCAGGGTATCAGCAATGCAGTGTGCGGGGTGGCAGCCAACATGGAGAAAGGGGGTGCCCCCACACTGGGCATGTCGCTGCCTGTGACACTGCCCTGCAAAGAGTTCCCTGGGGCTCGGAGTGCTGTCAGGAGAAGGTATCCGTTCCTGGGAAGGAGTGGGATGAAGCCCCAGAGCCTGTATCCCTACAAGAAGATCTGTTGTTGGGTGCATGGCTGCAGGGCTCCCTGTCCCCGATGGCTTCCCACCATGCTCAGGCTGAACTTCCCAAGGCTGGACCTGTGGGGATATTGGGAGTGAAGACCGCAGTGGCCGGGTCATGTCTGGGGTGGTCTTGCTGTAAGCTGTCCCCTGTCCTTTTCTGCTTGTGTGGTCAGGGCTGCAGGTATCCTCACACACACCGCTCCCAGCAGCCTCCCAGCAGCTGGTGGTGTCCAGCCTTGGTAGCAGTTCTCCCACCCTGAAGCATTATGAAATTTTGCAGTAATTGCAGGTGCAGCAGAAACAGATCTGTTAGCAGGTGGACTTGACCTTGGTGCCACTCTGCGCTAGTGCCCTGGGAGCTGGTGGACAGTGTGGATGTGCAGAGCTGTTGGTGTGGTGCTCCTCAGGCAGCCTGCTGCTTTCCACAACCCCTGTCCCATGTCCCAGGCTGTGGGCAGGCTTGGAAATGGTTCCAGAGAGTAGCCTGGTGCAAAGAAAGCATTACAGGGTGGTGGGGGAAAAGAGCCTCCTACAGGGGTTTCAGGAGGAGCTGGAGCCTCCTTCCTGCCCAGCCCACCAGAGTTGCAGGTGTCTTCACAGGTGGTGGGGCTGGGCTGGGAGACGACCATGATTCTTCACCCTTGGAGTGAAGCATCACTTTCCCATTGTTTGGTGGTGGGGAAAAGCCCCTTCAAACCTCTGCAAAGTTCTGCCCAGTGTTGGCTGTGACCCTCAGAGCAATATCCCTTCCCCTGGGAAGGGGGAACTTCTCAGCCTCAGCAGCTCCTGGTCCTGCTGCCGGAGCTGGGAGTGAGCCCTCTGTTTGCACCACCAGAGCCTTTTACTTGTTGATGTGAAACCAATTAGCAGAAAAGCGGTGGTGTTTTTTGGGGCTGGGGGTTAGGAAACGGAGTGGGGAAAGGGGAGGCTTGAGCATTCCCCACTCTCCTTGTCAGCTCCGTCCTCCTGCAACACCTTGTTTAGCCGTGACCTCCCCGCACTGGGCGGCCAACGAAGTCATTTCATTCCCGGGCTCTTTTCTCCCTGAATGCTTGGCCCTTGTCAGCTTTGCCACGGAGGAGGAGGAATCGAACACGGCGGAGCAGCTTTTAACACTCATTTAGAAACACCAAACAAACAGCCGCCTCTTGCCAGCAGCCCTGGCAGAGCTCAATTTAGGGGGAAGACCCAACCTGATGCTGGCTGCGGATGCTGTAATGAGCTCTGATCCCAGAGCTGGGTCGGGGCTGAGCTGGGGTTTAGGCAAACAGTGGTTCCCCACAGCCCTGGAGGGTTTTATTACTATATAAATTATGAGGTGAGGCTGCCTCAGTGGGAGCCAGGGTCCCAGGTGCCAGTCCCAGCTCTAAAGCTGTCCCAGGACATGTCCCACAGGCTGCCGGTGCGCAGGGGGAGCAGCTGGACCCCTTTGTGCTGGAGGTGATCAGCCCAGTGTAAATCTGGAGATAACCCCAGAGGTGATGGCTGTGGTGGGACTGTGCAGAAACACCCCCTGGCTCCATGCAGCCCACTGGGATGGGGATGTGGACAAAGCCCACCGCTGCATGTTTCCCACCCTCCGCTCGTCCACCTTTCCTCGCTGCGGGGGTGATGTCTGGGAGTAAGCCCTCTGCAGGAGGAAGAGGAGAAGGAGGAGGAGGCCTCAGCTGGCTCAGGCCCCCGGGGTTGCAGCTGCCCAGATTTGCCAGGAATGCAAAGAACTTGCACGTGCTGGGTCACAGTGTGAGCATGGCCGCAGCCTGAGCCTGCCCAGGCGCTGGGCTTGGCGCTGGCACAGATGCCTCCCGGTGTTAGAGGGGATCTCTGCCAGCGCCGCAGGAGGAGAGTGTCACCTGAGACAAAATGATGCCTTTTCCTGAGTCGGGATGTACCTTCCTCCTGGACTGACCCTGCATTATTCTCTCCCTCGCCTGCTGCCCACAGCTACCTTTTGCCCTGCTCTGTCTTGGTGTTACCAGGGTCCCAGCCAGGTCCCCGGACCCATCTGGGGCCCGCAGCTCTGCTGTTCATCCCAGTTAGTGCTGCAGGTGGGTGCTGGGCCCCGGGTCCGCTGGGTGCTGGTGTAAAACTGCCTGTAATTGCCTGGTTGGAGGCAGCGGTGGGACCGTGCCTCCGTTCATCCCTCATCCTGCTGCCATCTGTCAGGCCACACCTGCCCGCTTTACTGGGCATCATCATGCTAGTAAATGAGGCACAGCACTGAGGAAGGTGAGGTCCCCTCCCTTCCCAGCCCTCCTCGGCACTGAGTTTGGTGGTGGAGAGAGAAACCCTTCTCCCCCCTGCCTGCCATATGCAGGGACCTGGTGGAGATGCTTTCTCCTTTGAGGACATCTTGGACTTGGGGACCCCATCCCTGTGTACATGGGACCTGGCCAAAAGCCAGGCAGCTCCACGTGCTTCCTCGACAGCTCAGCTGGAGCCATGGCTGATGCTGCTCTGTCTCCTCATCTGTGTCCTTGTCCACCTGCAAGGCAACTCCATCTGCAGCGGGGTGTCCAAATCACAAGCCTCTGCTTGGATACATCTGGCATCTTTTGGCTTTTTTTCTGGAGAAATTTGTGAACACAGTTGTTGTTCGGGAGGTCTTTCTTACTCTGTAGACTCCTTATAGATGCGTTGGCATTTGCCACCACCCATCTGCTCCTTGCTGCTCTTGGGGGAGTAACACACATCCCATGGCTGCCCAGGCTGCAGCCTCCCCAAGCCAGCAGCTCTGCTCCTTTGGCTGATGGGCTGTGTTCTCTTCTAGCTGTTCCCTGAGACCGGCCCCAGGCAAGGAGGGACCCATCTGACCATCACTGGAGAGAACCTGGGCCTGAAGTTTGAAGATGTTCGCTGGGGCGTTCGAGTTGGCAAAGTGGCCTGCATCCCCATCGAGAGCGAGTACATCAGCGCTGAGCAGTAAGTGCCCAGCGAGGGGTGGGCACTCTCCAGATCACTTTGGTGGGGGAGGGGACAGGAGTGCTGATGTTCAAATGGCTGCAGAAGATAGGCTGACTGGGTTGAACTGGGAGAAAAGTACCTGCTAGTTGTGGCTTCTCTGGGAGGAGCCCAAAGGCTTTGGGGAAGCTCCCCCCAGGGGAGTGGCAGTGCCAGCAGCCACCACCTTGGTTTCTCAGGAGCATGCTGGCACCTGAGTCCTTTGCTTGATCTGTCCCTTCCTGAAGCTGGTCCATTCCAACCATGGCACAGGGAGTGTCTTGGTGCCAGGGCACTGAGGGCTCCTTCCTTGCATCCCTTAGGATTGTGTGTGAAATTGGCAATGCCAGCTTGAGCAAGGTCCATGAGGCACGGGTAGAAGTGTGCATCCGCGACTGCTCGCCCAACTACCGGGCCACATCCCCCAAGAGCTTCACCTTCGTGGTAAGTCCCGTGCTGGGGGACAGGGCTGGTCCTGGGTGGTTTTCCAGGCAAGTTGGAAAACCGGCCATCATTTCCCTGAGGGGCAGGCAGGGATGCTCTGGGCAGGTGTTGGGATGTGCTGGTTGAATTTTTCCTAGACTGCCACTGCTCCGTGGCCTTGTCACAGACTCAGGGCTTCTTGGGGACATGGGTTTTGGTCTCTAGCTCATCTGACCCCAAGGCTGCTCTTTTCCTTTGACAGACACCCACTTTCTCTCGTGTGGTCCCAGCCCGGGGCCCTCTTTCCGGCGGCACATGGATCGCCATTGAAGGCAGCCACCTCAACGCTGGTAGCAACGTCTCCGTGACCATCGGGGGACGGCCCTGTGCTTTTTCATGGTGAGGGCACAGGGAGTGGAGAAGGATGGGTGATGGGCATTTCCAGAGACAGATAGAGCAGTGGCCAGGAGCCCGAGCTGGGGGGCCAGCAGGGACCCTGGGAGCCAAAGCCCATGGGTGGCCGGAGGCATCTCCTCCTGAAACCTCTGTGTGTCAGAGGCTGCAGGAAGAGCCCAAAGAACAGGGAATTTTCTCTAAAAGCACAAAGCCCTGAGGCATGAAGTGGATAATTTTTAGATTAGGGATGATAATGGAGCGGCTCTTTAAATATTTTCCTGTGGTAATTACTGGTTATCAGCCCTAATCGCTGCTGTTTGCAGCAGCCGCGCGATGGGAACGCTCAGGAGCTGCTCAGCCTTTCCTGCCTGCCTTTTGTTTCATTTCTTGGGTGTTTTTTTTTTTCTTTTTTCCATCCTTTCTCTCTTCCCCTCCCCGCCTTCCCCCCCAGCAGCTTCAGAAAGGAAGAGAGGGACTAGGGCAGGGAACTTAGAGGCAGCACTGGCCCCCCCGCTGGCCACCCCTGCCTGGGCTGTGACGAGTTGTGTGTTTCTGCTCCAGGAGAAGCGCCCGTGAGATCCGATGCAGGACTCCCCCCGGGCACACCCCCGGTGGCTCCCCCATCCTCATCAACATCAACCGTGCCGAGCTGAGCAACCCAGAGGTGAAGTACAACTACACGGAGGACCCCACCATCCAGAAGATCGATCCTGAGTGGAGCATCAACAGGTGAATTGTGGGGTACCCTCAGGGAGCTTGTGGGGTGCAGGGAGCTCTTCTCCACGTGGTTTCCCCCATCCTGCTGGGTAAGTCCCAGTGTTGCTGCAATAGCCACTGGGCCATGCTCCAGAGATGTGGCAAGAGGAGTGTGAGCAATGGTTTAGTACTGGGGCCCTGCTAACTCCTGGCCTGCAGTGCTCAGCCTGGCAGGGGGCAAAAGCAGAGAGCGCTTTGGATCTGCTTAATTTCAGCTTGACATTTGGCGGCGGTGAATAAAATTAAAATATTTCCCATCGGGGGATATTTTGAAATGTTTACATATTTTTCTAAAAGGTTTGAATTGGCTGGAGAGGAGGCAAAGGAATCCATTAAGCGCTATTGCAAAGGGAAACCTTCCCCAGGGTGTTGATGAGGAGTGAGCTCCCCAGGGGCTTAGCCGAGCTCTCCGGGACTGTGGGGCTTTTAACACCAAGCTGTGGAGAAAACCTGTCAGGCTTCACTCTGCCCAGCCACCTGCAGCTTGCATAGTGAAGAGGGTGGCAGAGAGAAACTCTTCCTCTTCCTTGGGATGCTTTCCCATCGTGGATGATTAGTCTCTTTTAGCTTGGGAGCTGCCTGCAGACCCCAAACCTGGATGCAGTGTGAGATATTGGTGTTAATTAGCAAGTTTTATATCTCTACAGCTTGGGTCAGCTGAGATGATTTGGTGTTGGTGAATGCCAGATCCTGCTGGGTGTGGTGACATCTGGGTGGGAGGAAAGGTCCCTGGGGCATTGTGGTGCAGCCAGGCTTGGGTGAGGGTGGCACTTCCTTCCTGAAAGTGGGCACCTGGAGCCAGGCTGCCTCTCCTAACCCATTATCTCCATGTCTAGTGGTGGGACGCTGCTGACTGTGACTGGCACCAACTTGGCCACCATCAAAGAGCCCAGGATCCGGGCCAAGTACTGCAGCTCTGAAAGGGAGAACGTAAGTAGTGCTGGCTGGGGCTGGAGGAGAGCACAAGAAGGAGGGATGCTCTCTACAAAGCAGTGCAGAAGGTGGATCCCTTGCCCATTAGGTGTGATGTCCTGGAGGGGCTGGGGTCTAGGGGCTGCCACCCAAAGAGAGGCACTGATCTTGCTAAAGGACCTCCAGTCAGGTGCTGACATGAGAAGGTTGAGATCTCAGTGTGCAAATCTGTGTGAAAAGGTCCCATCCCCAGTGGGCTCCCACCTGCCACCCCTCACATATCCATTGCTGACCTCCCTGTTGGGAGCTGGACCTGACCTTGGTCTGTGCCCCCTGCAGAACTGCACCGTCTACAACGACACCACCATGGTGTGCTACGCACCCTCCATCGACAACCCTGTGCGGAGCCCTCCGGAGCTTGGTGACCGCCCAGATGAGATCGGCTTTGTCATGGATAATGTCCAGGCCCTGCTGATTGTCAACACCACCAACTTCGTCTATTACCCAGACCCTGTCTTTGAGCCGCTCAGCCCCACGGGGATGCTGGAACTGAAGCCCAGTTCTCCCCTCATCCTCAAGGTAAGGCAGCATGCAGCCAGGGGCAGAGGGGTAAGGACATATTCCTTCATGGAGGTGGCTTTTTGTCTCTCCTGGGGCAAAGTCCAGCACTGCGAGAGTGTGAATTTTCTTTATGTTGGATTTTTCTAAGTGCTCCCCATTGCATGAGAACTGACAATCTCATTCCTTGTATCAGTACATCATTCATTGTACAGTCCTTGCTAAGACCATATCAAAGGCCTTTGATATGGCCTTTGATATGGTCATATCAACATCTTTAGCAAGGCCTTTGATACAGTCTCCCACAGTATTCTCCTGGAGAAACTGGCTGCCCATGGCTTAGATGGGAATACTCTCCACTGGGTTAAAAACTGGCTGTAGAGCTGGGCCCAGAAAGTGGTGGTGAATGGAGTGAAATCAAGTTTTCGGCTGGTCACAAGTGGTGTCCCACAGGGCTCGGTACTG
>BJBW01003346.1:0-159057 GCA_004320125.1 Scolopax mira
TGCCAGAACCAAATGATGTGGATACCAGCTTTCTGCACCATTTGACTGTGGGCCCATATCTGCTCTCTAAATGGCTATAGCAGCTACATCTAACAATATAAATGGAGCCTGAAGTGTCTTTGCCATGGCTATGCAGCTTATAAACTCTTCCCACTTGAATCCTCTGTGTCCAGTCCTCTAGGTTTAAGAAAGAGTTTTGACCTTTCCTCTTAAAATATTCAGAGGAAACATTCTTTTCAGTTGAAATATCCAAACAACATGTCTCAGTCCATGTCTAACACACAAATAACCCACTTGATTTTTTACTAAGCAGCCCCTTCAGTACTATAGCATATACCAATATCCATAAATGGTGAAAGAACCCTGGAATACCCAGAAAACCTCCAAAAATAAAAAAATGACTGTTATTATCACAATGTGCAATGGGAATGCTATTTGAGATACGTCATACTCTTTACACACTGCAAGAAGCATCCTCTGGTGCTTGAATCCCATTATTTCCCTTGGAAAAAGGTCATGGAAATCAAACCCACAAACCTTATGCTTAAATAACATTGCAGTCCTGGCTGCAACCCATAACAGTAATGAAAATGCTTAATTAAGGTTTCCAGTTTACCCCTAATTCACTCCACATTGCTTAACTATCAGCATATGTCTCATGTTGTACTTGCAGTGAGATCTCTCGGGGTCCGAAGAGTCCCTCTAAACTGTAGCAGTCTGAGTGAATTGGAAAGGACTTTATCCTAGTTCTTGAACTTATTATTTCTGTGGGTTTCTGAGTGATCTTTAATGTTATTTAAATACTGCAATCTTGGTAGTAGAATCTGCTTTTTACAATAACATTAAAATAATCAAGGGCAGCTTAAATATGGAAATGTTATTAGCAAAATTATTGCAGATTACTGCTTTATTTTTTTCTCCAGCTATTGCTACAACATTCAAAAATAAAGCACTAAACAAAGTTCTTAGGAAACCGGGCTTTCTCATAAGGTTTCTAGGTGACTTTGGACAATCACCTACGTCCAGATTTATCCCAACAAGCTTGATTGTAGGCTTCCTTTATTGTCAAAGGATAAGAAAGAGTAAGAAGGAAAAAAAAAAGAAGGAATAGAAACTTTCAGAGAGAAGTTCATCCCAGATTAATGAGAAATGTCCAGGTGACTGACTTTCTTCTTTGAAAGCTGAGGGAACCTTGGCCAGCTATTTTCCTTTTTGGAAAGCTTCAGTTAAGGAATTAAAATAGGAGACATTTGGACATACATCTGCAGGCAGCAGATCCTTAACTAGTACAATGGGGAGCACTGAAATAAGATTTACTGGAGAGCAAGGGATGCTGCATCCACAGTAGATCAGCTGGGCAAGCACCCAAACACAAATCCTGTCAGGAGGCATCCAGTCAGATATTCATATGGTCCTTAAACTCACATAGAGGGCAGGGTCTTCACTGGTCCATGTGGATTGGTTTCATAGAACATTGTCTCATATCAGTAATAAGGTCTGGAAAACTTTTTCCAGAATTCAGCACACGAGGTTCTATGCCAGGTCCCGCAAGAACAACATGTGAAATGTTGTCCAAAAAAATGGTTAGAGAGTGGCTTTGGTTTGGTTTGTTTTTTTCTTTTTTTTTTTTTTCTGGTATTAAAACACATTGGCTTACACAACCAGCCACCCCTATACCGAAGCATGGCCTGCCTTGAACTCCCATTGCAGGTTCACCACGGCTTGGAGTGCTGTTCTGCAGGGAGTCCTGGGATGTCATGCAAAGGTGCTGCAGTTGTGCAGAGTGACTCCAAGAGTCACCTGCCTGACTCTGGGTGCTGCTCTGATGAATGCTATATCTCGGAGAACCGTAGAAGATCAGTTCAAGAAAAGCTGAAGCTTCACTGTTGCCATCCTTGTTAGTGCCTGGTTCATCTGACCCACTCCAAGATTGCAATTTATCAACTCAGGTCCTGCTACTCATTGTAAATTATTATTTACCTCACTCGTGCTTCTTTAATAATGATCCAAGTTTACAGCAAATTTAATACTGTATAAATGTGAAACATGTTTGACTTTATAAAGCTGCTTCAGTGCTTTGTTGACTTTTATTGACAATTGTATTTATTTTTACAGGGATAGTGTTTTTCTTTTCCCATGTCTTACCACATCATTAAGACGGAGGCAGAAGATTAACCCTTCTACATCCAGACCACTAAAACTCAAAGCCCATCCAGCCAAGTTGCAGAGCCTTACGCTCAGGGAAAATATGTTAAACCTGTGAGGCTTCCTGAAACCAGGGGCATCTTTGTATGGGGAGAACACATTTTTCTAGGAGAAGGTTATGCCCTTAGTGAATACAATGCAGTAAACTGAGATAAACCAAGTTTATCATATCTTGGCTCTGGCAACTTTCCCAGTGAGTGGCTTTGCCTAGCACAGTACTACTAGCCTACAAAGTAATTCCAATTTCGAAGGGGTCTTTAAGCTCTGTCTACAGCAAGTGATGACCACATACCATATAGTTACCCAGATATGCTGCAAGCTGATTAAACTGAGTATCAACAGCCCAGAGCTTTAATGTGGATTTATTTCTTCAGGTAGATAAACTAGCCTACCTCTAGACCATCGACAGGATGCTTCTAATATCCAAAGGGGAGTACTTATTGGCATGGGCCAAAACTGGACCAGCTTTTGTGCCAGCAATTAAACTCTAGGATGACCACAGCATGATTAAGCCCATTCGCCTATTTCAACACCATACAAACAATTCTGAATCCAGCTTGATGTTCCTAATCCTGATGAATGCCTTCAAGTTAGCACAGGCACTGAAAAATCCAGAGGGTCACACTCTATTAAGTCCTCATGTTTTTTCATAAGGCTGTGTTATTTCATGGCAGTCGAGGCTCCCTTTTTTACAAGACATAAGACAAAAAGAAGTTGTTTGCCAAGAATGGATGTGTTCATTACCACTCCATATATGTATCACAGATGTCTCATAAGACAAAAAGCTAAGACTTTTCTGTAGCAGCACAGATAATTTATGTTCCCCTTCCACAGCTAGCTGTCCTTCCACGATTACAAAATATTTCCTTCTCTTTCCTCCTTAAAAAAAACCAAACTTAAAAAGCACTGGTTGGGATGCTTGGTGGGATGATGGAATGTCTGTTACGCTGAAATAGGGGACTGTGTTGGTTAAACATTGATGTGTGGAGTGTAACTTTTATGTAAGTTGTCATCTTTAAACATTTAACTGCTGCTCCTCACACAGGATGCCCTCTTTCCCTGTAGAGTGAGCACACAACAAAGCCTGTGGTGCTGAAATATTTTGCAATCTGGGATTTAGAACACCTCTTCTTTTAGAGCAGGATATAATAAAAATTAACCCATGGATCATTAGGAAGTGTTTAGCGAGGGTGGGAATTCAGGCAGGTTTTTTTCTATTCAACTGAGTCCCTGTTACATACTGGCTAACAGATGCTTTCATCCTGAGATGAAATGCAGATTTGAGGTTTAAAAGTAGAACCTGTGTTGCCAGCTTGCATTTCTGAGACAGAACTATGAAGGTTTACTGAGACTAAAGTAAATCATGTCTTCCAAACTAAAGGACACTAGAATATAGCACAAATACAAGCCCAGTAATGGAATGAGTTCATCCCAGACCGAAACCATGGAAGGATCTAATCAGCCTTGTATTTTAGCAATTTTTCCTCACAATGAGACCAGTTAAGGTCAAACTTTTTGAGTGCTCCCTTTATTTTTGGTTCTGTGTCGTTGTTTATGGGGGATAGGATGGAGAGGTTTTATTGTTCTTAGGTTTGAATTTATTTCAGCAAGTTACTCATCTGTGACTAATTATATTTATTATAATGCCACAGACATGTTGTTCTAGAAGAGCCTTTCTGTATTTTTTTTCTTCTTTTCTCTGTGCTGAATATGAATTTCCACTATAAAATCCTAGCTAGGATCTCATGACTCTTATTTCTCAGTACTTATTAATCACAATAATTTCCTCAGGAACCAGAAATAAAATTACTCTCAGCTGAAAATCATATATATCCAGAAAATAAAAAAAAAAGATAAGACTCCAATCTGTACTGTTGTCTATGCTCCAAATGTTGCTCTTTAATAACACAGTATCTCAGGCACAGCATGGAGGATGAGCCTGTTACAGTAAACAGATTCTTTCTCTGATAGTTCTTCATCACTAATCCCAGTTCCACCACTGATTCAAAAAACACAGGAAAAGGCCAAGCTTAATACTGGTCCACACTCAGAATTTGGGGCTGTTTTCCTTTGCCTTCCATATTTTTACGCAAACATATTTCCCTTTTCAACCAAACCATGAGGGTTAGAAGTACACTTTTATTTAAAAAGAACAGTCAAATCCTCACAAAAGCATATGACCTCAAAAGCTGGCTTCTGAAAAAAATGAAAAATCATTGGTCTTCTATCACTCTCCTTCCAGTTTTCTTCTTATTAATAGCAAGTTAGTCTAATTCTATACTTCTTGCTAAATATTAAATGTAAGATGGAGAGCAAGAAAGGCAGAGTTCATCAGTTTGACCACAAAAATGCTAGGATGCCCAAGCTAAACTAATCATAGGCACATTCCAGAATCAATGGAAGAAGACAGGGATGGGGGACTGAGCCAAATTTTTTTAAACACCTGTCATCTTATGAGACCAATTTCCCTCTGGGATTGACCAAAGAGGGAGTCTAGTTCACTATTTGGAATACATACAAAATAGATGCATCATCTAATTATTTTAGATTACCTTAATTCTACTCTATATGCCTTCATCAGAGCACCAGGAAGTCATGGTGTGCCTTGCAGTGTGAAAGCGTTCTGGGAAAATGCCAACCTTTGCAAAAGGCCAGAGCAGAAACCCTACATCAAAGAGGGCTTCAAAATAGCATCGTTGTGGGGCATAAACAATGTGTGTCCTCTGTGCAAGGACAAATTCTGCTGTCCCATTGATGTCCTGCTCCTGAACTTTGGACATTGCAGACCTCTGGGATCTGATAATGGGGGTAAAACATTTAACTTTATTTAATAAGTGCTCATAACACTCATGGCCATCTTAGAAAAGCCAAAATCCTACGGAGCAATACTGGATGTTACCATACCCAAGATGGAAACATCTCTAAAATTGACTATTGATTTTCTACCCTGTGCAAGTAATTACCACTTGCAATACACATACATACCAATGGCTTTGGACAATAAAAGCATACTCAAAATCTGCTGAGGATCTTCAGATGCATCTTCACCACAAGCTCCCCCTGGTCTGATGTTGAGGTATAAATAGAACATATGTTTTCTTTTGTCACACCAAGCCAAGCCTCAACAATGTAGTACTTCCTTTGTTACTATTACTATGGGGCAGACAGGGTCTAGTTCGAAACACCACAGTGAAAGAGCAAAACCCTAACTATCTTGAAATTGGATCTAGAGGGAGCAGTTTCCTGTCTAAACCTGCTGTGCTAATTATAGTCCTGCAAAATGAACGTGAACTTTGACCCATGTTAGCAGATATAGCTTGGACTGGCTCCAGTAACAACCTCCAGGCAAGTGGGTCCCAGTGCTCATGAACCACCACAAAAGCAGGTCCTCCACGTGTACATTGAATGAGGGGAAAGAATGTTGGCTGAACAAAGAGATTCTAAACAAAAATCTCTAAAGCAAACAGGGTGGGTAGAAGTGCACAGAGAGTAAAGATGGCAGAGAGACCTAGTGAAAGTATGTTTGTCTAAGGACAGCCTGGAACATAAAGACTGTTCTAGAATTAAGATACAAAACTGAAGGGAATCCAAGTTCGAGCTCTGGCTCCTGTAGACACTTGTTTCATATTTTTTCATCACGACACTGATTAGATTTGCAGAGTTAATAAAGACCTTTGAAAAATGGGGTCCCAGGTCCCCTTCTCTCTGCAAGATGGGGAACTTGTAATTTCTCTTTATACATTTTGGTTTTTGCATGAGCCCCTTCCCTCACAGTCTTGTAACCATATGGAGGATAGTTAGAATATATAGACATAGCCATACACTTTGCATTCACTACTTGTAAACAGAGAGTGCCATAAAACTCTAGTCTCTGAAATAAAGAAAAAGTATGAATAATAATTTAGAGAAGTCATTTAAATGCGTAGAAAGTTTAATTTCCTAAGGATATTTCAGCACAAGCAAAGTGAGCTGAACTTTCTTGGATCCTTGGTAATTATCAAGCATCCTGAAACAGTAATTTAGTTGATGTTTTAGAACCTAAACCTGAGATTCTGGGTCTAAAATACAACTGGGAATTACGTAGTTTAAACATTTTGAACATAAAAATAATATCCCAGAGGGCATGAATGTATGAAGAGAGTGTACATTTGGTGGCATCCATTAGAAATGTATGTAGGTCAGCACTGACATGTAAATTCACTGTAAGTATCTCATAAATTAGCAGACAGACTAATAAATGTATAAAAAACTAAGTGGGGGGTTAACTCATTTTCTGATCCTTCTTCTAATGTACTCATAGTTAACATCAACTCCTGTCATGAAAGCCCTGGCTCTGAGATGAAATGTGCTGATGTGATTGATGATAACCCTGTATTGCTGTAGTGACAAAGGCAGCCAGTTTGCCTACGAACTCCTCTGAGCAGCTAAACACTTGAAATGAAATGCAGCTCAGCAAGAGTACACTACTATGGTGTACTGAAACATTGGCCTATCTCATTAAAAGAAGGTATAAAATGGGACTTTGTCTTGTGCTGCTCTCTGATGATTTTTTTCTGTACTTTTGCTGGTAAAATGTGGCAATCTAACCTGCTCTGCTTCCCTCCCCGCTTGCAAGGTTATTCTGGGTAATTTAAATTTCATAAACTTGTCTGAGATGAGACAAGGCCAGGAGATGAGGTACACCTAAGATACTCAGATCAAAAGTCTTCACTTTTTCAACCTAAAATTCCAGGAGCTAAGGCTCACCTATGTCAGATGTCAGATTATGATGCCTGAATTATTAAGATAAACTCCTCCATTGGTATTGTCTCTCAGAGTGATTTCTCATTGTGCCTGAAACAGACAACCCTTTCAGAAATCAGTGGTACCACTGTAAGGTGGTAAGACACATAAACCAAGAAATGGGGAAAATAAGGAAAACTCTCCTCAGCAAGATCCTACCTGAAAAATAAATAAGTGCAGCAGGGAAATCATAACTGGAATTGCTCACAAGGATCTTGGGGAATAGAAGGACTTTAATAAAGGAGCATTTGTAAACAGGTCAATCTGTCCACTGCAGCCACTCACAAATCCCATTTAATTTTCCTTCTAAGCCTGGCAGTCTCTTGCACAAGGCTCTGTAACCAAGGTTGCATGGTTAGACATCAAGTGTTAAGGCCAGTAGGCTTTTCGTTAAGGTTTTCAAAAGCATCCCATTTCCAACATGGTGTTGAGTCTCCTAGATACATCTAAAATGCCTACAACTCATGTAGGATCATGCATTATTAATTATTGGATTTCAGACAGAAGTAACAAATAGAATGTACTAAGCTAAAGTGAGGGTATGCCCTAAGTGTCTTCATCCTTTAGTAGGGAGGGATGATCATTTTGTCTTCAGCCTCAAGAAGATAATTGTTATTCAGTTCTAAAACTCAAACTGACAGTTTGAGTGCTATTTATCAATGTATTCATTATATCTGACAGTAGTACAAGATTTTGAAAAATATTGCAGCCAGGGAAGATTACTGATGTCTCGTCTGTTACTACAGGTAACTGGGAACAGTAATCAACACTAGTGATGTGATGACAAGGGGAAACATCCAGAAGTGGATGTCTTTTTCATAAAAGTTTCTCTGAACTTGGCTGTGCAAAAAAAATTGGAGTAAAGGGAACGTTCAGCTTCCAGGTTTCCAGGTTATGTTAGTCTGGCATTAATAACACTTAGAAACAAAATGCCTTCTTGCAAAAACACAGATTTAAATTTGGTAAAAATGATGATTTTTTTCATTGATGCAGGCACTGAATATAATCGAGAATAAATCATATGAGAAGCCCACAAAGCACAGGTAGTCTCCAGTACCTGCATTTTCTGGGTTAGAGAACAAAAGGATCACACGGCCATAGGCACAGTGGAATTTCCATCACAGCAGACCAGAAACCCATGTTTTCTCATCTCAACAAAAAAAAAAGAAAAAATGAACACATGCCTTAGAATTATGAAACTGTGGTTGAATTTCCAAGAAAGCTTAGCAGCTGTGATTGAGCCAAATGCCTCAAGCCAGGAATCCTGGTGTACGCACATTAGATGAAGAGAGAGTGTTTGGGATGCTTGTGGCAAGGAATGTCTTCAGGCTCAGGGAGGTCAGTGGGGCTGCTCAGAGAGCAGGACAGGCTACTGGGCTGGGGCAAGCAATGTGTAAGAGGGTTTCCTGTCAAAGAGATTACAGCAAAAAACAGTCAGAGATTAGCTTTCCACTAAACTAAACAAGACCTCCTTGACATTTCATGCCTTCAGAACTGACTGATGTTGAGCTTTAGAGTAGTCAGGCAATCAGGAATCCCAAGAAAGAGTATTCTGAAGAAAAGGCTCCAAACCTGGAAAATGGTTGTGACAGGAAAACTGATCTTCTGGAGAAAGGTTGAGTTGGAAATGGATGTCTCAGCTGCATTTTCTTTATTCTCTTGTCCTTTTCTTTGCTCCTTCTCTGTCTCAGGCAGACACTCAGACACAGCTATGAACATGGCTCAAAGGAAAAATAATTCTTCATATGAAAGACAAAATACTAAGAAGAGAAAACCAAACGCTAATAAACCTGTCACTTCACATTTTACTCAAAATGTTCTTCGGGACAGGAGAAGAAAGAAGATAGAGGGGATAAGTAACATTTTGACTGACATGTGGACAGCCCTTACAACAGATGGGACCATTAGGACTTCACTATGATGGGTCACCCTGGGAGGGAACCAGTCTTAGTTGGAAAGTCCCCTGTTCACACCGGCATCTTAGGATCTCAGTGTGGGACACCTCTGGCTACACTGGGTTGTCCCACAGGCATCCTTTAATGGATGGTCATCAGTCAGTAGACTTTTAAGCCATGAAACATCTGATCTATGGGATGCATCAGCCCTGAGAGAAACCCTTAGACCATGCCCTGGGCTGCTCTGCCTTACCTGCAGGGGAATATGTCCTCTGCCAGTACCTGCAGGTAGTGATTCCTTTCAAAATGCTCCAGGAAAACCTTCTCCCAGTTTTTAGTAATTTATGGAAGAAAAAGAGAGATGTTATTAGCAAATTTCAGAAAAAGAAGCCATTTTCTGGAGTTATTCACTTCTTTCCATTTTCTACAGTGGCTACACCTGTTTTAGTGAATTAAATAAAGCTGGGACCTGTCTCTGCAGGAGGTGCTGCAGGCCCAGAGCAGGGATCCCCTGCAGCCCTGGAGAGACCTCGCTAGACCAGAGATCAGAAACATCTGTTATATCTTCCCTAGATCTGATCTTAGAAAAAAAGTATTTGGCCAGTGGTTTTTTTTTAATTTTCACACCATTGATATAGAGAAAAGTGTTGAGTTCCTACCTGTCAGACAACCCTTAAACTTTGTAGACTTTAGGGGTTACAAGTGAAGGAAAGCATCTTTCCTTCTCTTCCCACACATCCTCCTCTTCTGGGGAGTGGGACCAGGTCCTGCTGGTCCTTCATCTGTGACAGTACAAAGTGGTGTTTGGGGTGCTAGATCTCCTGTTGTCCCACCTCACTCCATGCCAGTAAGAGACCTCTTTCTCTGATGCATTTTTTGTGTAAAACAGGCAATTGTTCCTGTGTTTCCTGGCCCTCAATTATCACCATCACTTCCTATCATTCTCCCTGTCAGAACTATTAGTTCTGAGAAACCATAAACAGTATCAGTGAACACAGCAGGAGGCAACAGAATTTTTTTTTGGGGGGATAAAACTTTTCAAAACACTCTGAAGATGTTTGGATTGAAGTTGTCCAGACATTTAGAGTAGTAGCGAAACACCTGGCCCCAGATCACCTCTGATTTCTTGCAGGATGTTGAAAAATGAGAACTCTTGAACAACTTGCAAAAGCAAATGATTCAGGGACTCCTGTTTTCTGCAAAAATTTCTTTTTTCAATCAGTTAAGGAAAAATGTGAAAAAAAATGAAACTTGCATTTCTATTGTGTTTGCTGCTCTTTGGAAACAAAGAGAGAAAATATCTTCTATTTCAAATTACTGGTCAGCAGACCAAAAATTTCTCCCTCAACCTTCACAGTGGAAGTGCCACTGGAGCCTCTACAGCAAAATCTCCTCAAATAGCCAAGGGTTCATGCAAGAAGGAATATGTTGACATATCCTTCCTCTTTTTTCTCCTTTCTGACTTTTGTGAAGCAGTTGGTTCTATCAACACCTTATTTTTCTTCATTGAGAAACAACCTTTATACCCAAAGGACCCCTGAATGGTAACCTGAGGCTTTTCAGAGCTTGAAATATTTGGATTCCTTAAGCAGAGAAGAAAAATGAAAGAAAAATTCAGCTCTCCATCTGAAGATTGTGTCTGACTCACCAGCTACTGGATGACAATCTGGAAAGTTTTAAACTCTCTTGACAGTTTTGGCCATTAATAACTGCGATGATGCATGCTTTTTGGAAACTGCCAACAACCTCATCTGTCACAGACTTTGGTCAGGACTCTAGATGATTTTTGTGTTAATGCTTAATGCTTCTACGCAGAGGATATTTCAGTTTATAAAGTTGGTCAAAAGAAGGCCCAGCAAAGTGTGACGTGTGTGTGTGGAGGGATACCTGGCTCCAAAGCCCTTGTCAGCTCATCCCAGCACTGCTACAGAGACTCCCAGGCCCTTCACTGGTATCATGCTGTGGATCCATGGATCCTCACATCTCCTGCAACTTCTGTAGCCATGAGCAAGCAGAATGGTACTGTCTTGAAGAATGCCATTCAAGGTCAGGTTGGATGGAACTCTGAGCACCCTGATCAAGTTGTCCCCATCCTGAAGATGTCCCTGCTGATTGCAGTGGGGTTGGACTAGATGACCTTTAAAGGTCCTTTCCAACCCAAACTATTCTATGATTCTATGACTGAGAAACCTGTTATTGCTAAGTGCTTTTGAAAGTTTCCCCTTAGCTACCAATGGGAGTCTGTGTTTTGTGATTTAAGGTAAGAGGTCTTGTTGCAGCTCTCAGTGGTTGCAAGTTATTTCTGTACTCATCATATTTGCTGTCTGTCTGCAGACATTTCCCAAAAGCTGTAATAAAAAATGACATCCCTCACATGCCACTAACCCCACACGTTCCAATGTACAGCCAAAGAAATAGTGCCCAGTAAAGTCTGAAGTCACTGGGGCAAAACTAATAGTAAATTGATGCTCTTGCATTGCAAAAGATACACAGATGATAATGCACAAGAGAAAGCCTGCAAAGTGTTACTGAGCATTGAAAAGTGGTGTAAAGACTTCATCAGTTATGGGAAACAATTTACACTGTATCTTAGTAGGGTGAGAAGATATTATGTGTATGTGTGTGTATATAAAATGCACTTTTTCCTAACTGAGACTAGCACGTGGTTCATGCCCAGAATTTGCTGAAAATGCTCTGCCATAGGCTGCTGTTTAAAACATACTCGCAGGTGGCAGCAAACACACTCCAGTCGGGCATTCGCACTTGAAGGGAGGCTTGGCAAATAGCTAATTGCTTATGAATCATAGAATAACCGGTTGGAAGGAACCTCAAGGATAATCTAGCTGAACCCTTCTTAGCAAAAGCACAGTCTAGACAGGATGGCCCAGCACCCTGTCCAGCTGAAACTTTAAAGAGTCTGATGCTTGGGAATCCACCACTGCCCTCTGAGGATCCAAGGGATTAAGAGGAAAAAGCCCTTCATATCTTTTTAGTAATAGCCCTATTTACTGTGGTGGCTGAGTGAAAACATTGAGTGGGAATTAACAATGTTTCAGGCACCACTACACTGCAGTCTTAATTTGTTTATTTTTTTCCTCTCTACTATTACCATTAGATTTTATCTACTACCCTAAAATGTTGTTCTCTGGGGCTATGAATCAGCCTCTTTCTGTGGAGTTCCATTGTTTTAATTAGCACTAAACAGACTCCCCAAACACGTTTTAACAATATAAATACTATATTAATTTTGAGACTTATTTTTTCACTCTCTTTATTTTTTTCTATTCAAAGTCATCATAAAAAATGAAAGCAAAGTAGCTCCAAGTTCTCCACAGCAGCAGGAGAACAGTACAACTGCAAAGCACAGTGGGTAAAAAAATCTGTTGGGGCTTTCTGCTCTTAAAGACAACATCACAGCATAGAAGCCAAAATGAGCAGGGACTGGATTCCTTGCTGAGTGCCAGTCACCTGAAGAGAAGAGGGATGCCTTTCTGGGACTTTACAATGCACCCCAGCTGTTGGCTTTCCATCAGAGGTTCAGACACAGGGGAGAAGAGTTGTGTGAAATGAATATGGACGGTGTGAAGAAATAGGGTAAAGTGGAGATAAATAATTAGGGGTTAAAGAGAACAGAAGAAACAGCTGTAGAGGGGAGGCTGAAGTGGGGGCAGGAAGGAGACCGTGTGCTGGAAAGTTAAGCCTCAGCAGGCCAAGGAACGGCTGCAGATATAGAGCAGACTCTTCCAAGACAGCATTTCCTGTTGACACAGGGGTTGTGATGAAAACAGTATCAGTTGGGGAATGTGGATTTCTTGAAATATTTCTATACCAGCAAAAGCACTACAATTATCATAGAATCTTAAGATCCTAGAATGGTTTGGGTTGGGAAGGACCTTAAGTTCATCTAGTTCTAAACCCCCTGCCATGGGCAGAGACACCTTCCACTAGACCATAGAATAGTTTGGGTTGGAAGGATCTTTAAAGAGATCTTAACCTCCCTGCAATGATCAGGGACATCTTCCACTAGATCAGGTTGCTCAGAGACCCATCCAACCTGACTTTGAATGTTTCCGGAGATGGAGCATTTACCACCTCTCTGAGCATCCTGTTCCAGTGTCTCACCACCCTCATAGTGAAAAATTTCCTCCTAGTATCTAATCTAAATCTACCCTCTTCCTGTTTGAAGCCATTATCCCTCATCCCATCACTACATGCCCTTGTAAAAAGTCCCTCTCCAACTTTTATATAGGCCCCCTTCAAGTACTGGAATGCTATTACAAGTTCCTCCTGGAGCCTTCTCTTCTCCAGACTGACAACCTCAACTCTTAGCCTGTGCTCCAGCCCTCTGATAATCTTTGTGGCCCTCCTCTGGACCCGCTCCAAAAGGGACATGTCTTTTCTTGTCTTTCCTGTTCTGAGGGCTCCAAAGCTGTACACAGTACTCCAGGTGGGGTCTTACTAGAACAGAGTAGAGGGAGGCAAACACTGGCATTGGCCTTGGGTCACTGACAGATTTGTATAAAGGGGAACATGGGATCCTCCACCAGATCCAGCCTGGACAGCTGTGGGGAACTGCATGCATGGGAGAGCAATAAGAATAATAACGGGAAGGCAAATTTCACCCAAAAGAAAAAATTGCAGGTTGAAGTAGTAGGTCAGGTTTGTCTGGGCAGATCCCATGCACCTGATCCTAAGGAACCAGGTTTAGCTTTCTAGCCCTTCCACAAGGCTTTATTGATCTCCAGTCTGTCACTAAATGGCCTTACTGAGAGCTAAGCATAGGTCAATAGGGCTATTTTTATCATGTTAAAAATGTTCCAAAAAGGTTTAAAAAAGCATGTAAATCTGGAACTGGATTCCAAGGTGGAGAGTGAGGCGATTATTTTTTTTTTGGTGGAGAAAGTGCTCCTTTTGAAGCATTCGTGGCATCTTGGCAAAGGAATAATTCATTCCCCCATAAACACAGTCATCACTCTGAGTGCAACTGGTGTAACTCAGGGAAGTTTGCAGGCTCTGCCTCTGCTGGCATTTCTGACTTCAGCTGCAAGGCAGGGCCATGGCTTTTGCTAGAAAGATCACTGCCAAATTTAAGAGCTTCAGCTCTCATTCAGGCATTTATTACCAGGGATGAGAGGAGTGCAAAGTGCCATGCAAGCGATCTGAAGAGGACACTGTCAGAGTTTGACTTCTGTCTCTCTGCCCGTCAGCCCTTTGCTGCCTTTGAAAGAAGTCAGGCTTGTGGCTGTTTGTTTGACTGCATCAGCCAAGTCAGAAACAATGTCAGGCTGATATTTCACTGGCTCCATGGGAGCCTGTCTCCTGAGAGTGCTTATCCCACAAGTGATGATCGCCACAAGTGGGTATGCCCCCCTTGTGTCGTGATATCCAAGGGATTCAGCCTTCATCTCACAGCACAAGTCCTGACAGCCCAGGAGGCTGTAACAAAAAATGTAAATAAACAGTGTATTACAGTCAGAGAAACCAGGTTGTCTGCCACAACTCTGGCAAGTCTTGAAAGTCTTACTTCATGTCCACATATTATGGTTTCCAGCGATAGGACAAAGGGCAACGGGCTCAAGCTGGAACATAGGAAGTTCCATTCAAATATGAGGAAAAACTTCTTTATAGTGAGGGACAGAGCCCTGGAACAGGCTGCCCAGGGAGGTGAAACAGGAAACATTTTTGCTTGTCAGCTTGGGCTTGCATTTCACCTAAACTGCATGACACATGCAGGCCAGATCACTGTCTTCAGTGGCACATATAAAATGCTGCTTGTGACTCCACTGACTTCTTTTATGTTGTTGTAAAACAGGGGTATGTGGCTAAGAGAGTACATGTGTGGTAATAATGAATAATGGACATGAAAAAAAAAAAAAGGTGAAATTTTTTTGGTCTGTCTTGCTAAAAATCTCAGTCTTCACCAGAGAGGCTAAGCAAAAGGCTAACCTCTCCCTTCACAAGCCATGTTCTGCTGCCAATTGCAAAGGTGCTTTTCAGTGTGGACATCCGTTCATTATGAAAGGGCCAAGGCTCCTAAGAAGCACTGACCATTGCACAGATGTTGGGTGGGGTTTCCAAAGCCATAATGGGAACCGGGCATCCAAATTCCCTATAGGATGGTGGGATCTAACTTGCAGAATTCCTTAGTCAGCTTTGAAGAACAGCTGTAATGTTTAAAAATATCCAGTCCTGGCTGGATACAGTGGCCCACAAGATACTATCTAGCAGCTTCATTGACTTTGCTCTCTAGCCTTTCTGTAGAATGATTGCACAGAAAGCAGCCAAGATAAACTACTGAGACATTACCTCTCGTAGTGTGATAGCAGAATACATAAGCAATAACAACAGTAAGGACAAGGAGGTCTCCTTAAAACAACAAAATAATAGCTTTTGTAATGATTCAAAACCTGTGCTGTGAAACATGGTATCCCCACACCCAGTCATTCAGCCAGCCTCCTAAAGAGTGAGTAAATTTGGCAGGAATTGTGACACAAAAGTGTCTTAATTCTTTTTGATGGCATGTCAGCTTTCAGATGAAGTTCAATGAATTTTAGTCACTGCTGGAATTTCACTAATTTTCACCGAATTTTTAGAGTTGGAAGGAACTGTAGAGATCATCTAGTCCAACTATCCTGCTGAAGCAGGATTGCCCAGAGCTAGAGCATGTCATTCAGGACTGCATCCAGGTGGGTCTTGAAAACCTCCAAAGAAGGGGACTCCACGACCTCCTTGGGCAGCCTGTTCCAGGGCTCCGTCACCCTCACTCTGAAGCAGTTTTTTCTCATATTTGAGTGGAGTGCCAAACTTAATTTGGCAGCTGGAAAATTAGCAGAGGGAGCCCACATCATCATGACCAAAAGCCACGTGAGAGGATTCACATATGAAATCTCAGGAACTAGTGACCTCTCAGCTTTGGGCCAGAAAAAAATAATGGAAATAGCAAAAGTTGAAAGCACTGACTGTCACATTTCCTATGTGACAGTCCCCACCTGAAAATTATATAAAATCTGTGCTAGGTGGGTATCTGTGTTTCAAAGACCAAATGAGAACCATGTGGAGGATCTTTGCCTTTGTGATAATGTTTATTTTTTTAGTTTCAAATGGGGAGGAGCAATGGTTCATAAATTTATAATTACTACTATCTAAGCCACGGCTGTGTACTGTAACTGGAGCAACTTAGAATATGAGCCTTTCATATAATACAGAGTATTGGCTTTGATGCTGCTGTGCTGGAAGATTGGGTTGATAAATTTAGCCAAGAGGATTATGTGATGTCGGTCCCTGCAATAGTAGGAAAACAAGCATGATGGTCCAGCTGTATGTGTCAAGTACTTATGAAAACAATTAACATTCCAGCATTGCCATTTAGTCAGTTGTTTTCTTTCTAGCTCTGGATGGTAAAATCTTTGTAATACTCTACATTTTTTTTCTGTTGCCTAGTATCTCCTGTGCAAAAGAATCACACAAAAAGCTGTAGATTAGAGATTCACACCTTAAAATGCAACATAACTCACCTCCTTATACAGAAAGGTTCTGGTTGCTTGTCTTTCAAAAAGTTCAGATGAAATAACTTCATTGGCATTAACTTGGTTTGTCTGTGTGTGTGTTCACAGAGAAGTTTCAAAGAATGCTATTAATGCTTTTAATGTTTTCAATAAGCATTTAAAAATTCCTTTTAATAAATTATAGCTATTTCCAGCAGGAGGAAGGAAAGCATGGCTCTAGTCAGCCTGCTTCTGTGCATTGTTTCGCTACCAGATCACTGAAGCCTTTGGTATTTCAGCTTAAAGCACAATGACCTAAATAGTCTGAGAATGTATTTTTCTTAGTAAGACTTGTATGTGGGAGAAGACTTGGTATCACTAAGGCTAAAGTCTCCTGACCTCTGTCAGTCAGACCACATGTAGGCTTTTCTAATTAAATCTCTTTATTGGATTTGACTAGGCTATTTCTTACTCTTCCGGTAAGAAAGAGTTATAAAGTCAAGAAGGTGATCAGATTTACAGCCTAAGACTGGATCACTTGTACTGCTGCAAAAGTCACTTCAGATTTCAAAGATGGTTGAGCTTAAGGACCAAGGATGGAAAATGGGTGAAATACAGGAGTAGATGAACACATGGGATCGTGAAACTGTGTTTGACTGCATCAAAATGCACCTTGGCAGAAGTGAGTTAAAGAGGTATGGAGAATGAACAGGACTAGCATAAGGGAAGAAGAGGGCGCAGAGAACTGGGAAAGAGTATTTCTTTTTAGAGGAGGAAATAAACAGTGGGCTACAGAAAACAGAATGAGGGCTTCTAGGAAACTCAGGGAGAGAGAGGTCTAAAAAGCAGCATCTAGTGCAACAGACTGGGTTTGGGGCAGTCAGTCACTAATGAAATAAAGATGTTTTACAAAAATTCCATACTTAAAAAGGTGCTTTTACCAAACTGACAGTCAGGCTGAATACCTCAGAAAGGGGTGACCTAAAAGATGGGTTATACTGACCAACCTACCAAGCCTACCAGATGGACAAGACTGTAATTAGGAGGCTACAAGGCTAAGCTGCTGAGTTCCTAGCTCAAAATTAAAACCCTTTCTCAAATTCCAGAGACATATCTGGGCTCAAGGTGGAGCTAAATGCTGAGTGGGAAAGATTACGTATTTGGTTTCACTAATATGAGTCAATACTGAAGGCTTTTAATTCTGTCCTCTGTTTTCCAGCTCCCTGGGCAGTAGATTTACACAGCAGTTTCTGTGTACAATAATTATTTCTTAAAGATATTTAATTTTGTATGTTATATTTTATATTTTGTGATATTGTGATGCAGAAGACAGTATGTTCACAATATTATGAAAGCAACCCTGCTGAGAAGAGCATTTCCTATTGAAGTTATTGAAGTTACTAGAGGTGTTTGTTTTTTCTTATGATTTGAGTCTTTGGAAGCCAATTGTGTTTAATTGTTTTTTGGGAAGCTGGCCTAGTTTGGAATGATAATACCAAAGTTTGTATACACAACAGGGAAAAAATTATTTATTTGCATTTCTTTCAGTGTATATTCCTCTACATAAAATAATAATAAAAAGTATATGTTTATAGTTTACTAGGATTTAAATTATTTATTACATTCAGCATCCCAATGTTCATTGTAATAGCCTTTTTATGTCTCTTTAACAGGAGCGATGGGATATTGAGTTGATTCATCAAAACTTTTAGTCTCATGGTCCATTTTCCCTCAAAGTGATTATAGAGCCTGTCATATGGCTGTACCGAGCCTTTCTGCACAAACAATAGCCCATTTAAGGTCACTATTTCATGGGGATTTGCCTGATGTTCTGGTGTTCTAGAGAATTTGATTTTTTGGAAGACTACAGTGCAGAAACGAAGAATGTTAGTCAAGAGAGAGGGTGCCTCAGTGTTGGGACTGAAATATAGGAGGACCAGAGAGCAAAATAACCTAAAATACTTTTAGATGAGCTGTAATGAAGAAGAAATTTTTCACATTTCCTGAAAATGTGTATATATACACACACACACACATGTGTACATACATACATATATATTATAAAAATAAAAATTCACAGAACTATTAGGGTCAAGCTAAGGAGGACAAGGATGCTGCTATTGCAGAAATTAGGTTACAGAACTAGAGAAACCCACATTTTTTTAATCCAACTCACTGTTAAATGAATATGAAATATGCTATCTCGGCTTTGGGTCTTCCCAGAGTCAGAGATATGCACATATGTCTATATATGTGGATGCATGTAAAAGCATATCCATTATTAAAGTAAGAGGTTTTGGCAGGGTGCATTAAGTTTTATAGACAATCTATTACACATCAATTTCCAGGAGCAATCTCAAAAGAGGAAAAACTAAACCCAGTCCGGGCCAAGAAATCAGAAGTGCTTCATCTATAGTTACTGCAAAGAAAGCATCTTCTGTGAGCTATATGGTTAAGATCTGGGCTTTTAAAAAAGTTCTTAAATCTTGTTGTTGTTGTTGTTTTCGATACAAGTTAGCTAGCATAAGTAAAGATAGTGATAGAAAATACAGGTTGATTTCTCTGTCTTTACATTTTTATATTTAAACAGTTAATAAGCTTCTTGATTCTTCTGTTATTTTTACTGTTTATTGAACAGGATGTAAGTATAAGAACTATGAGCATAGTTTTTGTTCTAGCTGGTAAAATCTTTGGAAACCTGGATACATGGCAGACAGCAGTAACTGCTCTTGCACTGGCTAGGGTCCCAAGCAGCAAACAAAACTTTATGAGTTGTTTTATTAAATCATTTCAACACTGCACAAGACATTTGGGTCCTACTGAAATCAATGGAAATATTGCTATTAGTTTCAGGACAGCCTTGATTTCACTTTTTTTTCTCAGGTTTCATGAATATCTGTGTGATTTACAGTAAATTGAGGATTATCAGTTATCAAATGATCCCAATGATGAATTAACAACATAAACCAGAATACCTTCAGAACCATTACAGATACCCTATGATGCATTTTTCCTTGCACTTCCAAAATTATTCTGTATCTCAGCATCTCCTTACAAAAAATAAAGGACAACATATTCTAAGCTTTAATTAACATATGCTTTGTGTTATCTTTCTTGTGTGTTATGCTTTACTCAAATGGTTTTATACATCTTTTCACAGGTGATCATAAGCTGAATATACCTTGTTCATGTGCCTGGCTTCATGTGATCACACTCAATGCACACTTTTGACTCCCTTCCCACATCATCCTTCCTGGATCCAACCCTTCCCCATTTTGAAGCTTTTTCTTTTACTCCAGAATGCCAAAAGCAGGCTCCCAATCCTATCAGCAACTTGTGATAAGCCAGTTATGGCATCTACTAAATGTGAGCCTTATCAGCTGAACAACTTCTTGAAGTTTCAACGTACATAATTTTCTGGCTGGTGATACTACAATATGTTGGGATTTGGGTAGTTGCAAGAAAAAAGTCCAGGTGCTTTTGTTTTGGTTTTGCAGTTTTTATTGACACTTCATTTTCCAAATTACATTTTCTCTTAACCTAAAAATAAAAGGTCTATTTTGTAGGGTCTGTACCGTCTATTTTGTGCCATTTTCAACAATCTTCTTGAAAGGTCTACTTTAATTGTTCAGAAAGTTAACTAAAAGAAGCAACTTGCTCACCTGGTGTCACACAGTTGCATGGATGTACAACTGTGTGACAAACCCATCCAATAGCACTGATTTTCTATCTGCTGTAAGACACCTTGTCTCCAAGTGGCTGGTTCCCCTGGGAGGTAACTCCTTCACTGGGAGCTTCACTAGGGATATTTTCTGCAGATGGCTCTTCATTACTTGTACTTCCTGAAAAGACAATATAATTAAGATTAAAATACATGTCATATCATTGATGCAGCAAGCTAGAAGTTACACACTCTGTCAATGACACTTAAGAGCCTTTTTATGCAGCTGTAAGTATTAAGGAAGCTATTTTTCTCAGTTTGCAGACAATTTCCAAAATGCTTTAGCCTAATGGCAGATCACCTAATGGTAATTAAGTATCATGCTTCCTGCATACTTCAAATAACTGCCACTGGAATATAAAATAGCTTGCACTCCACTTGTGCAAGACTTATTCTCATTTATTATTGTCTCCTGATACTTACCTACAAGGCAGAAACTCTGGGGAAACATTATTTTTTTTGTCTGTCTGGAATACATAAAGCCACAAGCACCTGCCTTTTATACATCTCTTTTTCCTTATTCTTTACCTTCTATGATTTTAGTCTTTTACTATATTTTAGTAGTGCAGTTGCCTCAACAACACCAAGAAAGTGTACTGATGGTGTTTATTTAATGTGTCCTAGCCAGAGTGCTCCCACTGCTGCACAGATGTCCCTCATGCTAAAGGAATCTGTTTTCTAGTGGAGATTTCCAAAAAGAAGGTGTGAACAGAATGGGTAAAAGATGAATGCTAACCACAACATTCCTGATTCTGTCTTGATTCAAGTCCGTGCTATGAACACTGTTGCTTTATTTGAACTCTTGTGTGGCTACCCATCATGTCTCAGAGCTAATGGAGAAAGCATCATCTTTTCTAGCCATGGAATTTTGTACAGGTAAGGTCCCATCTGGCTAACTTGGACATGTACAGTATGTCTAAATGTCTAAATTTAGGCTTACAAGTTAAGCAAACAAGATTTCACTTTGGAGACACTACATGTATATCCTTCTCCTGTGTTACATCACTGCCTATGGAGGCACTTATTTTAGGAGGACTGGTTTTGTTTAGATACCAATTAGATGAGAGGAAGATGTAGACTGGATCCAAGTCCACCTGTGTGGAATGCAGTGAGAGAACTGTTAATAAAGGGATTCACTGTTAGGCAGCACAGTCCACCACACCACGCAAGGGGAATTTTAGCATTCAGACATACTTTCTGAATATGCATAAACATTCTGGAGCTGAATTTCAAGTTGTTAACACATTCCCTGGAAAAAGCCATCCACAGTTTTTTTCCACAATGGCGACTTTTCTTGTTTCTCGTTTTGATGTTTGCCATGGAAACCATCATGATTCAGAATATAAAGCATGTCTTTGAAATACAACCATGAGAACTCCCTTTACTAAATCCAAACATTTTCAAGCACCATCACTTTCATAATTCCCCAGGTAAACTGCTGTCCAAAATGCCAACTTTACAAACTGGTTTTTTTTTGAAACTTCAACAGATTTACAGATTATCTGCAATGAAAGAGATTCAAACTTTCCTCATAATTTTTAAAGGCACTGCCAGTAAATATCATGAAGAATCATTGCATTTATAACATTATTTTTGTTAAATAATAATGACAGCATACATTTTAATTATATGCCAGGAACAAATGATACATTCTGTCATTAAAAATTGCAGTTTGATCACAAAATGAAACACCTACTTCAACTTGGACAATATTTTTAGTAAATGGAAAGAAAATTACAGGTAACAGTTAAGCTGGATATATACACAACAGCTTCTAGATCCAGCATTAAATAACCTAAAAGACATATAACGTCTAAATATGAAAGGTTTTATTCCAGAAAATGAAATTTATAAATTTAGGAGTAAGTCAGTTTTCTGTTGGACTGAGACCTAAGGCCTAAGCTTTGAGCTTATAGCTATCCCTAATATGACATTTCTAAATCAAGATATTTCACACAGAATAAACATAGGATCAAGAAAAAAATTTGAAAATCCAGTTCCAGATAGATTTTATGACCACTGGTTTGTCCAACTGAAATTTGTTGACATTTTTTGTGCTCATGGATCACAGATGATATACAGAGCTGGAAAGATATTGATTTGAAGGAAGAGGTGAAATGGACAAAACAGGATTCATCACAGATGGTTGAGATTGCAAGTGTAGACCCTCCACAGCTTTGCACTTAAATGTGAAAACTGGATTGTTTCATAAGCAATGCCTCTTGCTACCACACTTGTAAACTCCATCTACTTGGCATGAGGCAACATGAACAACCCAGAAAAACTGAGACTCAGCAGTCAGAACAAACAGTGTATCATACAATCCAAAAACACTTTCATGAAGATCTATAATTATTGAAAGGCAGGAAACTGCACTTTCACAAAATATGTGTTAGATTGGATGTCATGGTAGCTGACTGGCAAATAGTTTCCCCTCAGGATGGAGTGCAAGGTACATCACCCCAAAATGGCTTCCAGCATTGCTCTCTCAAATATAGCATCCAAAATTACAGCAGGATCCCATACAACAGCCTGGCAGCACTCTAGGAACAGAGTCTGGAGCTGTCAGGTAGCAGCAGATGTGCAGTGCTTCAGCTCTGAAGTGAGGTACAGCAAGTTACTTCTGTTGCAATAAGGCACACCAACCAAGCATCAACATGATGCTTAGGGACTTAAAAAAAAATTATTTTCACTGAACACATTCTACAATTTCACTTGTCCGCTCCCGCAGAGTGTAATTTTTGGGAACAATGCAACTGACAAACTTGTACTGATGCAATGTCACTATTTTGGCATGAATTTGTCACAACCTGCTCTCAAAAAGAAATTGAAAGTGTTGAGCCAACAGAATCTGAAGTTCATAGAGCCATTCTAGCTGAACTGATGAATATTTTGAAACTTTTTTCACAAAGAGATGGGTTCAGATTGTCATCAAGATACCCTCAACACAAGTATCTGTGAGTAACCAACCCATGCTGAGGTCTGGAGCAGAAATGGGTTTGATTTGATGCCTATTTAGGTAGAAGCCAAAAGACAAGTTTCAGTATTTGAGGTTTGAGATACGATTGAAGATGACTATTGAAGCAAAGCAACAAGCCAAGGTTGCTATGAGATGGAATTTAGTAAAGTCGACTGTTTAGCTGCATTACCATGGTGCCGAGGTTAAGAAAATGCTGGCTTGAAGAGCAGGAAGGGTGTACTCACTTCTGCTTGAAGAATAACATGTTGACATGTACTTTTGAAACCTTCTCCTTGACAATTTAAACTCCATAAATCTCACATTGTGTGGCTTGTTTTCAAATATTTGACTCATCTTTCTGAATTATTTTAGAGCATTTTACTCTTCCTCTCTAAATCTTTATGTTTGACATTCAAGTATGTTTAACATTCTATACCTCTCTCACGAGATCCCAACTGGAGTACTGTGTCCATCTCTGGAGCCCTCAGTATAGAAAAGACATAGATCTGTTGGAGTAGGTCCAAAGGAGGGCCACAAAAATGATGAGAGGGCTTGAGCACCTCCTCATTCTCCTATGAGGAAAGGCTAAGAGAGTTGGGTTTGTTCAGCCTGGAAAAGAGAAGGCTCCAGGAAGCAGCCTTTCATTACCTAAAGGGGGCCTACAGGAAAGATGGGGAGGGACTCTTTATCAGGCAGTGTAGCAACAGGATGAGGGGTAATGGTTACGAACTGGATGAGGAGTTGTTAGATATCAGGAGGAAATTCTTTAGTATGAAGGTAGTGAGGCACTGGAACTGGTTGCCCAGAGAAGTTGTGGATGCCCCATCCCTGGAGATGATCAAGGTCAGGCTGGACGGGGCTTTGAGCAACCTGCTCTAGTGGGAGGTGTCCCTGGACATGGCAGGTGGGATGGAACTGGATGATCTTTAAGGTCGCTTCCAACTCACACATTTTTTGATTCTATGAGTCTATTTGGTTTTGGCCACTGTCAAGGGCAGGGTGTTGAGCTAGGCAGACCATTGGACTGACCCATACACAAATATGGTTGTTTTCTTACTCCAGTCTGGATGGTTTTAAACTTGCTTCATCTCATAAACCAGTCTGTCTCCTGGTAGATATTTTCCCATCTTTTAGGGGGATTTTCGGCAAGTGCTGGGAATGGCCTCTGTCCGTGGTGCTCAGTCAAGAGTCATTCCTCCAGAGGTGTGACTCCAGCTCAGCCTGGCATTACACAGTCATGATGCTGAGAGATTAAGTCCTAATATGTCTATAAGCTCTTCCCAGGACAGTTTAAACATCAGAATAAATTTTTGGAAATTAAGAATACCTTGACCAGCAGAAAGCCATCAGAGAGATCAAAATAACCCCTTTGAACTTGAAGGATTGAAGGACACCATGATACTGATAAAAAGGCCTAGAGCAAAATCCTCAGTCCATTTTTGAAAAAATACCATGAATAACACTTCAGGTTGTCTTTTGAGCATGAGAATGATGATTTGTGTTTATAGCAGGGCCACCAACTTGATGATTCTGAGACATTGCAGTTTTGTGTCACTCATACATCAGCCTCAGTCCATCTGAGGTGGCCTGTCAGGCATAAATAGCCTGGATGGCTTAATGTCTTAAAGAGTACATTTTGTTCCCAGGAGTGCAACTGCCCCCAAAGCAGAAGGCCTGGACTGTGTTCACTGTGAAGATGAGTCCTTAGGACATAAAAAACACCTGTAAGCTTACAGGCCTCCAAGAATAATTCAAAACATCTCTGCCTGCCAAAAAGGGATAGTTTTGTTTGCTTTTTTTGAGGCTGTCCAAATTTATTTACAAGATACACAGATATGAAAGGGAGTTTATTTACCAGAATAAATAGAGTGTTCAGGATATAGCAGCAGATTGAAATCTCCGCAGAGTTGGTCTTACTGCCCTAAGCAGTAAGAAAAAATTGAAGGAATCTCACAGCTGCATTGAAATTTATGAAGACAAAGGAGAAATACAAGAGGCATAAGCAGCACATCTATAAAAAAGCAAAGAAACTTATCTAGTTTCAAGTCAAAGCATTCAGGATCCATAATAAGATATATCTAAAGTCTCAGTGACAACTTGACAGTGGACAGAAGTTACTGTGTTCCTCCTAAGACATATGAATCTCAGCATTCTCGTGTTAGGAGCTGCCAGTAGACAAAACAGGCCCATCTAGCTACTCTTCCAGTTTAGTCAAAGTCTGTATTGTAACTGCGAATAGAGAGCAAGCTATTACGTGATATAGCTTCCCCCATCACATCTTGTGTCATCAATGCAGGAAGATTTCTCTAGCTCTGACTCCAGGGAAATGAAACTTTATTACACGCTATCTGCTATAAAATAAATTTGTATAGTGTTACATCCTGTTAGTCTCAAGAGAGTCTTAATTATATGCAAGATTTTTAATCTATGAAAATGAATTTTCCACACTGACACAACAGGACTACAGGCAAAGGAAAACACTAAGCAGAGGATTTAGTTTTCATTTAATGGCAAAAAACAGTTTGCTCACCTGTGGATGCTTTCAGTCTTCTGATATAATCAGACCAAAAAGAACAGTCTGCTTTTTTCAATCCTTTAAGAGTCGGTAATGAAACAGTGAACTCCTTGTAGTTATCACCATCATCATTTGGCAGATACATAGGCCAGGGGGGCATCATCCCTGACATTCTTCTTGAGAAACTATAAGGGTAGTTTGGATTTCTAAGGGAATAGGAGAAATGACCATTAGAAAACAATGACATGAACAGTAAAATGTAAAATTAGATGATCTATGTCAAGGAAATGTGTATCCAGTCCCTCTGACCAGAAGGGCTCAAATTCAGTCCAGACTGGTGAATCATTGTCTCACCTGATGGTAACTTATTAGTCTGGTTCACTTCCTAAGGAACAGGTATAGGCACAGGCTTAGGAACCCCGGGAACAGCCCTCTGTCGCAAAGTGACCCAAGGTACTCTAAAAAGCATGTAAAGTCACAGTTCCCACCCTAGCTTTCCAGAGATACTCATTCTAAATCATGGCCACAGACAGTGAAGCTGAGGGTTATTTGCAGAGTATTTCGTAAAAGTTGCACAGTGTCTTCATGTGCTTTCCCCTTTCTTCTGGGAATAAGAGAACTCTTAGCCAAGAAACTTCAAATTGGGGTCCTAGAACTAACCTCTGGAAACAACACCAAGGTCTTTGTAGCATCCACATATTAAAGCAGAATTTGCAGCTGCTCCATGGAGATAAAATTTCTCACTAAGTGTCATACTACAGATCTTTGGTATCTGCTTGAGAACTTAGCTGTGAGTTTCCAATAGGGTTGACCAAAGACCTCTCTGTATGATTACAAATTGCTAGAGGAAATAGGAGCTACTTGAGAACAAGATCGGGACTACATTCCCGCTACTCTTTGCCCCATCCCCAGTCATAGGAACTCTTAAACATCATATACTTACCCAGAGTTTACAAAATTGGAGATATATTGCATAATTTGCAATGAAAGGCTTTTTTCTTCCACAGTAAATTGTTCCTCATACTTCGGGTAGAATGGCAGTCCAAAAGCATACTGAACATCCAGCAAGAGCTCCTGACCTGAACTAAAAAAAAAAAAAAAAATATATAAAGATAATTAAAACCATCATTTATTTATTTATAGGAGAAAGGGATCTAATTTAATTTGGATAGTAAAGCAAAGCTTTAATTATTAATGACCATTAATTAGAGTGTGGTGAGCTGTGAGACTTCTTCAAATCAGAACATAAAAGAAGAGCAAGTAATAACACGGAGAATTTGCCATTAAGTTAATGCAGGGTCTTTAACATTTGTTACAAGAGGAAATTGTGGAAGAGAGCAGGGCACATTTTCTATATTAACTGGGCATATAAGAGAAAGTCATACCAGGAGAATCTACTTGGCTATTCCATAAATGCCTCTTATGTTTTTTGTACAGATTTTCACTAAAATTAAATTCAGAAAGTGGAAGAAAGTCATTACATTGAATCTGGCAGCCACGAAGGAAGGTTAATTATGGTTTATTTCAGAGACTTGGAATAAATCCTGGTTCTTCTTAACAGCAATTGGAGTTTTTCCATTGACTTATTTGGGTCCAGGATTCTGCCCCAAATCTTTGGATAAGGAAAAATGTAATAGGAGATGTTTATGAAGATTTCTCTTAGACATAGTTTTAATCTAATTTCTCTGCTGTCTGGGTGGTTTTGGTTCATACAGTCTATTCTCCACAAGTTTTATAAGCCAGTCAAGTCAAAACAGCTTGAGATAATAACCTAGATCAGATTTGAGAAAAAACAATTGCTGTTTCATTCCATGTAATAATTAACACACATAATAAGGACTATTTCAACAATTCAGAGACAAAACTTGCCAGGAAAGACAACAACACTCATAGGACCTAGTATCAATGGTTACAGAACTCAAGATATTCAAGTCCTGCAGAAAAAACAGCGGCCAAGTTTTACTAATAAAATTATAACTGAACTATGCTCAACACATAACTTTGAACCACAGCTCAGAAGGAGACATTTCTGATATGGTCCAATTGTATTTTCTGTATCCCGTATTTAGACAAATGTCTAATTGATTTGGTTAAATGCTGCATAAAGGCAGACAGCATCAGGGGACCTGGGAGAAGGAACAGATATCTGGAGGCAGGAATCCCAGATTCAGCCAGCAAGATTTCATCTGCAGTGGCTGCAGAGGTTGTTGTCAAAAGGGGGAACAATTGAAACTATTTTACCCTTGGACATGAAATGCAGCAGCATTGACATGACCCTGATACTGCCTCTAAGGAACAAGGCAGTACAAGTTCAAACCATTATGGGCAGGTGGGCAGAAATCAAGATGACTCCTTTACATTTTTGGCACCAAAGCCTCTATTTTGAAAAAAACAACACACAACCCTCTAAATGAAATACATCTTTGGTTGTGTTTTCCTCAGTCTTATCATAATACCTCAGTAAGACTTTGCATCTGGAAAGTGAATTATTCACAGATTATTCACCAAAAAAATGTAGAACTGAAACAAGATTAAAGCATATTTTTCTTCCCCAAATGTTTATAGAAGGATTAAGCAAGATCATAGTTTAATAATTTTGCTTTAAAAATAATTTGCTTGGCCCAGTATATTACAGCAACATTAGTGTCAATATTGCAGCAAAGGTACTATATCCTTAAAGGAGCTATTTTGTTTTCAATAGAGTAATTTTTGAATAGAATAGAGGACATGAAATTAGTTAAGATGGAATGAAGGGACAAATGCACCCACTTAGGGAAGCACTGCAGACATGAATTTAGCTCTAAATCTGAAACGAGTGAGCTGGGACTGAAGGTTTCCCCCAAAATGAGACTCTGCTCAGCCCTCACTTTTCTGGAGGTGAAATCTGTCAAGGCTACAGCTCAGACTAAAATCCAGCAAACTCCTGAACAGACATCTTATTAGGATTGAAATTATTCATATAATTGTAATAGGTTTGTTAGAGAGACATAAAGTGGTACAAAACTCTATAGTTTCATGGGTTGCTTTCAATGTTTCTGGTTGATTCTATTACACCCTGGCCAGTGAGGACCAATAATAAGAGGATAAGACAGAAAACATAAGGTGAAGAAGGGAAAGAGGCACAAATGTACATGCACAGAACAGCAGCAGAGACAAATATGAAACATCGAGATGGCAGATAGATGGAAAATACCAGGGGACCATTTCTGTCTCCCCCCTCAAACTCTGATCATCATCCCTTACTGCCAGAGAGGAGTGCAAAATTACCCAAACAAGGCTTTTGGAGTCTTGCAGGAGCTCTGAGCACTGTCAAAGTAGCAGCAGGCAGTAACACTGTTTTCACTGGAAGAAAAGCAGATTGAGAGAAGGAGAGGAATGACAGATAAGCAAAGAGCAGCTTTGCTGTTACATGCTGCTAGCACTACAGGGAGTTTTTTATTTCCTGAGCTGCCCCCAACTGCACCTGGAACCTCCAGGTGCCATGTAAGTGATTCAATAGCATCAAATCTAAGTGGGGAAATGCAGAGACTAGCAACTGGTGGACTTTAGAGGACAATTTGATAAAAGGGAAGACTGCGGAGACAATGGCAAGAGGGATTTTTAAAACGTTTTTTAGGAAGACAAACTAATAGCAACTAACTTCCCCTACAGCCTTTCCTTTTCAAGGAACAGATCTGTTATTTTAAAAAATAACAGTTACACGGAAGCTTGGCTTTCATCCTTTTCATGGGACTAGTACTTCATGCAAAGTTATTGCTTCAGATCTTCTGTGCATACCTTTTCTTGTTAAGATTTCAACAATTTTAGAAACAGCCTTTTTGTGCCATTATGCTAGACTGGTAAATTGAGCCACAGGGAGGCCAGGAGCCAGACCCTACCACTTTGTTCACACTAAAATGAGCTCTCCTTGGAGAATTATTACTTCACTTCAGAAGGAGGCACTACTGGAGTTCAGCTATCCAGTTTACAGAAAAACAGGTGGTAAAATCAGAAACTCTGTGACTTTCATAGCAAATGATTTAACAGCAGACCTTGAAATATCACTTGCTAGGAATTTTCATTATACAGTGCCAACCCATTTAATTGGGAAGGTATTGGTTCTGAGAAAATTTTCCTTAAGCCTGAGATGGAGTTTCCATTTAAATGTTTCCAAGTAAAAAAGAGAGAAAGGGATTTCTCAGCCATCAGATACTACATTGCCTTCTCTATAGGACTGTGGCTAATTTCATATACAAAGAACAGCTTCAGCAGGGAAGAGTACAAGATGAGAAGATCAGAACAAAAATACTCAGGTTCTGGTTGATTTGGTTCAAAGTCTTGTTCCAAATCAAACAGAGTATAGATGTAAACCCAGATTTCCAACAGTTGAAGTTAATATCTTAACCACAACCTTTAGGAACAGTAAAAAAAAATCAAAAAGAAAACAGAAAAAAAAAAAAAAAGCCCAACCCAACAAAAATCAAAACCCAACACCCCCCAACACAGAAATTGTCAAAAAATTTCTTTGCAAAATGGGATTGTCATTAATGGCCATCCATAATCATGGCAGTCAGAATGGAAGGATATGATCTGGCAGAGCACCGTGCTATTTTACGTTACGACCGAATGTATGACTTAGAGCTGGGGCTGCAGAGACCTCACACTGTGATCCATTGTAAATTACAACATATATCTTAATTTGAACTTTGTCCTTATTCTAGATCTGGCTAATTATTTCAAACTGGAAACTCATTTGGATGATTAATGACTGACTACGGCCTAACAGTTCTCTTTTTTTTTCTTCATTTAAAAATAGTCCTTTCTCTTCCAATGTAACAATTTCAACTAATCTCAAAGCCTTTTGAGTCTCAGTTTCTATTCTTAGCTGGCTTAACGCAGTTTTGGGGTTTTTTTTAAACTTAACACACAGATAGAAGCCAATGTAAATTAACTCAAAATTCAAATGACATCCTATTCAATACCAAAATACCAAATTTCCCACTGCTATGCAATCATTTGAATTTTTAAATAACAAGATAAATATAACCCTAGCTAGAGTTCAGCCAAAGTTACCAGTAAATTACTCAGGATAAAAAAACAAGCTAAAGAAGAATCAGTTTGTCGTTAGTGAACGTACCAAAGGGATATTTGTTTATCAATCTTTTTATCTGTATTGACAAATAATGATATATTTTAGTCCTCATAAAGCACAGATAACTATTAACAGAATATTTTCCAAACATATATGGTCTAGAACAAGAAACTAATATGTGGCCATGAGTTTCCTTTTCTTTTTGTGCTTTAGAATTTTTTACTGATAATTAGGCAAGCAATCCAACACAAATAGAAATTTAAAACTGCTTCAGAACTTGACACCACATCTTAAATACTATGTGGGAGGAATTTAATTGATATTTTCATTCCAAAATTCATTCTATCTTCATTAATACAAATAATTTTAATCCTGTTTGTTTTCAATAAAGGGATTTTAAATTAACTTCTGCAAGAAGTATTGGAAATACTAAATGTGTTTGCTTGCAGATATCTACACTAATCCTGCATCATATTAATACCAACAGATTTGCAGAGTGGGATCAAATATCTGTATCTCTTAACAGACACCATCTCATCCATGTTATGGGAGAGGAGCAGTCTACCAACACTGCACTTTGCCTGGACTGAAATGTTCATTTCAATGATAAACAAAAATAATTTAAAAAAATTATATATAACCGCATATCTCAGAAAAGGAAATGGTACGTGATTGTAGGGCAAAAAAAAAAAAAAAAATCAAAGGAGAGCTAGATATTTATAGAAATTAAATGAGACAATGTAAGGCCTGGTGTGACCTCTGTAGTTCTAGGGATGCATTTGGCTCATTGCGTCTCTTCACATTACAAAGTCCTGCCAAAGAAATGGGGGAAAACATGTGAAAAACAGATGAACACTATTTTTTTCTTTCTTCTTTTCAGGAAAATTAGGGCATATGGAAAAAGCTTAACTCCTAACGGGATTAGACTGCCAAGTTTATCCACCTTTGTACCAAAACCCCCTATAGATACATGTGACTTGCAAAAGTACCCTGGAGTTTGCTGTGTCTTTTCCATTTGGATTATTCCCAATACACACAATGTTCTACTTGCATTATAGTTGTGCCAATTGAAGAAAATAAAACTGAAGTAGCAGATAATAAATTCAAGAACCTGAAAGCTCACATTAATTGAAAAAAAAACCCCAATATAGATCTTAATGCATAAAGAAGGCACTTCTATCATCTTCTCAGAACTCCTAAATAACACAGATTACAGAGTTTTGTCATAGAATAATAGAATCATAGAATTATTTCTGTTGGAAAAGACCCTTGGGATCATTGAGTCCAACGATCTACCCTACTCTACAAAGTTCTCCCCTACAACATATTCTCCAACACCACACCTAAACAACTGTTAAACACCTCCAGGGATGGCAACTCAACCACCTCCCTGGGCAGCCTATTCCAATGCCCAACCACTCTGTCTGTGAAAAATTCCTAGTGTTCAGTCTAAAACTACCCTGTTGGAGCTTGAAGCCATTCCCTCTCGTTCTGTCACTAATTACCTGTGAGAAGAGACCAGCACCAACGTCTCTACAGTGTCCTTTCAAGTAGTTGTAGAGAGTGATAAGGTCTCCCCTCAGCCTCCTATCACTCAAACTAAACAGCCCAAAAGATCTAGTAAAAGGCATGTTGACACCTGAGTGCATCTTTGGGGGACAGCAATTCATGCATTTCTGAGTCTTTTAGCTGAATTTTGGTTTGCTTAAAGCAGATTCCTGCCTTTTCTAAGCTTGCTACTTTGCCTTTGCGTATTTATGGCTAATTTCCAAGATCTGAAAAATCTACTGAATGATAAAGGCCCCTAATCCACTCCGTGGGAAGAGAAAACAAACTGTCTAGACCTCAAGCCTTTAGCAACTCAGAAACTGTCTAAAGACTGGAAGGTGGCATGATATGGTTGAATCAGTGGGAGATTGTTTTCATAGCTACATCTGTCATAATACAATGGATGAGGCCAGAAGAATGAGAGGCATTTTTAACAAGAGTGAAACAACAACTTTTAGAAGATGACTGGGAGTACCACCTTATAGAGAAAAATGACAAGCTGCTGGTGCAGCAAGTGCATGTAGCTACCTAAGGTGATTGTGGTGCCTGCCCAGCTATGGAGGCAACATGTGTTATACCACCTCATCGGTACCCTCTGCCCTCTCTGTTTAGATGAGTTTCTTTGAAACCCAGAGACATAAATTTCAGTCTGTCTGCACAGCACCCAGTTCACATTGTGGGCCCCCAACCTATGGGGTGTTGGTACTCATGGACTAACAGCTACAGTCACAGTGAGAGCCTCAAGTGGAAAACAAGTGGTGGACAGATTAAAGGACAGGGATATGATTATTACAAAATCAAAAGAGTAGAAAAATCTCCTTTAATTAAAGGGATATTAAGAACAACCAGAATTAGCATAGCACATATAATAAATAGAAAAATAAAATATTTCACATAGTTGAATGGGTTTACATACAAACATTTGGGGCTTTTTTATCAGTCAGGAGTTCCTGTCTTCTGTTACTGGAATCATAAAAAGTGTCACCAAAATCCAGCCAACTATGTGAGCTTTGGCACAGAGCAGTCTTTTAACAACTCACACCAATGCACACAAGAGTGCATGGTCAGGAGGCAAAGACAGCCCCAACTAAAATGACTCAAAACAGGCATCCAAAACAGTTCATTAATCTTGGATGAATCCGTTTAGTGAACAACAGTTAACAAAAGCTTTTGTGAGAATTATTGCAGTAATGTTAATGATTACAAGATAGAACTCCATTAAGTCTTAGTTTCAGCCCCTTCAATGACAGTAATGATGCTTTGCCATCCTGCTGCAGCTGACGATCTGCCTTCTCAGTGAGCAGAATGATGATTTTTTGTCCAGCATCTTTAAGGTGGCACATTTGGCACCACAGTGAGACTTGGGAGCTCTGCTGGTGTGGCAAGTAGTGCTACTTCCTATAATATGCAAAAATCACCCAGAAACCTCTTGAAGGGTTAACGTGGCAAAACTTTGTACTGTTAATAATATTATCATTAATAATATTATCCTTGTAAAAGCATACTTCTTCTATCACATATTTCTTTACTGTAACCAAAGCTATACTCGAGCCCTCCCCACTAATCCCAGGCAATGCTGAGCCGTCACATTCCTCCCCCATTGTTTAGAATAAATGTTTACTCCAAGGCCTAAGTGTTCTCAAAATGAGAGTGAGAAAATGGCATCTGAGTTTTGTATATATTCTTCCCACAGATCATTAATGCAGAAGTTGGCTATGCATCCCTCTCCTTACTCAAATGGGAACTGAAGACTAAAGCAGACACAGTGTCACGCCAAGCTCAGGAGAATGTGAACATGTGGAAGGAGATATTAGTTTGGTCTCTGCAAGATCCATTCATCTATATGAAAACTCTCAGTTCATGGGTTTATGGGATTTTCCACATGTCATAGCCATCAGTTTAGCATGGCCTTTTTAACCCTACCCCTGTATCTCTGCATGCTTGAATGTATGTATGTGTACACATTTTGGAAACATCCTGTTGTGAGAAACATTTGCTAATTGACTTGTACTGTAAAGATTCCTCTTTGCTTAACAGCTTTCTGTCTATTTTACTTCATTGCAATTGGGTCTATCTTTACTGGCTGACTCCTTTGTCCCTTTTGTTTATCTTGCTGTGAGTTATTAAGGGACTTCTCCATGTGAAACAAGAGGAAATACCAGTACTTCTTCATCTCTGCATTTTAACTCTCTGTTCTGTTACACATTTTGGGAGACACACATAAAGTAGGAGAGACGTGACAGAGTTGAAACTGGAGAATGTGTTGCCATGCCTTATCTTAATTAGAGAATAGCCATTTCCCCAGTCACAATATTTTAGCTAAGACTAAATAGTCTTCCATTGTTGCAGTTATCTGAATACACTAATATCAGAATGTATTTTTTTCCAATACCTCTGTGAGGTAGCTATTAGTAGTTATTATAGATAATTCACAATTATATTATCATCACCATCTTTATGATACAGATAACAAACAAAAAGAGACAAAGGGTGATATCTTGTGCAAACTAACATTTTAAGAAGAATTTTGACAGCAAAGACCAAAATATCATTATTTTATCTCTTATGTTACCCCGCAGACATAATAGTATAGAAGTTTCCATTTATACAAACAGAAGTATGTACCTCAGCAAAACCTGATGTGATTCACTATCAAATGGGCTGAGAAATTGGTTTTCTGTCAAATGCCTACAAGTCATTGGGAATATCTAATGAGGTGTTCCTCCAGCTACAACGCACGGAGGGGGATGTGATCCTGTATGTGTGCTCACAGAATATCCCATGCATGACTACTACGTGCAAAACATACTGTCAGATGTTACATTCATTAAGACAAAGAAATGGCTGTAACAGGATTCTTCTATTCAGGAATTTAATAGCTGGTGTATTTTCAGGGTCCCAGACTGAATTGTCACTTCTGCTGAGCAAATTCAAACCCACACATTCTACCTTCCAGCCCAAGCTGTCAGTTACTCGGCAGAGTATCATCTGCCTCTGCTGCTCCTCCTGAGTCACAATGTTGAAAGAAGAACTTGAGAACTGGAAGGACTCATTACTCCAGTAGTTAGGAAAGTCCCTTGGGAGTTGGTGACGTGGTTGCTGGATTTTTCCCCAAGATTAGTTTATGTATTTTACTTGAAGACTCTTTCATGTACATCGTTAGATATTTTAACCCATCAGGGAAAATCACCAATAATATTTCCAAACACTGCATTTTTCTGCTTTCAGATTACTGATGGTTTCCCAAAGTTTTTAACAGTTAAGGCCACTCTCCCATGCAAAACTCTTACCCTTGATAGCATCACATCTTTCGCATGCAAAAGGTTGTAGGACAGCCTGCAGTGCACATATACTAGATGGAAGGGGAAAAGCTGCAGGGAAGGTGAGGGAGGGAGGCCACATAGCAAAAATGGGATGGAGAATAAGGAAGGATTCACTCAAGAATTAATGACAACAATGTTTAAACAAAAAACTTGCAGTACATTTGGCAAAAAGACCTAGTGTGAGTTCCCTTGGGAAAATGAGGGTAAAACTTCATAAATAGTCATGTCGTAATGTCAAATGAGATCTTTCTGTCCATGGACAAGTGGAATTCTGCAGTTTCTGTTTAACTGCTTGCCTTTGCAACATAAACAACATTTATTTTAATGGAACTTATGCATAAATAAAGGAGTAAAAATGTAAATGCAGCATACCAATTTGGGCCCATTTCTCCTTGCGAGTGGCTTAGCCCAAGGTATTTGAGCCTCTGCCTCACACTCACACAAGTTTCAGACAGCATACTGGCTTTGTTTGTTCTTTTAAAGAAGGTTATGAAAAAAATGAAATATTAAGTTTTGTACTAAAATTTAAAGTAATCAGCTAAGAAGAGCACTGACAACATAAATATTATTAAAATATGTAGCTAAATGCTACATAAACTATTACTACACTGAAGAGTATGAGGAGAGCCAAATAACATGAGCACAAGAGAAATCTTAAGTAGGGCTAGAGAAAAGAGGAAATTCTCATCAGTCCAAAATAGCTGCTTTAAAGCCAGTGACTCTTAAGTTGCCTAAATACTATTTAATCTGCTTTTAAATAAGATCTTATCATAGATGACTGGGCCACTATCATTCTCCAAAGCAAGAGAAAACTTGCTAGATAATTTGAGAATACATCTTTTCTTTCTGTGTGGCTGGATTTTTGGCATACCATAGCTCAGCCCTATTTGGAGCCTTGTAAAAGTCACTTATCTGAGCCTCTCGGTAGCCAAACTGCAAATACTCCCACTGGAGCTGCCAGTGAAATAATGGCTCCCTAAGGATTAACTTCTTCCCAGCTAAAAAGAAAGCGAGCTGTGTTACCGCAGCATAATGGCCTTCATCTGTAACCTAGATCTTGGTGGTTTCTTTCAAAAGCTTTTTTACTATGCTATCAGGAAAGGAAAGAAAGGTGTATTTTTGCAGGGAACTTCACAGTATCAAATGGTGCCAACAGGGCCAGGTCCTTCCCTAAGCTTTCATAAGGAAAGAGCCAGAAGATAGGCACCCTGTGTGCTTTGCTGCCCTGACGTGTGGCTCTAGGGGACAGGAGGGGCTACTGTCACTGCAGTTTCTCATCTCTCAGCCTTTGAGAGCAAGGGACTGGGAGCTACTGTGGTGTGTTACAGAGCAGACCAAAGTGCTGGCCACTGTCTGCCAACCTCAGTGACTCATCCTGACATCTGGAAGGGGCTGGGTCTAAAACAAAACCAGGGAAGGTCACCTTAATGGTCTCTGTCCTGCAGCTTGTTCTGGGCTCAAGGGAACAAGGCATTTGCAACTCTCACAGACAGACCTTTCTGTCTAAAATATGATACAGCTTCTCCTGCTGAAAATTTCGAAAAACAAAGGATGACATAGAGCCTGAGTCTTAAAATGCCTGTGTTCAAAAGTATTTTTCCTTCCATGTGACAGCCTATTGGTTGATCACAAGTCATGGTGCTGAGGCAGGAAAGATTAAACCCCATATTGTGTCCACACTGGAGGCCGGTCAGTGTAACTGTGGTACAACTGCACTGACTTCAAGAGGGGGCAGTGTTAAATTAATGTTGAGTCCTTAGAAAATGTTACCCCATCTACCTTGAGAGCTGTGGATTTCCTATGGCTTAGACATCATTCTGGTTCTTTCTGGGAGATTGCTCAGATACAGAGTAGAAATCTAAAAGGCTATCTGGAACTGGCAAAGGTAGGAAAACTGGAAAAGGGGAACTTAATTTAGACATCTAACTTGAAGTGCCTTAGTTCAGAAAAAACATTCCTATTTAGCTAAGAGAGAAAAAAAATCTATTGGCACCCAGTCCCTCCTTTGCTAATCCGAACTGTTCATAGCAGCACCTATCTATTTACTCCACAGTGTGCCCAAAACAACAGGATTTTTTTTGCAAACTCTAAGTCCAAGAAACATAATAAAATACATCGCCTTACCTGCTCTGTGAGGAGCTCTCAGGTACATGGTACATGAAGACATTTCCTCTGGATGCAGCAGCCCAGTGACTGGCCATGTTTATGATGGGACACGTGATAAACTGGTCACTGATAAAAAAGGAGGAGCAGGGAACAGTCACAGTCACATAAGAGAGCAAAGGAAAGAAAACCCCACAACTGACAGACCTCCTGCTTTATAGATAGCCTTCTATGTATGCCTTGTATATATAGCAGATTGATACCCATCTTTAAATCTTCCAAACCAGGTCATATCTCTGCCTTCAAGTGGACTGAGGGAAACCACATTCACCCTCTATGAGTACAGTACAGCTTATAATTCATTAAAATTGCTGGTTTATGGAGTGTTGAACAATGCTAATAATACCAAATAAATAAGATCTGACACATAAGGAGTATCCTGGCCAAAAAAAGCAATCCCATTTTAGTCTAGTTTATGGGGGCCCGTGTTTTTAATATATAAAGCTCCTTCTTCTGGCATCACTAGGTTGCAAGGCATCTAGTATAAGGTCTTATACGTTTCCTAGCTTAAGGAATAATGATACTGTTGGAGATGTGTGTGATTTTTTGGGGTAGTTTCCAAAGCTGGAAGAGGTAAGAGACCCCTTTTGCATATATCCTGCAGGGCCTCTGTAGGTATATCAATATAGTGCATTGAGATCACCAACGCACCATGATAAAGACGTATGTCTGGGAGAGAAAGGTTAAACAGGAAGAGTGCAATGAGATAGATAGTTCAATGATCAATTTATCACCAGGTATTGCAACACAAAGGTAGGAGTGAAACAAATATATCCAAAACCATCCAAGCTTCAGTCGACCCAAGAAGTAGGACTGGAAGGTGGGGTAAGCAGTTGCTGGAACAAGCACAAGGGTTTCAAGAGGGGCAGGCAGAAAACAGGACACCTTCCTGCAAGATATCTTGTTATGATTCCTCATATACCACCACTTCTCATTCTACATGTGCCCAAAGACTCAGCACGCTCTTTGGGTGTTTATAGATCCACAACCGCATGAACACACACAAACGTCTCTGCTGCGGAAGCAGGAGGTTTCAATTCTCAGTCTAGCAAATCTGAAACAGTAGCTGCTCCTTCAGACTTGGTAGGCAAAAAAAAAAAAAAAAAGAATGACTGGTTAAGAAAGAACAGTGCCAGAAAAGCATAAAAACACGTTGCTATATTTAACTGGTTCAATTATGAAAGGCACTGTTTGGGTAGCTATCTTGGTTCAGCAGAGTTTATTTTCAGCCCATCTGTGAGACCACAAGCTATGGGCTGACTGACCACAACGCTCTTTGACAGTTATGGTTGACAACACCCATATGAAAAGAAAATGAGTGTTCTTCTCATGCCTGCCAGCATGGGGTTTTATAGGAGCAGAATGCCCTTCAAAATTCAGGAGTCTGTGGAGAGCATTAGCTCTTGAGAAATTCTTTGAAATACATTTCATCACTTAAAACTGATTCTTAGTTGATGTTATAGGGGGAAAAAGTCAGATATTCTGGGGAAGTAATAGAAAAATTAAAAAAAAAAGTAACTAGAAAAATGAAAAGGCTGTTTTCTTACAGGCATGGAATACCAGAGGTGAAGAAAAAATAATAATAAAAAAAAGAAATAAAAAGAAAATGAAACTCATTTTATACCTGGGTAAAATACCAGAGAATTGCAGCTAAAAGAATTTATTTTAAAAGTGACATTATTTTAAAACCACAAAATATGCATGATGTATGTAGTTTTATAACAACCACTTCTGTTGCTTTCTTACATTTTATAATCCTGTTAAAACTTTAGCAAGTTGTAAATTAATTACAACATCCTGACATAGAACTTTTCTTGGGTTATACATCTATTAGTAATATTTTTGTGAACAAAATACGAAACAAACAAACAAACAAAACCAAAACCCAAACCAAACAGTCACCAAAAAACCAGAACCAAACCCCTCTTGTTTCCACCATGTAGGTGACTTTCTGTAACTGCTGTCTCCCTTCCCTTTCTGCTGGAGTAATTTCCAAAGTGTTTAAAGCAAAGGATTATCAATAGATGTTCTGGTTTCACTACTTGTCCTTCTGCTTGTGTGGTGATTCTTTAAGCTGTTAAGGTCTTTCCTTAGCCAAGTTATTTGCCCCATGTTGTAAACCAGCAGGTAATTAATCCCTGTGCCCGTGAGGTGCTGTGGGGTGCTCGCTGCCTGAGCACTAGAAGAGCTACTTGTGCATCACTTTGCTGCTGCAAGCCAGCAGTGTGCTTGCCGTTGTAGCTTCACAAAAACCAGTGGCTGCACCATGCTCAGCCCTGGTCTGAATGGGGGTGATGAAATGTGATGGCCCTCTGTTATAACACCTCCTTATGGAGTTCTATGTCTGGATGGAAAGGCTTAAAATTTAAGCCCTTCAGTCCTTTATGGCTTAAAACCTTACTGATCTGATTAAAGAATTACAGCCCCATGGATAACAGGGGTGATGGAAAGACATCGAATGGTTTCAGACATCACAGTGATGGGTGGCCTGTCCCTGTGAGAAGCTATGAGGCAGGACAAATGCAGCACAGTGCGAGACTCAATAAATGGCACAAAGCTCAACCCTCAGCCTTCTGGCTTGTTTACTCCATGAGCTCAATGCACCAGCACACCTGGACCACCCAGAAACCTTCCCCAAACAGATTTGGTCACTGGTGTCTTGGATCAGATGTTTCCAAGTGAATCTTGGCTCTTGTTCATCTCCTGCTCCCTGAGGCTCCCCTAGAGCAACGCCCTGCAATTCTGATGGAGGATGAAAACCTACTGAAAGGAAAACCTTGTCTCTAAGGTCTCATAGAGAGGGTCACAGTGGGATGGAAAGCAGTAACACTGAGAGTGCAGATACGAGGAGCTTTGTAGTTATGATGCATCCATTCAGAACAGAGGAAAAACAGCTTAGACAGGCACATTAGGACTCAAACCACCAGTTTATAAAACACAGCACCTTAGAAATACAAAGAGTTTTCATAAGAATCTGCTCATGAAGCAGAGAAGGGAACAGGGAGTGTTTTGATTTTCTGAAAATCTGTTCCACTTAAACTTTGAGCCCCTGAGTTTGCACAGAGGCAAGGAAAAGGAGGCGAGGAGATTCTGTTCTCAGTTTGCCTGCTTTTGGAGAAATGAGCTCACCCACACTCCCTACCACCCCCTCCACCACCCCTTCCTTGGTCGAGATCTGTAACTGGCTAAAGCAAACCGTATCCCCATTGGGGAGAGAGCAAAATCTACAGCCTTCTCTACTGACCAAACCACCATGTGACCTAGGTAAAGATATCCACTAGACTTTAAGGCCTACCATAGGTCTCATGACTGCCGGGGAGTCCTAGTTCAACAGAGCAATGAACTCTTCATTGGACTGTTATCCAGAACTGCTGGAACCTGGTGCCACAATCAATTGAGGGTTGAAGCTACATATTTGTACTAGGTGGTGTGAACATGGCCCATTGCTTATCTTTCACTTCTCAATGATCCCTGCCTGCAATGTCTCAATGCAAAGGATAGGAGTGTATATACTCGTGTTTCTGCTGACATTTCATCACAACTATTTCCTTCATAAGAGGCTGGGAAATACTGTGAGTGTACAGTGTGTCCTCATGGATAAAACAAGGCAAGAGTCAGGTATCGTGTGTTCTCCTTTTGCCTCCACAAGAAGACTTCCAAAAGAAGCATCCTATTGCTTAATTCTGCTTTCTCTCACCATGGTAAACCATACACAAAGGGACCAAAATGTGTATTGGGTGACATTGTACAGTCACTGTACACTGTCAGAAATGACCTGTTACACAAGGGTCACAGAAACACCTGAATAAATGTAAGGGATTGTTTCTGCCATAGGTAAAATGGAGATTAACAATGCTAATCCAGTCGTGTTGGAAGCCACTTTTACAAACATTCATAAATGTGTCACCATTTTACACAAGATACTCACCTGTAGAAAGCCTGATATTGTGAAAAAATATATTTTGCAGGTTTCATAATATAAAAAAATATTGTAATTGCTGAAATCAAAGATTTCTTTACCACTCTCCAAATTTCCAAAAACTAGGAAAAGTATCTAACTTTATAATTAGGTGAGTTTGTGAATAGCTGTCCCACTGTCACAGGGATGAGAGGAATCTAGAAATAGTTGATGTAGAGTGTGCAAACCAAGACAACTTTGACATGAAAGAGTACACAAAGAAGTATTCACGGTTTGAATCCAATATACAGTTCAGGAGAGACAATGTAAACGTTTCACAAGGCATAAAAGTCAATTCAGTTTCTGTTTACCAATGAATGACATTGGGAACCTCACAGAAAATAAAATCATATTCCCCATTTTCTGTTTCTCAAAATTTCTCAAGTTTTTCAGAATATAAACGCACACTTGAGATAAGTAAAACAAACCTTGCTTAACCCCAATCACACAGTTCTAATAGGATTCATTTCTTACCGGGTGGCATTTTCCAAAGCCCTGGAAAATGATGAATAATCATCGGTTGAGTGTTCCAGGGAGTAATACCAGGTAGCTGCATCTTCAATGAATGAATTGGAGTCTTCTCCTCCCAGAGAATTTTGCAGAGCCTGATAAAAGGCTGTTTTGCTGTTGGTTCTTCCCTGACTTTCTTCAAATTTCTGAGAACAAAATGCATACATGAAATTTACAAACAAAACCAAAAGATACATTTTTAATGGAACAACACAGGCTCAGATCTCCCTCTGCTGGAACAAGTCCTCCCTGCTGTGATCTCTAATTCCTAGGGGAAGAACTAGAGGACAATCTTACTTTTGCTTTCCCAACAGTCTCACCAGCCAGCAGTATTGGCTTCCTCAAAACATACTACAGGACTGAATCCCTAATCTAGTAAATCCAAATCATGGGTACCATGCTGTGCAGGTGTAGCTCTAATACTACAGAAACCCTACTGCCTCTCACAGAAGCAGTCCACATGGATAGTTCTCCACTGTAGGTGTGCCCAATACTGTCTTTCTGATGACCTCCCTGAAGGAAAACTAGAGGGGAGAGAGGGAGATATTGCTATGTTCCTTTGGAAATTCCAGAAAGCGAACACGCCATAGAGACATATTCCTCTGCATCTTCTGGATACATCTGCAAAGATATGTGGCTGCCATGTGTGGCTGTCTTTAGGTCCCTTCTAGAATAATATCTGCCTTAGTCCTGGAAGAGGAATCCCCCTCCTCTAAATCCCAGTGCAAGTAGCAGCCTTGATCTCCAATTTTCATAACCCCTAGTGTCTTTCAGAGAAACCTAAAGAGAAATGTCCTTTTCCTCAGATCTGTGGTCTGAAACTTTTTCTGACGTAAAAGTATTTTCCCCAGAGCCCATATCACTGCAGAATTACTGACAGTAGAAGCACCAACTTCTATGCCAGGCTATGTACCCAATCTTATTTTTACCAAAACTAAAGACTGCTGGAAGTTTTCAACACAACTTTCTCTGAGGAAATTTTAAATTTTATTTCAGACCTTTCACTTTTTTTTTTTTTTTCCATGAAAAAATATGCAGCCTGAACTTTCCTGTGATCAAGTAATTTCTGAAGAGGGCACCTCACAGGTGCGTGCTGGCTGCATCTTGGTATAAGAAGTCCAAATCTAATAAACCACCTATATTATTTTGGGCAGTCAGTCTGACGCAAACTGGTGTCTGCCCAGTTCAGTTACCATAGATGCTTTACTATGGTTTTCATCATGCTGCTAAAAGTTCTTTCTACAACACTACACAGAAAGTACAGTGGGAATAATCACTTTTCAACAGATTCACAGAAATGAAAAATGGAAAAGTCTCCAACTGCTGAGGCCGAGGCCTGTCCTTACTGATGTCCCCTAATGCTTTGTGCATTTTGATTAAGTGGCCTACAAGGGATTTCAAAACACTTCCAAATATCCTAAGATCCAAAAAGATCTTGGCAATTCTCCCTGTATTTTTAATGTATTATTCTTTTGCTTGATTTTGGCCCATGCAATGTGTAAAGAACCATGCTGTGCCAGTTTAAGTAATGCAGCTGTATTTCGAGAAAGATCTGCAACCCATACATGACACGTCACTTGATGTGCACAAATGCCACATATGAAACTGCATAGCTCACTTGCCTGCAAAATCATTCAGATTAAGTACAGCAAGGACACGTATACGTTTCTGTGAGAAGCAGAAATCATTGCTCAAGAACTAACAGCAGATTCAAAAGCAATCTTTCCATCAACTTCAGCACACATCAATTTGGGTCCCTACTAACCAGCAGAAGCATTACTGCTGCCTAATTAGGAATCTCTCATTTGGTGACTGGGGTTGGTGGATTTGGCTCACAGTTATGAATAAGAACAGATGTGTTTCTGTGACAATGAAGAGCCCAAATTCTTATGTCTAAAACATCTCGTACAAAGCAACTTTCATGCAATGTTTTCATTTTATTGTGTTTTTTAAATGTATTTGCTACACGTGTCATGGATACTTAAAATAGTAAAAAACCCAAAACCTGTAGGGTATTGATTATATACCCTAAGAACTGATCCTTTACTGCCTCATCAATGACCAAGCATCAAATAAACACCACAGTTGAAAAACACGGAGAAGGAGATGGATCACCATACAATGCATGGTTAAACCAAAGCTTTGCAGATGTCAAAATTGGTGAAGATGAGGTTTCATAAACAAGGTTTTGAATGCCAAAAAAAAATCAGTTGATGGTTATTAAATACAAGAAGACCAATTTAGGTTAGGAAGTCCCTGAGGTGCAAAGTGCTAGAGATTTGGAGAGCATTTAGCAGAAATATCATAATTGCTTACGCTATTCTGACAGACATCCACTCTCAGACACTGCTGAAAACAGCATTCTGTGCTCAATGGGCCTTTGATCTGACTCAGTGTGGTTGGTCTCAGGTTTTTACTGTGCCTATGTACTAGTTTCTGTGACCTTCAAGCTGCCCCCAAAATTCTGGTAAACTTTCTCAGGCAATAATTGATAAAAGAGTGGGGTCCTTGAGATGCATTGAGTCAGATGAAAGAGGACTCAACAGGCAGAGGTGGATGAGAAACTGGCATTTTGAGATTTTTCATCCCAACCAGCACTAAAACAGCACAATCTGCGTCTTAACTGTCACTTTGGATACAGTATAATATAATTTAAACACCTGACTTTAACATGGTAGCACAAATCAAAGCAATAAATTAAAAATAAAACCCATGACATTAAAAAGACAAAGCATTTTAACTTTTCAGAAATTAATTCAATGTCATCAATTTTCCATGCGCAACAAGTGTTTCCCATTTGAAAATATATGACCAAAGTACAATTTTCAAATAGCAATAGATACTACAGCTGTTATCAGATTAATAGAAACAACTGCACGTTATGTAAAATAATTTACATTCTGCTAACCTTTAAAGAGGTATTAGCAACTGACCCCACAGTTATGGTGGGGTTCTCAACTTTTTTTATATAGTAAGTAAGAAAATAGTTAAAGATAGCAGGTGCACCATTTCCTATTGTTCTGGTGGTGCACAGTGGTCATAAACATTATCTAAATAATGAAATATATAATGCTTAGTGTTCTTGTTGCTGCAGTATAGCTTCTGGAGCATGTGAACAAATCTAGTCCAATGTGGTTTTTTTAAATAAATCGTACACCAAATGTTTACATCTTCTAAGGGGCAAAATGTACTTTTTCTGTCAAACTGATACAGTGATAACACTAACAGAGTATGTACAGATCTTAAATCTCTAAATGGCTTTTGATAAATGTTGTTACAAAAGATGGTGAAAGACCTATCAGCCATTTAACAGGGTGCTTCAAGGATTCCATCTAGTTACAAGATGAAATAAGGAGCTGATATCAGCCCATTCTCCTCACTAGTGGCATTTATCAGGACACAGATCTCCTGGTCATTGCAGTTAATATACACTTATCTACCATCTGTTATATGTTGCTGGATATTGTTATCCATAAAGAAGTTAACTGAGTATAGTGCAGGAAGGAAGATTTGGTCTGCACAGGTCCAGTTGTTTACATGGGGTAGATAAAGTATATTTCTATTTATCTACTCCCCTATGTGCTTGTTCTGGGTTCTGCAGCCAACTACACTTGTAATAAGGAGAGAGAGAAAAAGAAAGAAGACACATAAAGTACAGTCTTCCAACTAAAAAGAAGTTAATAATCCTTGCAATGTGGAGATTACATGGTAGGCACAGAACATATGGAGGATACAAACAGGGCTGTACTTACTTACTTGCATATGTCAGAGAAAAACAGATATAGATCAGTATGAGTGACACCGTGTGTTTAATGCCAGTAGGAGCCATTGGATCCTCCCACCCGAGCATCACATAGAGCACCAGGACAAAATTTTGCCCAGTTGGGAATTGAAATCAACATTTTTAGTGGTTTCTGCTCAGCTGCCCTAATCTATGACTGCTCAAAGTTAATATCCCTGAAGGCCTGCCATTGCAGTTAACGGGTTCAGGCTTCACCGCTCCATATGCCACATAAGAGAGCATTATGGTACCACTTGCCATTCCCTTAACAAACTCTGCTTTGTTTCTCACTTAGCTTCAACCATCTGATGGCTGCACTGGGGATGAGTGCTCCAGGAAGTGGTAAATGTGTCTCAGTTCACATGAATAAGCATTCAAGTGAATGCCATAAAACGGTCATTTCCATGGGCAAGACATTGAGCACCAAGTGCTCAGCAAACTCTGCTGCAAGCGCCACTGAGAGACCTCAGCCTTTAATTGCAAACAAATCAAACATAAACGTTTTGCTAGCACGTAAGTTGGTGCCTTCTGTCTCTCTGTTTTATTTTTTAATTGCAAAGGTCTTAACAGGCATAAGCACAGTGTTGTAGTGGGAGTACAGAGACACCAAATGCCAGTAACCCCCCCCACAGAACAACATGGTGCCAACTGGATTTACCGCCTTCAGGTCTGATTGCAGTCTAGAGGTTTTACTCTCAGTTCTAAGACTTGACTGCTAAGAGTTTATAAAACTTGCATGCAACTCCTGTCTAAGGTGATAATATTTACATCACAGCCCAGGCATCCGAATGCCTAAAAGTGTCTCCTCACCATTTACAGCATCAGTTTTAATAGAGCAGGACCAGGATTAATAGAGCAAGTCCTTGGCTGAATTTTCCAGCACAGATGTTCCCAGGAACTGGAAGAACAGTTAGCAGGGGTTAAACTTTTCATCCCCCACTCTTTCACTACACTGAAATCAATCATCCTAAAGGAAGTGGAAATGGAGGTCTTGCCAATTCCATGCACTTGCCACAGAACCTTTTAGGTGTGCCATTTAACTAGCCAAATACACGCATTGTTCTTCTGTTTGGAGAGCTGGAGCACATCCACAGATGGATTTTCACCCCAGGGAGGTTTGGTTCCCTTTTTGTAGAACAGATTAAATAACTTTGTTGTAGTCAGAGGCAAACTAGGAAATACAGCTTGTTTCCCTGAGCTGAGCTCAGTGCTTTGTCCACCAGCTAACCCTTCCCACCTTCCTTAGTGAATCAGTAAAACCGGCTTAGGGTTTCCCAGAAAAATGCAAGTCAGAGCTACGTTAAGTAGCTCTGAATAAAGCGAATAATAAAGTGAATAAATTAAAATGACTAAAGTAGAAGAGTGGGAACAGTTAGCACAGATTAAAGATCCCTTACGACGTTATGACAGAGGAAACCGGCCACAGACTTCTCGGTAACAACCAGCACCCGCACCAGTTTCTGCCACTGTAGCTAATTACATCTGTGGCCTACTCAGGACTGTATCATCTAAATTCAACTGCAACCATGCATGGTCATGGCTATGATGCAGAAATCCTCTTGAGGAGCTGGAAAATGCATGTTCTTAAATAGCTCAGAGATGGAGGAAGCATTAAAGTTTCCCAGCAATTAATACACTAACTGCGTGGACAAAGAAGAAATCAGGAAAATTTAAGTTTGCAGCAACTCTTTAAGAAAACAGTCTGATGACAGGAACACAGACTCATCAGAACAGTCATATTCCCTTCCTCAAGCCCTAAAAACCTGAAACACACACAGGAAAACAGAAATAGAGGAAAAGGTGCATAAAAACCCCATCAGTTCTTACTGAGAACATGAAACCAGCCTAAGGAATTCAAAAGGGAGAAAAGAAAATATAGTGACCTATTGTGAGCATTAGGAATTTTCTGGTGCAGAGATGGAATCTGACTTACAGCAGTAGCACCAAGTAACATTATATTATTGTACTATTATAATATCTAATAAAGAAGTTAACTATCCTTCTAAGTAAGAAAATTTAGACGCTTGCCCAGGGAGATGAGAAGATTTCCAAGAGTGGGAGATTTTAAAACAAGTCTCTTAGGTTGAGGTAGGAATGAGCTTTGGGTTGAAATGCAAATTTTTGTGTTCCCTTCCAATCTTTTAAATAAAGAAGATATTCCGGATTTTCTTCTTGGAAGGGGAACATTTTATTGTTGGTCTCTCAATTACCAGTGTTTTTTCCTTTTCAGCCTGACAGTGTTGGCTTTTAGCACTTGTGACTTTCATTAACATCATGATTTGTTGTGTAATTTCTAATACATCATGGAATTTCATTTTGGTTTTGCAGTCAACTGTCGCATGAGGAAATAGTGGTAAAGGAAAGAATTTCACTTCCTAGTCTTTATCACATGACTTGCAATGAGGTTAATGAGGTTTATTCCCCTCTCCCAGAGTCTGGATCATTATCTGCAGGCCTCCAGCATCATAGTCCACTTCCTATGCCCGACTTCCTCTTTTAATTGACTCCAAAAGAGGAAAATACATGAAATACAAGCAGGAAACTTCTGCTGGAGACTAAACAAGCAATGCAATAGGAACTTTATTCAGGTGAGTCAAAAAGCCTTCTTTTAAAGGGGTATTTTTGTCATTAATTCTGAAGTAAAATGGTCTGTGTGTTGTTTGCTACCAGCAAAGAGAAGCTGGGATTAACCTCTCACTGCCCCCTGCAAGAAGAAATCCATACATTTAGAAAAAGATAGCAACTGACCTGCAGTTCACTTGGGTAACCCTCAAAATTACCCCTGCCACATTACATTCTCCTGTTGATTTCTTATCATATGTCTAAGCATATTGGGACATTTAATTTAATTTGGCAGCGTTAAACAGGGAAGTACTATTTTTCCCCTCATGGAGAAGGACAAATGAGTAGAAGAGGTTGATATCCTGTCCCAAGAACAAACAGTGCCAGAAGGTTTCCAAGAAGACATAAAATCCCTCTGAGTAGACCTTCATGCTTTTGAGGACACTTATTTCCAAAGTACACATGGGTGCAATTTTTTCTCTTTTCACCAGTTCATGACCTGAAACCTTAGCCCACACATCCATCAGGCCAGGCTATTAGTCATAGCTATTCCATATTCAGAATCATCTCTACAAGAAAATATACTTCTTAAAGGCAACAGAGAAAAAAATTGCCACAAAAAAAAATTAAAAATGTTTCTGACTTAGCCCTGCTGCACATTGAAGAACCTCATAACCAAGTTATGAGTTTGCTGCTGCATATTAATACATGCTACATCGTTACTGTCTCTTACCTTTTCATATCTCCTCCAATAATGTTAATCAATAAATACAATAAAGCCATTAATCAGTGTAAACAGAAGATAGAGAATACCTTTGCATATTCGCATGGAGTGTAATTCATAAATTGCAGAAATCAAAAAGAATCTGTCTTGGCTGCATATAATCACTCTTATCATTATAATAATAGCTACACCATCAGTTCATTAACAGTGAATCTCTTCCTACCTTAATTGCCTTAGCTCTGCTGATCAACCCATCCTGCTGAGCACTTCCAATGAGCAGATCTACTTTCTGAAGTGGAGGGCGCTGCAGGGCTTTAGCTAATGGTTCCCGAAGGTAAATTCCATCCATCACTGGACCCCAGTACTGGAATGGACCACTTATAGCGAGAAGCTAGAGTAGCAAAAAAAGCAATAATTAGCTTACGCTGGTGATTTACATTTTACTTAGTTTAGAAAACTGAGCTGATTGATAGCCTTCAAGTGAACAAATGACCAGTTTGTGTGAGTGTAAACTCACCATTGGCAGGAAGCAATGCTTTTGCTGACAGTCTCAGGAATTGAAGCAAGCTGAATAGGTCAAGAAAATTGATGGTTTTAGAGCCATAAAAATATTCTCTTTAATTAGAAATTGGCTCTATGCCAGTTCTGATTGAAAAATGTATTGTCAGTGAGTGTTTTAATCTCTGGGTATAGGATCCATCTCTAGGATCATCTAGAACAAGTCTCCCATTTAAGAGACAGAGCACTGATATCCCTCCCTACTTCCTTTTCTGCAAAAACACAGTTACTGAAGCTACACTCACTTGATTCTCCTCTAGACTAATACCCAGATGCAGATTAGAGGGTACTGAAAGAAAGTAAAAATTATATTTAGATTAGTTTTGGAAGATGTGCTCAAAGTAGTGTAAAAGGAACTTAGTCTAAAGAAAAATCAAGCTGTGAGTATTCATAGGTCAGAAATGGATGTCATGGACATCAGCGTCACTCCACCAAAGCTATTCCAGTTCCTCTTTCACAAGGATTCAGCCCAATTTACTTTTTAAGCTTCCTCCCAGCTTCATGTCAATAGAAGCTTATTTTTAGTTCCTTGCCAGTGGCATATATTTTGCAATGGTGTACCTTAGTCTGTGCATCATTGAGGACAGGAGCAGGCAACTGGCGGAAGCAGGCTACAATTTCCTCACTGGTGGATGAAGGACATTCCAAATCTTCAGCCAGGACTGCAGCTTGGGTCTGTGCTCTCCTCCTAGAAATAATGGATGCTGGAGAAAAAGCTGAACCTCCCTGGAAAGGAAAAACAATAACAGTCAAAACATGCCGTCAAAACACCTGGAACCTGGTGCAGGTAAAAAAGCTGAGAATCAAAATCTGCTCAGTTGAAGAATGTGAAACACTGGTATGTAAATCACAAGAAGCAACCCAAACTATCCTATAATTTTATAATAACATTGTTGAGTAACCATGAAAACTACATATTGAAAATGCAGATAAATTAATATAAATCTGACACAATCTGACCTAGAACAGAAAGGCTGGAATAGCTCTGACATGGTTCAAATGACTAATTTCCAAACATTTAAATCAGTTTACTGTAACTGCTAAGATTAACTTCCATCTTCTAAAAAACATCCAAACCCTAGATGCATGATATGAAAGAGCCAAATCTATCCAACCAATCAACTTACTTCTTACTAAATTTGCTCAAAACATAAGTCTGAAAAAGTATAAAACCATAAGCAAGTTAAAAAGAAACAGAATGCAAACAACAAATCCTTATTTTGAAATCGTCTCAAAACTTTGAGCCTGAAGAGCTCACCCTGGCCAGCACCCAGGACATTTTATATATTTGAAACAAGCAGACCCATTGATACTAATAGGACACCAGTGCTCACAACTGGGGAAATATGTTTCTAAAAATAATTAGAAAGACTTTACTGTTTGTATGTAGAGACAGTCTATTTAGTTCACTGTACATAGAATTTCCAGTGCTACTGTCTTCCTGAAAGTTTTCTCTTCCTTTCTAAGGGGTATGGAAAACAGGCACTGTTATTAGTCTGATGACTGAGATGCAGATTGTTGCAGACAAGCTAAGGAAGAAGCTAAGATTGTCAATCCTTGGACACTAGAAGAGCCATCTCTGCTTTTAAGAGAGCAGAAGGTTTAAAGGAGAAGAAATAAGCACTGCTTGGTCTTATTCCTCACTTCCGCCCTCAATTTAGATAAGAATTTGAGTGAGCAATGGGCTTTAGACTCACGTGGGATTTGCGGTGGGCTATTTTGTGTTTGTAAGACATGACATTTGCCAGCTGCTGACTAGGTGCACTGACTCAGTTGGTCATGCGAGAGAAAGGAAAATATTCTTGATGAGAGCATCCCCCTGTGTGGGTGTCTCCTCAGGATGCAGAATGAGAAGGTTGCTTTTTTGTCTGACCTTCAGAGGAGCATGTTCACCAGAACTAGGATGGGTGAGACTTTAAAAGGGATAACATGGCATGCCAGCTTTCCTCAGAAGAGTAGCTTCCTTGCTTTTCATTTGAAGCAAGGAATTATGTGTCTCCTTGGTATAGCAGAAAGGTTAGATCTAGGATTGAACAATATTTATCAATGAATGTGGAAAACATATTCTTCAACATCAGAACTGAAAGTGCGCTGCAGGTTTTATCAAAGTATCCGGTATCTCTAAAAAGTACTAATTTAAACTAAACCAAAACAAGCCATAAAAATAATAAAGGGTTTCAGTTTCCCAAATTCTGAAACTTTCACAAATTTGGAAAGTAGCAGTCTCTGTGTAAATTCTCAAGTTGCCCTATTAAAAGGCTATGTTTGATAGGGAAAGACAGTACTGAGATCAGATAACATACAGAATCCAAAAATTCACTTTGATCAAGCAAGACATCCTAGTGTGTGCTTGATTTTGAACACATACCCTTCCTGGGATTTTAAACCCAGGCAAAGTTCCCTGTCTCTGATGTCTCTACAAACTAAAAGACTATGCTGGGGTCAAGCACTAAGCCAAACAATTACAAAAGATTCTGGATAAAAACCTCCCACAAGTCCTCTCTGCAGAGGGAGAACTAAAAGCCCAGACAGGCAAACGTTCATGTCACATCACTGGATCTGTATGGGTTTGCATTAGATATGGTCCTAGTTCAATGAGTAATAGAAAAAAAACAAAACTTCCACATATACATTTGTGTGGTGAGGACAGTTCTTGTTGAAGCCTTACTCTTGCTGTGCCTATATTCTCTTCTTTGCATGACTGGTTGGAACAGGTTTATGTACTCTTCTTTATTTTTTTTAATTCTATTTTCCACAGTAATGGTCACTTCCTCAGTTTGTTTGTGTTTGTGTTTTTTTTAAATAACATCCACATTCAGGAAGGATCTCTTGCATTTTGGGGTTTGAATGAGATGTGGTATCCACTACTGTTATGCACATTTCATTTTTATTGGGAGGGGAAGTGGGTGATAGAGGGACTTAGGACATCATTCAGGAAGAATTTGGAAGCAATACCATTATGTTCCCTCCTCTGGTGCATCTGAAATAAGTTCTAGGCTCTGGAAACAAGGATCCTCTTACTGCAGAAGCAAAACTGTACAAGTTCTCTGGTTTTCAAACTGACATCACAATTCAGGCTCATTGTTTCCTCACCCTCACTAAAAAAAAATCAGGAACAAATAAGTGAGAGCAGGAGCTGGAGACTGCCCAGAATTAAACATCTTCCTTTTTTGAGCCTGCAGTTTTCACATTAAAAATATTTTTTCCCTAAACTCTGTAGACACATTAGAGGCAGACTCAGAACTCAGAGGAGAGCATAGTTGCACTCAGCATTTCTGTTGGCTTCGTTCACTGTAAAACTATAATTTATTTTTGTGATTAGTCCCAGCAACCAGTAATGAAGGAGATGTTTGCTTTAAAAAATAGGACTATTTAGACAGAATAAGAAATAATGGAGGACCTGTTCATTTCCATTACATGACACCCTTATTACCATCAACATGACAGAGTCATGAATCAGGAAACCAAAAAATCATGAGATCATCTCAAAAATAACAAACACTGTGTTCTTTTTGTTAGTCTTCTGTTTTTTAATTCTCCCATACCTATAAACACAAGGGATAGAAAATTCACTTTTAAAACTAACAGCTGAGAACTTCAGGTAATCCTGCAGCGTAGTTTTTTGAAAGCAAACCTCTAAACAATATGAGAAATACCATAAAATTATGAATGTTTGTCACCTTGCCATCACAGAGTATTTCCTATCTCAGCATCATTTAGATGGGCTTGACAGGAAACTGAAGCCACAGGCAGTTTCACCTTGTCCTCACAGACTGACCCGCTGCCATCAGAGGAAGATGACATTTTGGACAACGACCCGGATGAAAGCATTCAGTACCAAACTGCTGAGAAGAAGCAGTTGCAGCTATGTTGCACAATCCACAACAGCAATATCAGACTGTCATCCTAAATTTATAGGAAGAGTGGGAACATTAATATGTTGGGCAGCAGTACTTACTGTAACAAGTTATGGCATTGAAAATGGAAGGCAAAGCTTTCAGTGGTATTTGGTTCAGGGACCAGAAGCTTTGCAAGCATTTCTTAATTAACCTTTTCAGAATAAGATGTTAGAATGGACTGTAGAAATTGAGATATTAGGAAATTTTCAGTGAGAAGCCAAGGAATACAAATCAGTATTACATGAAAATGAATTCTTGCTTTTCTGGTAGGCTGTGATCAACTGAGTTAAGGCTGGAACTTCTTGCAAACTTCTTTGTCACACATATGTGAGGGTGCTGCCCTGTCCATCCCAGTTCTCCCTCCACTTGTTGGGCACACTTAACTAGTCACATCCAGCCAAATGCTAGCATTCTGCTTCATATGTCTCACAGATTAGGAGCTTTTAGTTACATGGCACTCCTTCCTGTTATTCTGATGAGATAATAAAAAAAAAATATACGGACTATTACTGTAAACTGTACCTCTCTCTCCCAACATATCTGGAAAAGACAAATTGCTGTATAAGCTGCAGTCCTGAATGTCTTTTAATTCCTCATTTACTCTGGAAACTCTCTTGTGCAAAGTTTTTCAAAACTGATTCACAACAGATCTAATGATTAGAAACTTCACTGCAACTGCACTCACACTCTGTAAAGCCAAAACCTTCTTCCTCTGCTCACACCATGACCTCTTGTTTTTCCAACCTGACTTGAAACTGAAAACCCTGTTTGAGCCACTTTTGTCTCTCCAACACATGCACTCCCTTCAAACTCACGCACTTTTTCTGACGGCTGCAAGGCTGCAGCCTCCTTACAAAGCAGACCAGAAGAATGTTATAGACAGCAATCTTACTGCAAACAGCAATAACAGTAACACCGCTCAAAAAACAAGGTCAAAAAATATCTAATGAAAACAGTCAAGCCAATGAACTGTCCTGATAATTCTACTTTCCCAAAAGAGCCAGTTGTACAGCAGTATTTTATTTGTTAAAGATAGGGACTCTCCAGGCTCAGTTGCATACGGTTCCCAGCAAGAAGTATCTGTTGGACCATCTGGTTTGACCTCTGGAGTAGCCAAGGCTCTTCCGTTTCCTGACTGCCTGGCTCAAGGGCTTCCTATCACTTAAAACATGACCCATGTTTGACTAAAGTCTGTTCTTGCATGAAACATTTAAGTTGGGCTTGGAGACACCAAAAAATGGACATCACAATATTCTCCTTTGCAGTTCATGCCTGAAGATACTCACTCTACTGATGGGAAAACTTATTTCTCTTTGAGGATGGCTTCAGTTTCAGTTGACATCAGATCAAAGATACTACTTATATCCTGTTTTTTCTCTGTGCAAAAATAAGCAAGCTGCAACTAAGTGACTACTAAGTTTTCTTTCCTAAAAGACTGGATTTAAAGTATTTTCAGAAGTTGTCAATTTGGGTTTTCTTTTTTTTTTTTCCCTACCTTGCAGGGTTGTATTTCAGTATCCTGCATTTCTTTTCCCTAGACATCTAATTCTGCACATTGACAAGTGCTTACAACACAAGAAATTTGCAGGGTTCTAAGTGGAAACATGTATGTCATTTTTTCCAGGCTTTTAGACAACGTCTGCCTTCAAAAATGTGGAAGAGTAGAAATCTTTGGGACCAGGCTGGGGAGTCTCTATCACGGCTAAGGATTTCTGTTGCTAAAGTGACAAACATCAACACATCAAATGTAACAGGGAACTGGCTGGTCGGTCCAGCAATGGAGAGTGAGATATAATTTTTTTTCCTTCCATGACTATATACTAAAACTGATTTCCAGATAAAAACGATAGAAAGGACTCTCTTCTGTCAAAAATAACGTTTCCAAGATTTCTTTCTTATACATGACCCTTTGCAAATCCCTCTTTACTCTAATTGGAGGCAGTCCTGCAAGTGCACTGTTCCTCTCTCAAGTGGCTCACTGAATGCCTGTGTCAGTTTAGTGACATCTTAAATAACAGGATATGAATACTTTTAAGATTACATATAAAGTCCCACTTAATTCATATCAAAACTTTCTTCCATTTAGATGTAAACATTGCCTTATTGATTATGTTATCATTAAAAACAAGTTATTAGCTGAACAAACTGAACAGGAAATCTTGCTCTCGTCATTGCATAAGGGTAAATCGCCACTAGAAACAGGAAGAAACGATATGGAAACGGAGAATTTTATTTATCTCCCTCCACTGCAAACTCATCTGTTCTCTACAAGTAGGAGAGTAGCATCCATTCAGTGGGTGTTATTAGGAAATGTGCATGACACATCCCTGGGACCTGAAGAAAGCAATAAGGTCCTAGACAACCAAAATATAACCGGCAGGGATAATCGTGGGGCAGTATGGTAAAACCAGCTCCCCAGAGCACTGGTTATAATGCTGTCCACCAGCTCTGCATTGTGGACTGATTTGCTTATCAAGCTCCCTAATATTTTCCTGTCCATTCAAGGTGAGAACTGTTAGCAGAGCCCACCAAAGAGAAAAGATATTCTCCTGTAATTACATAGCTCCACATTTTGGCATAGTTTTGGGAATTTGATCACTGTCTCTTGGTTACATTAATGCTTCCACAACAGCTCCCACACTTGTCAACTATTAGTTTTCATCATCAAACAGATTAAGGATCTGCTTAAAGCGAATCCAGTGTGAATTAGGAACTCTGCTTGGAATTCCTTGTGGGATTCTTTTGGTTTGTTTTGGGGTGCTATTTTTGTTTGGTCCTTTTGGGGGTTTGGGTTTTGGTTTGGTTTTTAATTTTACTGTACAAAATTAGGCATATGAGTTTTTCAGATCACATCTTGATTATAAAAGCAAAGAGCAAACCTTAATAAATCCCTTTGACTTCTACTTTCATATCTTGCAGTACTACATTCCTGAGTGACTTCAGCCAGGTTATTTAACAGGTTAATATCTTGGTTTCCGCATCTCAGACGCTGAGATAAGAAAGGTCCTGAGGCTCCTGCTTCTGCACTTGGTACAACTGATGTGAAAACGTGCTCCACAGACAGGCTTTCACTCCATATTCTTGCATTGCTGATATTGAACTTCAATTATGTGCAGACAGAGGTGTTTTGGAGTGCAGAGTAAAGAATGAAGCAAACCTTGCATTATCATCCAGGCTCAGTAAGAATGGAAAACAAAGTTTTGAGCATCTTCCTGTCTGAGAAAACTCGCAAAACTACATAAAACAAAATATTTGGGGACTGAACACTATGGGATAAATAAAATTGGAAGAAAATAAAAAAGGAGAACAAGAAACTCTTTCCGTGTGAGTAATGTAAACCAGGTTATTTTGCTCATTTTTTATATCTGCTCAAACCAGCCCTGGTGCAACATGTTGAAAATCTCCCTCTATTCCCTCAGCCCATAGATAAAAAGCGTCTTGGGTAGTGGCTTGCAACAGGAACTTCATCTGTTGCAAGCACTTTGAGCCTTCCTTATTTCTCAGAGAGGAAGTATGTGGCCTGTTTGGCAAACGCTGCTCTACATGACAGCGTGAACTTCACAACACACTCATTCGACCGGCTGCTCCTCGACTTGATCAGCGAAACCTTGCTGGCAGCATGAGAGCAGTATTATGACTACGGCTTTTTTGAGAAATACTGCAACCTGGAATATTATGCCTAGCATTTAAAGGTAATCCTCGCTCTGATACATTTTAGATTATCTGCATATGGGACCAAATGTTTCCGTTTTATTTATGTAAAAGGGAGTGCTGTTTCATTAACAAGGTCAGGGTTTCAAATACCACCAAAGGTAGAAACAGAAAAGCCTGCTGTGAGCCTTTTCATAAGGATGGTGCTAAAGATAGAAGGGACAAGGAGCGTTTCTATAGAAAGCTCACAGTAAGACAGATGCACGGGACCTTATGCTGAAGCAAACTGCAGTTCGCTATAACCCAAAATATGAGAAATGTCACAGATAGATTAGTGGGGGTTTTACTCGAAGTGGTAGGAGTTTGCATGATGTGGTATTTCTGTGTTGTTTCATAATTGCATGTTTATGTGAATTACCTTGATTACAGCATTACATCGTTCTTTCTAAGCGCAAAGGTACATGTGTCTAAAAGCTGAAAGGATGCTTATTTTGATTAATGACAAATTAAGGGAAATTCACCCCCAAAATACAGAGTTTCTGAAACCTAAGCTGCTTTTTTTCCCTATGTGAAAAATAACAGGATATTGGTGCTTTAATTTTCAAAATAAATGGGATTCAGACATTACCTGTGAAACTTACTGAGAATTAAATTCTAAGACCTTGGCGGTATAGACGTGAATATAAGGTAACAACAATAAAATAGAGTAGAGCAGCTCAGAAATTATGAATGTCCTAATTTTACTGGCCTGCAGTGTTCTTTGCAGAGGGGCTTTACTCAGGTGCTTTTTTTGCCTTTTTAATTCTCTTATTATTTTCACTTCTTTCTATTCACTATTTCTCAATCATTTTAAATATAACTTTGAAAAAGTTCTTACAAAGCAACAGACTTACCTATATGCCATGCTATTCAATTGCTTCAGAAGTGCATTTTCTCAGAGAACAGGTTCTATGAGAGGAAATTATTGCTACATGTGCTGCACGCGGCAACGGAAGGTGGAAATTGCACCACAGGTTGTTGGGACCTACGATGTGGGTCAATGAGATTTCAGTCTTTACAGGTGAAGGGTTTGTATCTCCTAAGAGTTCTGCCCCGATAAACAGGACACAAGGCCAGACCAGGGCTGTAGGTGTTTTCTTACCTTCCTTTTGGCAATGAAAATAAAGCAGTAAAGGTCACTAAACCCCAGTAGTTGGGTGTTTGCAGACAGCTATGGCTGCAGCCACCTGTTTTCCTTAAACTCAAGGAGAAAGGGGAGGAAGAAATACTGCAAATGTGAGCTGAACAGTTAAAATCCAATGTCCACACAAGCCTGAGGAGGTGACCTGTGAGCAGGGAAAGCCACCCGTACGTGGTCCAGGAGCATGGTTGTTCCTCTGAGCTCAACACTCCTCCAAGCAGGGCATTGGGTTGATAAGACAAGGTGAGCTTAGAATCTATTATTTGTCCTTAATTCCCAAAACACCCTCAGTGAACACTTTTTTTTTTTGGATCTGGCATAATTACCTGTTTCTTCAACAAAGGGGTGCCACCTCTACTCATATCCCAAACTCTGTCACCAAGTTTAAGTGAGATGCAGTGCCTGGAGAAGATTTGCCGTGTCAAAAGAGTATCATTTATAAAACTGTTATTATTCCACTATTGACTTAAATGGTAAAAAAATCATCGTAGCCAAAAGATGCTCTATAGTTTCCTGTAAGGTAATTTTTTCATAGTATCTCAAAATTTCAGAAAACCTCCATACAGGTTATCATATAGCAATGGATTTGTATTGTTCTGCCAACATTTGACACCAGCACAAGCTCCTTAGGCCATTAAGTTCTATCACACACTTGAGAGACAAATGCACTGCTGTTTTAGAAATACTTTGGATACCAATTCATAGACTGTTACTCTAAAAACAGTGATTGCCAGCGAGTAAATAGAAATAATCTACTCTCTCCATTTCAAACAAAATTTCCCATTTCTTTAATTTCCATCACATTTTCAAATGTCTGAGACTCAAGCCGTACTTCAGCGCGTTCACTCCACCTCTGACTGGCCTGCAGGCACCTTTACTCTGCCCAAATGTATAATGACAAATGGCCTTAGCAGTAAAATCTAGTCTGATCGCTGTCATTTTCCTTATAATCACTTTGGAAAAGTGAATCATCAACAGCTCACAGCTTTTTATTTGCTAACTTTTATTGAACACTTCTGCCATGGGTTCTAGAGAACATCTTGAACTTTCTGTCCCTTTTAAGACTTTATGCTGCCACCAGTGGTTAATTAATGACAGTAAAACAGCATGGAAAATGTAATGAGACAAAACACACTGGCACACTTGTGACATCAAAGTCCAAAACGCCATGGTTCTTCACTGTTACCGTAAATACTATATAATACTTGTATTTTCCATAAGTCTGACTCTTCCACCTCTAAAGTAGCAGCACGGAGTTGCATGCTCGGTCCTGTTGACTTCAGAGGTCCTTTGAGAAAAATGATGTCATGTAATGCCATAATTTGTATGGCAGAAGTGAGCCAGGCTGGTTTTGGATGTTATCTGCATAAACATGAACTAGGTATATGCCAGTTGCCTGGTACTTAATCCAGCTGGACTAGACAACAAGAGGTTTAATTACAAATAACACATAAGAAAACCTTCAAAAATGTATTTTTAAAGCAACGTTTAGAGTTTAGATACCATCTGAGAAGATGAAGCTGCCTTGCTCAAATGTGCCGTGTTTTAGAAAGTCTGTAAGTGTGAGGTAAAGATTTCAGAAGTCTTTCCATCAGGGACACATGCGACATATCACTTTCCACAGTGACTCAGACACACCTGAAAATTCTATCCACTGTATCTTAAGAATAGGAAAGAAGCCCTTGCAAGCACTCTGTCTGTCAAAACCCTGATCTCTAGTAGGATGCCTTCCTCTCCTGGCCTGCAAATATCAAGACCCAGAACAAAGGGTTCCATAGAGGTAGGACTATTGTTTTTATTTTTCCATACTTTTGCAACAGAAAATTCAAGTACTATTCTCATCTAATTTACACTTGTACGTGTTAAAACTATAGATGGGCATAAGAAATTTATGCTGCCATGCTTGGCAGTAATCTGGAATTGTAAAAAAGTTTTGGTAACCGCAGCTTGCTTACTAGACACTTAGTCAGATTTGAATTGTCCTTTTCAAGTACTCCAAAAGTGCAGCTCCTCCAGCACAGAGCTCAGCAAAGGTTACCTGTCCAGGTGTTGACCCCATTTCTCTGGCTGACTTTTTCAGCCTTGTTGAGCTTCCCATGGCCAGGAAATTCTGTTGGCTAATTTGAAGATGAGCCAAGAACATCTATAGTATCTGTAGCCAAAGTACTGGCTGCACTTTTTCTATGCATATAACTCTCATTCTTGATGGGGTACCACTGAGAAAAATGTTGAAGAAATTAAAATTGGATCTTGTAAAAAATATTCATAGTTAGTTCAGGAAATTATAATCTTGCAAGTAGACAGTGGCTGCCAAAAATGAATTCTGATTTCAGTTTTAGAAACCTAGGTGCATTTAATTTGATTTCAGTTTTGTTATCAATAGAGACCTTCTTATTCAAATGTGGATGTCCAAATAGTTTAATTTAAATGTAAGGCTACTTTTTTATTCAGCTTCTAGACCTCCTATATCAGGCAATGAAACAGCATTTTGTCCTTGTGAAAGCAGATTTCAGACACTTGTCAGAAAGACACTGGCACAGCTGCATCCTACAGATGTGCCACAAGCTAATTCCTGAGAGCAGGCAGTGACAGGGTGATGTGCCATTTGGCTGGTGACAGAGAGGCTTCTAGCAAAGGGCTTTTGGGAACAAGCACTAAGAAGCTTGAAAATGAGATGAGGTGGAGTCAAACTGTGCATTGCCATCTGTTTTAGCACTGATCTACTTGCGTTTGGTAAGATACGAATTCTCTTTCTTTTGAACAGCATTTTATTCTGTAGGGTGTATCCCTAAAATCGCTGTAAGATACTTATGGTATTAAGCAATATACTCAATTCTGCCAATCTTATTCCAGAAGACAATTACTAATAAAGCCTGTCTGATTTTAGCAGTACTGCTTCTCAAGTTGGACACTCTTCCATTAACACTGCCGGGCGTACCCTGTTGCAAGGAAAGAGCAAAGGCAGTCGTCATCTTTGAAATATTTAAACTAGAAAAGACTGAAAGATGAAAATCGCACCTGAGTTTAGTAAATACCCACATGATGTTGCTAGGATTCCTGCTATGCTTTTCAGACAGACAGGCATTTTTAAAAAATAATTAGCTATCAACTAGTGGTGTTGAGTTATTTTGCTTTAATGTACAATTTCAAACCGATATAGCTTATTCTCCTCACTTCTGTAAATACAGCACAGTGTGTGACACCTTCCACATCCAAAGGATTTTTCTTTCTGTCCTCTGTCAGGGACAATTAGGATCGGTGCAGTAAAGTCATGAGAAGGAACACTCTCTCTCCAGATATTTAGTTCCACAATTGTCTGATACCGTTTCTTGTACATCCACCAAGACTTAAGGGAAGTATCTGAAGAATCTGAATTATTGGCTTAATGCAGAAAGAGTGTTTTGAGATCAAACAGTTCGAGGCAAGGTGTGACTTTTTTAATAATAATAATAATAATAAAAAAAAAGAAACTAAAAAGAGGAAAACCAACATTACCTATATTCACTGAGAGCACAAGCGCATCAGAAGGAAAGCACGGAATGTTCTTAGCGTTTGGCAATCAGGCAACATAACAGACACACAGCACTGAAAACCAGATCCATCAATATATTTTCTTGTAGCTACAGCACTCCAAATGCTGAAAAGAACATTTTGTATATGAAATGACTGTACGGGCATGGCTTTGCTGTGACTTCCTATTGTGCTGAGGTGTTGGTAATGGAAACTTTTACTGCACTGTGTTCTTCTGAGCACTTCCCTAGCTGTGGTTTTCTGCTATTCCCCTGATAAAAGCAGCAAAGTGGTGAGAGTTTAGCAAGAATGTAAAACTCGCACATGAGTTTGATACAGGAGTTCTCAAAAGCAAAACTGTATAAAGTTGGAGACTCCCAAACTAGGTCATTTCTCATCTGTTAGCACAGCAGGTGTTATTCTGATGTTTAATTTCAATGTCTCCTTTGATTTAGTTCTGAAAAGCTTTGACGGAGTTAGAGAGTGCAATGGGAAATACTGTGAAAACGCTGAGAGCCTCTGAAGAAACAACTGTGCCGAGCCAAACGGGTAAGCACTCACTTAATTTCTTTTGAGAGAAAAAGATGTTCAAAATATATGGTACATTCATTCATGTGTCCTCCTTCATCCACCTGATTAGTAAAAGCAGGCAAGAGCGTGACTGCTGGGGGGAGGAAGGAGGGCATCCTCAGACAGTGCTTATTTTTAGGTACGTTCTAGCTCATTTTCCAAGAAGTGCTTTAATTAAAAAACCCAAATGTTAAAACTATTATTCGCTGGTGCTCCCTGAAAGACGTTCCTTCCAATTCAGAAAGCATAGAAGCACTACTTCAGAAACCAGAATTACTATATTTTGACATACTTGCATGTGATATTTTATACAAATTTGTTCTGGAAATTTGGGTTTGCTTCTTTTAAAGTTAAAATCCTTGATGATGTTACGCTTGCACTGAACCTGAAGCCAGCTGTTAGACAGTTGCATTAAAAGTAGCACACAGCCAACTTGTCAGCAGGTTTATCAATAAAGGTCATACAGAAATACATGTTTCACAGGCCAAGCTGCCAAAGGGAGATATAACACATCCGCTCTGTGCATCCTCATGATAAAATAAATCAGGTTTCAAAGCTCCCCCTGCACACCCATATGCTGGTAGAGGTCACACATCTGAGGGGAATGCAAGAGGGACTCAGTGACCTGCTACTTCCAAACTGCGAGTAGATGGAGAGTCAGTTCAGCCTCAGCTCTCACGCCACAATGTGACAGACAGTTGGTGCAAGAACTGCAATAAATCACTCCCCAAAGGTGAGGAAGAGAAAACAGTTTGGGTTTTTTTTTTGAGGTTTCTTTTTTTTTTTTAGAGGGCAAAGACACTAATCAAAATTTTTATGTTTTACACAAGAGATCATCCAAGTTGTGGTTCTCATTATTATAAGAATAGGGAATCAGCCTGGTTTCATTAGTGCTGGAAGGAATCCCAGCCCTGCTTTTAGCGTGGCCAAGAACTAGGTGATGTGGGCATCTCTGCAACCTTAAATCCAAATACAGCAGAGACCCAGTTCTGTTAAGGCTCAGAGCCCATAACATTAACCAACAATTTATGTTTTTGTGCAGAAGAATGCCTATGTTGACCTTCCCAGCAACTGCTCTCACGAATACTGTGACCATAAAGCAGAGAGACAGAGCAGGACCTGGCTGAGGAACAGGGGAGTGAGGGGGTCACTGCCATGGCTGTGACCAAGTTTGTATTGCTCCTGCACATGCTAAAAGTCAGGCTTTAGCAGGGCTAGCAGGGCCCTTCCAGTGGCATAGATAGCACACATCTCTAAAAGATATTGCTAGCACAGCAATTACAAGGGGAAATTACCCATTTAGGAATTCAGGGCTCTGTCTATTTCAACTCTTCTACACGTCTAGAAAGGTGCTTTGTCAGATCCTGCCTGCCTTTCAGCTGCCACCCATGGAGGGAACAAGTGTCCCACAGCTGCAGTGGCATCTGTCGAGGTCACAGCAATGTCTCAGACATTCACACAGGTGAAATTTCATCCAAAGACAGTTTTAAAAGCCTGCATAACTTCTTGGATACAACTCTTACTCTGAATCAAACCAGAATTATTCCCAATGGCTTAAATGTTGGTAATTAAAGTCAGGAATACAAGCATCAGTACTTTCGTCCAAATCTAATGAAAACAGACTTTTGAAAAGGAACTCAGTACTAAAAGCATATATTGAGGTTAATTCAATGAGTTTGTATCTTTTTGTCTTCCTGAGCAGATCAAACTCCAAATCACACCACCAAACATGGAATATTTCCCCCAGTCCAGAAACAGACACCTTTGATTTAAGTGAGGTGGATGACCTAACCTACAGACTTACAATATACCCAATAATTATTAGGAAAAACAACTTTTACACTGGCTCATTTCAGTGACACTGAATAAAAGAAAGGACTGAAACAGAATGGAAATAAAGAAAGGAAAGAACAACACAAAATGGGAAGAACACAGGAAACTGGACTCTGCAGACTTCATCTGCAGCAGGAATGCATTCATCAGACCCCTCTCAGCCCCTTGTGCTGCCTCAGAGCTGCACGGAAAACACCACCTTGTGCTTTCCTCACCTCCAGTGCATCAGTCTTGATCCTGAAAAAGGGAACAGTGCATTAGCTGCATTTCCCCAGGAGCCACTTGAACTCCAAGTATGGCTGCACTCCCTCTGGAAGCACACTGTATGGGCATTCCTGACACAACCTGGGTACTAATAACAGAGTAGTGACAGCAGTGAGGGGGCACCAAGGGGTGTGAGCCCACCCCCTCCTCTTTCCTCCCTTGGGACCCTGCATCAAGGGTTAATCCTTACTGAGCTGCACCTGCATAACTCTCAGTTCCCAAGCTGGCTGGTTTAGATCTAATTTGGGTTCACCAGGGCAACTCTGCAGCCACTCCCAGACACACACGAGTGCCCTCCTCTACCCTCTCTGGTAGACACTATGCTATAAATCACAGCTGGACAGTAAAGCTGGGATGATGCAGGGAGCTGAGCTCTCAGCAGCTCATTCTGACTCCACATGGGTGCACAGCACAGCATTTTTTTGAGGGTGATGAGCTGGATCTGGATGCTTTTCCTATGTTATCCCTCCTCTCTAACAGTGCTTCATAGTCCATTCACGCTGAATAATTTGAAGCATGTGATATTCAGTCTCACACTTTGCAAGGCATCCAGGGATGCAGACATCTAAAACCAGCGTGTATTTCATATTCATTTTCTACTCCTAAAAAAAATCCCCCACTTAGAGCTTAACTTAACACCTGATTCAGTGGAAATGACTGTGCTTCGATCTTTCCATTCCAACTTTTGAGTTGTTCCATTTCAGATGGAACCTACACTTGCACTGCGGAGGAGAGGTTGAGCTAGAAAAACTCAGTCAAATCTTCTTTTTTTCTTTTACACCTTAAAAGTATGGGGAGCGCATCAGATCAAAGCTATTAGATCATTGTAAAATTTAGGTGTGGAGAAAGAGGGTAATTATTTCAGTCCTTGTTTCAAGGTTTTTGTGTCTGAAAGGAGCCACTATGGGTTTTGTGAAGTGTTGTAGAGTGTGGTGGGGTATTTTACATGACCAAAAAACCCAGTGAGGTTTGATTTAAATATCAATTAAAATGAGGTCTTGTTTGTGGAGTGTGGGGGTTTAAAGGTTTTGGTAGTAGGAAGCCTCTTTCACTCTAATGTAAGTACCTGCAGTTTAAGGGGTAAGGTCTGCATGGATGTGGCAGCCAACACTATGATTAATTCCTTCCTTTTCAGAACTACAAATTAATTTGCAAAATTGAAACAAAAAGGGATATAAAGATGAAAGTGTAAGCAAAGTAACACAGATCTTGCTAGAGAAAAAGTCACGTACTCTGTAGTGCATAACGAAATGCAAACCACTGATACGCAAGGAAAGAGAGCAGATAAGCACTTGTTTTCCACCCTTTATAAAAAACCAGCATGTTTTTTAAAAAAAACATTGCTAAAGGCATTGTCATTAAGCTAAAAAAAAACAACCCCCAAACCAAAAAGGCGTTCCACTTGGAATTGTTTTCAAAGAATTTGCAATGGGAAATCAGGCAACAGCACTTTATCCTCACTCTGCGGTGCTTACAGCTTACCTTCTGCTATCTATTTTGTGTGGTCACGGTAAAGATTTTGCTTCGTTGACAAAGGCTCATCACCAATACTTAGGTCTCCTCAGCCTCAGATGCTAAGCAGTTTCATAGACAGAGAAGGTGTTGTAATTTTTAGCGCAGAACAGGGAAGCAATCAAAGGCACACTCAGCACAGAGTCTCTTCAGTATAGTTGAACAAATTGTATAAGTTACAGCAGATTAATCATAGCAGTTGGCTGATTTAAACAAAGGTACTGGACTAATCCTGTTTAGTGACACTAATCAACTGAGAGAAACATGGCACTGTCCAACTAATCAATGTCTGTTCCTGACTCCACACACCTATGCATCCATGAGGATGCTCACTATCTGTACCATGGGGCTACTTCAATGGGCAAAGGTGAGCAAGACTAAAAATGCTTACAGTCAGTCTGAATATTAAGGTAAAATGACTCACTACTTTGCATAACACAAATACCTCTAACATAACAATAAACAGTTACTCCTTATCAATCAACAGTTACTCCTTATCAAACACTGTTTTTCATTTCCTTTAAATCAGAGATGTGGAATATTTTTCTTAACACTTATATTATCATTATCACTGATGAAAGGATAACAAATGTAAAATCTCTCCTCTTGAAAATAATTTTTTCCTGCAGTCTTGCATGTTTCCTTCAGCCTTTCATCATTACCACTCTGAGTTATTTGTAAGACTCTGGAACACAAAGGCTGAAAACACAGAGCTAGTCTGTGTATTCATTCAGGATGCCATTTCTTGGTTTCCCTGAAAAAAACTGTCTTCCTTAAAGACAAGTTGACAAGGAATCTATATTAAAAGAGAAAAATCTAACAAGACACAGAAGCATGTCTATCTCTCTGAGTAATTTCTTTGTCCTCTTCCCTGAATTCATTCCCATTTTTGCACGTGCTGAGCCTGACAGCGTAAGCAAGTATGGAGAGAAACCTCCTCTGCAGACGTACTGCTAGATGGCATTACTAAGGAAATGGGTGTGATCCTGCTGGAGGCAGAGGGAAAGCTTTGTCTCTCCATGTGCCAGTGGAGGGTACTGGAAGCTGCAGAGGGAAGGGACCCACTTCCAGGAGAAAGAAACACAGGCAGCATATTACATGATCCCTCTTGCCAGGATTTAGGCATAAGAGCTCAAACCAGCCAGCATGACACATTTCTGAATAGCTCACCTATCAGCATTTACTGGACACCACGGATTCCTGCTGGATGAGGAGCTCTTGAACTTTTGACAGTGCTGGTCTTGTGCAAAGTGCCTCCTCCATCCTTCAGAAAACCTGGAGACTCAACCCGTGTCTTACAGAGTGCTGCAAGGCCCAGGGTCATCCCAGCTGATGTAAAAGGTCTTCTTATCTCTTTACTGATCTCAGTGCTGCAAGCTGCAGATGTACAATGATTTAATTATAAACACCCATGCTGCCTCTCTTCTTTAATTGAAGATAAGGGCATCACGTGCTATCTCTACAACAGTTTCCACACAAGGGGAGAGTACAGAGAGCTTCAGCTGTTCAGCAAGCTAATTTTAAAAAGTGATGGGAAACGGGCAATAATGGCAATACTCTCATTGCCCTTAAGGGGTCAAAATACTACCTTTGAAAAGTATCAGTGGGGTTAAATGATGGAACGATTTGACATGGATCTTCCTTTCCTTAAACGTAATGCATCAGCTTCGCTCAAAATTGTAGCTCGAAACATTTATATAGTGGCATTAATCAAACTGGGTTACTTCCTAATACTATAAATACCTACTAATTTTGCTAGTTTCAAACTGAATATGTCCTTTCAATATGGTAATTACTAGAAAAAGTGCTCTAAACTTAGTTACTTATAATTAACCAAATGACTTTTTTTCATTTCTAATATCTTCACATTCTTCCTATAAAGCTATAGGCTCATCTTCAGCTCTTTATGTTTACCAAGTGACATTTCAGAGTGAGATTTTTTTTCCCATTTGACTTACTATGTAAAACATAACATACATAATGAATGGTTTTAAGAGATTTCTGTCTTCCTTAACAGGTCAGGAGAGTGATTTCCTTGCTGTGCTCTATGACTATCCTTCAGCAGACATAAGCCAACCTATATTTCATGTAGGGGAAAAACTACGTGTGCTATCAGAGTAAGTTGATTCATTTTTATTTTATTTTTTAAATTAGGTTTTGTTACAATTGAAGCTGTCTTTTATGCACCTGGCCCAAACTGGATGCAGTTCAGCAAAACTAACCAAGTTCAGAATTTGCAAGGAAGGATACTTAGACATGGTGTTAATTTCCCTGTAGTTTGGAATTACAGATTGTTTTTGGATGCTTGGGCTCCTCTGACATGGTTTCTGAAGCCAGATTCAGACTCTATTCTAAAGTAGGACTCCAAACAGAATTTTGCTTTGAAAAATGAGAAGATGTCTGCTTTGAGATAGTGGAAAACAGTGTAAGAGCAAAAATAGTTTGAATCACACAGAAAAGGAAAATTATTCTGAATTTCTCTGTCAAGTGTGTCTTTCATTTTCTCTCTCACCCTTTTTATCTAATAACTCCTTTATGATTAGGTCTTCAGACTTCATCCTAGATTTAAGCCAACTCTAACAAAAATAAAATAAAAATATAGGTTTTTTCTTTTTTTTTTTTTTTAATGGATTTTGCATTTTTTTAGTGGGGGGTGGCGGGTCAAAGACTTTCTAGCCTCTTCCGCTCCAGAATTTGATGAGCCCCAGAAAGAGGTAGGCTTGAGAGCACTACTTTGGACTGACCTTAGGCATAGTGCAAATATTCCACACACAAGAGTAAGCACAGTTCTTGAAAAATGGAAGCCACCAGCCCTGATGTTGCGCAACTTGTGTCATACAGCGGTCAACAGTGACCTCCTAGAATTTACTTGGTCCTACAGCCACTGTTTGTACCACTTAAACAGAAATTAAAGATGTCATAGTCACAGCTGGTGGAGCAGATGTATTCAAGGGGGACTAGACACATTAATAGAAGAGAAATCCTCTGATTTCTGAATTTGTAAAAAAATTCTCTACCTGAGGAAGTCAGAGTCTCAGGTGACTGGAGGCCAGAAGTACTAAAGATGAGTATCACAGACGATTGATGAATTCTCCAACTCTTCACCCAGCCACCATGACCTACAATAGCCTTTGTCAGCAACAAGATACAGGGCTACATGGACCTTTGGTCTGACCCAGAATGGCTGTAGTTATGTTCTGATGACAAAGTGTTTTCCCTGTCTTTCCAAACATAGAGGTCACAAGGGTCAGACAGTACCACCAGATGAATTTTCTGCTGATGGAAAGCTTCCCTGAACAAGGGGAATTCTTCTCTGGTAACCTCTAGCTGTTTAAACGTCGCTGCAGTTTGAGTGACATACACGACATGGTACAACAATTGCTTTAGGTTGGAAATTCCAGCTTAAAGTCTCACTCCTAACTTTTATCAGCTATGAGCCCTCACAACACCATATAACCACATATGCCCATATCAAAGGGAATTGTGTGGCATATCATATGCACACATTTGCTGCATAGTGTTATCTACTGGATGAATAACTTCTAAAGGAACTAGGCTTCTGCAATAGCAGTTTTTATCATATTTCCCTGTTGTTCAGTGATCAACAGCTTCTCCTAATAGCAAACAAGAGCCAAAGCAAGCTTTGATGGGAACTTTCCTCTTCCTATTTTAAATCAGCTTGTTCATAGAAGACCCAACACTACAATGCTCTATCCAAAGCACAGTGTCCTAATGAAGGACCTGTCCTTCCCTGCCAGGGTATGCGTTGATGTCAACAGGAACTGTTTTCCTGCAGACTCTTGCTGCACATAGGCTGTACGTATACTCTTTTTCTCAAGTCATTCAAAGAAGCAAAATGCACTAAGAAAAGGAGAGCAGCATGGCAGAAAAGACCACAGACTAAGCGATGAGGAGTCACCACAGAGAAGCCAACATGAACAAGCAGCATGTGTGGCTTCTATAATGTCTGCTTTACAGCCTTCTACCAAAGCAATCAGCCCCACCAATCATGCCAGGAACATGACATATGGAACCCCCATATAAAATACAGTTCTTTGCAGGTATTTGTGACTGCTCTGGGTTGGTAGGATTAGATAAGCACCACTGGCACAGTGTGCACACTTGTCAGGCACTTTTCATTACCAGATCAACAACCCCGTTTTGCTGTCAGCAGTCAAACCAGATGTCCTCTAACGATCCCTCCAGTCTACAACATTTCTGTGGCTCTTGCCCCAGGAGAGATGTGCTGCTTTGGGTCTTCTAATCATCATAGGGATTTTTTAGGGTTAGTAATATTACAGTTTGGAAAGGAGATGCTGAGTCTCACAGGTTTTTTTTTTGTTTTTGCAATTCTTGGTTCTGTCTGGGAGAGCTGCAGAGGAAAAAAAAACCACACACAATAACCTAAACTTCTTATAGATAATTTGACATCAACTGGAAACCCGCAAACAAAACTTGTGGTGCCCTGAATTTTCCATCTCTGAGCAGTAGGCACTTTTTCCCACAGCATATACATTCTGGATTATGGTCCCAGTGGCTATAACTCAGGAGTGTTTTCAACTCAGCTGTTTTGACAGACGCTGAGACTCTGTTCTGCAGTCCAGACACTATTTGGGAGCTTTTACATGAACATGCACAAACCCAGCATTCAAATACAAGATGATACACAATTATTTGGATCCGTATTCTTAAAGGAAAAGGTGGAGAGAACTCACCAGTCAACTAAAACCCTGCAGCATCCCTGTGAAAATTCTTTTTGCCTTGTCCTTCCTAAGGGATTCAAAAATCCAAAGCCAGCATTTAGTATTACAGCAAGAACCTAAGATATGCCAGTGAAAAAACATACGTCTAGTCACCTAGACATAGTTTCAGCTATGAGGTCTTTTTTATTGGAATCTGCTCAGCAACTCATTGAAGAAAAGAGTAAACCATAAACCAGGTTCTGTTAGACTGAAAACTTGTTCCCAGGCAGACAAGGGTCCATTTGCTGAGCGTCTCTACCCTGATGTTACATGAGTAACTACAGGGCTCATGAGAGCATACTCAGTCATTGCCTGAATATCTTGGACATCAGTACAAGTCTAGTTGTGGGAAAGCAGAGCACAACACGGTTTAACCACTGAGTATTTACCCTTCTTCTTTTAACTACAGAAAAATATTTTACTACTTACGTAATTTAAATGGAACAAATGTAGCTTATTTTTGTGTCCAAATGTAATGCTGATGTAGGTTTAGAAATGGAACTACTCTAAATGAAACAAACTTGCCTCCCTTTCTGAATATGTAGATTCAGGAACACAGAAGATTAAAGGCTAATCTGCATGTCTTCACTAATTTCTAAACTGAGGAAAAACTCTGTACATCTGAAAATATCCCATCTCTTGCTTTCACACAGTGAAGGAGGCTGGTGGAGAGTCCATTCCCTCACAACAGGTCGAGAAAATTACATTCCAGGAAAATATGTAGCAAAGGTTTACCACGGGTAAGTATATGCATTTCCTATAACCTTTAAACACTACTTTTCTACCTACACTGCCTTGATTAGTTATTCAGTGTCATAACCAAAACAATGCCAATAGTGACTAGACAGACAGAAGTTTTATTTATTGACAGCCTAAAATATTTCCTTTGAAATCTGAGAATATCAAATCCACATTTAAGTTTAGATTATATGAAAAGAAAAATCCTAGTTTTACATGCTGGAAAGGGTCATAAAACCTTCAAACTTGATATTTAAAATACTTCTGTTGCAAGTACTCATCTTTAATTTTAAGACATTGGTAAGCAAACCTTTTTTAGAAGGAATTTTTAATATTTACAAAGAGTAAAATTTAAGCTAGAGTTGCTCATAGAAAACAGACCAAAAAGAACAAATAGAAAGACTAATAAGTCATTCAGGAATGTAAACTCTCACACTGGAAGAGCTAAGGAAGTTTCAGAGGTTTCTTGTTGCCCTAGACACCAGTCAGGAAAGAAACATTAAAGCACACACTTAAAATTTTTTTGGCAATAGTTTTAATACCAATTTAATTTTAAGCATATGAGCTGTGAAATTCACTGCCATTTATGCAAGTGCTTAAACTTTAATGTGCTTTTATATCCTCCTGAGATAAAGATACTTTCCCAAAGAGAGGGCACAGGGTAATGGAAGCTACCATCTGAAGCTGCTCCAAGACTATTTTGCTGATAGCAGACTGGATCAAAAATACAAGAACAACTTTATTTTAAAGTGACAGTAACTCCTACACCAGCCAAGCAAGCTCAGTTACATCGTTAGAAACTAAGTCTGGCAAAATACAGCAGAGCACCAAGCTGTGGTGAAAATCAGTAGAAATAATTCTGCTTTCACAAACTTTTATCTGTAAAGTCAATTAATTTAAATGGCTGGACTGTTCCCTAGAATAAGCAGAATATTTGTATTTTATTTTGGGTTTATATATGATGCAATAAAATACAATTTTGGGTTAGCAAAAGTGGTTTAAATGAAAAAGAGGGAGTAAATCAATGTCACAGATGCTTCAACAACATACTACAGAGATATGTCCCCAACTATTTTGATCAAGGCAGCTTGAAAAATTTTGTTTTCCCTAATAAGTCTAAATCATATTCACTCTTCTCTTAGTCTCACAAAAGTTAATGGCACTCAAAGAGAGCAGGATTTTCTCTATGAACTGGGGAAATATGCCTGGACATAGTTGAGAGAATAACTACAGAAAGCCAGTGTTATTTTTGCCGTCACTTTTCCTGGCTAACGCTGCACTTTCACGGCCACACGCTGCTCTGTTTCACTGGTGTCCAAATTTCAGAATTTGTTTTTTCCTGCTTCACAGCTGGTTATTTGAAGGGCTGGGAAGAGAAAAAGCAGAGGAACTTCTACAGCTACCCAACACCAAGGTTGGCTCCTTCATGATTAGAGAGAGTGAAACCAGGAAAGGTGAGAAAACACTTTTTTTTTCCCTTGGTCTTGGGCACCAATAGTCTTATAGCTCTTTAATTCACTCCCTGTCCTGCTTTATATGGATCAGTCTGAAACCAGAAAATGTATGTAATGGGAAGGCAAAGGCACCCAGTGCAGCACGCCAGTCTGCACCAGTCACCTACACTGAGAGTGGTGCTGGAAACAGGGTTAACGATGGCCGCGGAAAGTTCCACAGGCATCAGCACAGACAAGACACAGTTGTTTAAACACTATTATTTACTTTGGTCACCTGCAAAGCTTATTCGGCACTGGGACTTTGCAAATGGAGGAAAAGTCACAGCTTTGCCTTGGTCCACAAAAGATTGCCTGAAGAAGCTACAAAATACACAGACAAGCAGCGGGGGTGGCTGATATAAGTGCATTTCCTATATAAACAGGTGGTTCTTTTATTTACTTTGTTAAAATGACATGCCTTCAATTTTACTTTCTTTCATAGCAATTCTGTTGCTACATGGGAATTGTACTGTACACACTTTATACTTCTATTCACTTCAGTGGGAACACACCTCCCACTGTGCAATGTGGTATCTTTCCTTTTCCTGAAGCACCAGAACGCATCCTGATATCATGATACCACAGATAGAAGGGAATAAGAAACCATTTACTCTGCATAACACAGGCCAATTTGTTTCCTAATACCTATACTAAAGTCAAATAAATTTAGGTTCGACATTCAGTCCTTACAGGCTAATCGTTGCACATTAGTTTTGAACAAAGAAACAGGAAAATCCAGGTTGTCATCTCCTGCCAGGACTGCATTATCAGGTATCAGCTACTGTGTTATTGGGAGCTGACTAAATCAGCACACCAGCACATGAATCTGGAAGACAAACACATTCTGTAAAGGTCTATTTTCTTTATACCATTTCAAAAAAATCCCATACCAGAAAAAAATACCAGAAAAACACACCAGGAATTTAAATTCAATCAAAATCTTAGGCCCTGATGTTGGGCTATATATTTCCTTTGTTATATACTTAAGTATATATATAAAGTATACTATATAACTAGGAATTAGGATGGCTACTGGTTTTTTCAGATCTTTCTGGTACCACATCTTACAGATGGTCTGGTTGTGATCACTGCTATCCATACAGAATTAGGGCCCTACTTTGGTCTAATTAACTCTTCTCTTTCTCCAGGTTTATATTCCTTGTCAGTGCGGCACAGGCAAGTGAAACATTACAGGATCTTCCGCCTTCCAAATAACTGGTATTACATCTCTCCACGGCAAACCTTTCAGTGCCTTGAAGACCTTGTGAATCACTACTCAGGTAAAAAGAAGTACAAAATAAATATATTTTCCACTGGCAACTGTAAAACTATCTATCAAAGGTCCAGAACAAGAAGACTTGCCTGAGATTGCAACTACTGCCACAGAACAAGTGATGGAAAACTTTTAATTTATACCTTTTACTTTACTTTTGATCATAAATACAAATATGCTACACTTAATAGTCCAACTGAAATCAACCCAAGAACTCAGCTAAATAAAGATAGACAGGCTCTGCCCATATTGGTAGATGATATTGTATGACCAAGTCAATTGAGCTGTCCTTGATGCCATTTGGTCCAAACATTAGTGTCTAGCACTTCCCTAGAGAGCTTTCAAATACAGTTTGGAGGTTAGGACAGGCCAGGGATGACCAGCCCCTAGCACAGCTAAAGTCAAAGTTTGGGTGTCCAAAAATGTTAAGGTGTACAGATAGAAGTCAAAATTCTGAGTCACAGGGCCAAAGTTCAACTCCTGGCTCACTTTCTTTACCAGCATTTATCTGCCACTTATTTACTTCACCATATGGACAGACAGATAAAATTAGGGTATGCAAGACCAGGTTCTGCAACCACGTTTCTCTTGGGAATCACTACCCCACACAACATTATCTACATCAGAAAATTGTCATCAAAGGTGTTAGTATCTTCCCTATTGCTTTAGGAAAGTATGGCTGGATTTTATCATCAGAAGTTATCTCAAGGGGCTCAAGCTGTTATATCAGATCTACATTTATCTATCATTTTTAATAATATCAGTACAATTAATTATACCTGTTTCAATTATAGTTTTCCAGATTTATGGCAATTTAACCTGTGTCAGAGAAATAACTCGACAAACAACACAATTAAGTGCCTGCAGTTACCAATGCATTAAAATGAGAACATTTTAAAATGAGGAAGATTGCAGTAAGTTAATTGCACAAAAGTTAAAAGAACAATAGGTTCTGTGCTTTAATTAGTAATAGCTACTCTGTAATTTTAAAAGTGTAAAGCTACTATATCTGCATATTTCATAGATAAATGAAAGTGTGTTGGCCAAAGAGTATTCTGACAAGCTGGGGAGAAAAGCCATATTCACATCTGAAACATGCAAAAGAAATTTTCGAGTCCAATGATACAAATAGAGTGAGAATTTCAACAGGATATTTTTATTTTTACATTTTAGTTAGCTGAAACTTGAGTAAGAGGAGATATAATAAGATTTAGCTCTCTTCCTTCCACCATCATGAGATGATAGAGAATCTCACCCTGAAATAAAGCTCAGAGATGTAAAATACTAGCATTCAACCATAATGTTCTCTACTTTCCTGGAAGTCTCTGGGGCCATGAGTTAGTGGTGGGCTTGGCAGTGCTAGGTTAACAATAGGATTTGACGATCTTAAAGGTCTTTTATGACCTAAGCAATTCCATGATTCTGTGATTCTATTTGGGCAGAAGAACATATATAATGTTCCTCGTGAAGCAAGGAGAAAAGGATAGAGAGAAGAAACATAGATGAAAGTAACAGGCGAACCTTAGTTCATTCCATAGCCATGTCCCATAACACAACTGGTGCACATACAATCCAATCTGAGTGGTTGTACCTCGCATCTATTTTACACTCTCTCTGCATGGCTGAGGCAAAAGCAGAACTCACTGAGGACTCAGGAAACCTGGGTTTAAGTCCCTGCTCTGTCACAAACTTCCTTCTAGAGTTCGGGCAAGTTATTTTTTATTTCTGTATCTCTGTTCCTCACTTGTACTGTGGGAAATATACCCCATGAGAAAATAAAAGGCAAAGGTATGAGGAAAGGAAAAATTTAATCCTGTGTTACAGAGTCCTTGCTGAGAACATACAATATACTGACTGCTACTACTGTGCCCATAAGTGTTTATTTGAGTGTGCACCAGGGAAGGAAAACAATGAATATAAGAGTGAGCAAAGATTAACTGCCCGTGTATTCATTTCTCTGTTCAGAAGTTGCTGATGGTCTCTGCTGTGTCCTTACAACACCTTGTCTTACCCAGTGCACTAACAACAACAGCATGACAAATCAAGTTCCTCCTGTGGTGATGCGGAATAAAAACTTCAACTGGAGAAATATTCACAGGTACCACATACAACACAGGCTGCCAGAAATAACAAGGCTGGAGGGTGGAAGGGGGGGAAGATTACGGCCTTGTATATACTTGCTCTTACAACACAAAAGAAACATCCATTTCCTTCTTCCGAGACTAGCTTTAAAGATTAGACAATCTTTAAAGCTGCTGACAGCAAGTTAACCCATGAAAACTGGATGTCCAGCTCTCAAACTGATAATCTTGGTCTAACTTTGAAAAAAAGTATGGTTAACATGAAATCATATCCTGGCATAGAGTGTGGCCACCTATGCGGTCCCTTTGGGACTTGTAAATCCTCTCCACCAAAGGGGCAGGAGTTAGAGCCAGGCCATAAACCCTAATCAGATCCACCACCAATGTCAAACTATTGTGCGATGGCTTACAGTTGAGCCCCAAGAATCAGAAAAGACTCCCCTTGTTCACATGGTGGCCATCCATGAAGCAGCACAAGTGCAATGATCACATGCTCCCAGCACAAACCTTTCCTACTGTGTCTTTCTCACTACACAGACCACTCAAGATTCATGAGATTTCTAATATCATGACTGCAACTAGAGAAAGTAGGTCAGGTTTCAGAAGCTGGTGAAACAACCACCTTCAGAAACAAAGGCACCTCTTATTTTTAAAGTATAAATTTCCCTCCACTCCCCTTTCTTCACAAAGTATATTCATTTGCTTACAAACGCAAGATAATTTTGTGCAGTATCAAAGCCATTCTTTCTGATAGATTAAGAAGAAAGAGAGAAGGTATATAGATGTTATTTCCTTTTCAGATGCTGAAAAACTTTTAGATGCTACTGTTTTACCATTTGTTTTGGAAAATTGCAAAGTGACAGAAACATTTGTCGACTGATGAGACAGGCAATTTTTTATACAACAAAATTAACGTAATTTGGTTTGACAACTGTTAATATTGTACTAATAGGCTCAGTTCAAGTAGCTGAAACGGTAACAAAATTTTGTTCTTTTAAAGGCTGGAAGTGACTGAAGATAATGAAAGCACCTTGGCAGCAATGGATGATTCTTGTCTCAGCTATGGCCTGAGGGAAAGTATCGCTTCCTACCTCTCCTTAACAGGAGATGACAACGTTTCTTTTGCAAGTGCCAGAAAGAAGAAAGCCCAATCTCTTATATACACAGGGAGTAAACGTAAGAGTACCCTTCACTTGCCACCTACATACTATGAGGACTAAATGTAAGGCAAAGGGAGGAAAAAACCACAAAAAACCCCTGAGGGATTAGAAGAGAAACTCAGAGCATCCTGTGGTCCTGCAATCCTTCAACAGCTGAGAGATACAAGCTGATGATCAAACGCTGGCAATGCTTCTGCATATTCTCTTCTGAATGTTAACCAGAGACCATCTTATGGGTGACATTTCAGCTGTGGCATACACTGGGAACATCCCCAGTGCACCTGAAATTAGACCCTGCTCACAAGCAGGATAAACTAGACAGACTCTAAGTCAAGAGGCGAGTGAGGCAGATGACCCTTCAGCAAGGGTGATGCCCACCATTGTACAAAGGTGATTGCACAGGGAAGGACTAACTACAGCACAAGAACTTAATTTAACTCTGGTATTCCCCACAAGGCTGAAAAGCATCTTTACAGAACCTGCCTACGTTTCCTTCTCCATACAGAACCATTCACTGTCATTGACAATGGATCAGAAAGTTATTAATAACCCCAAGAAACTGTCTAATATCTGTCATCGAAGAAATACCTGATTATGTTGACTCAATATTTCTGTCATTTTTACCTTTTAGAGGAAAAAATTAAAATCATTGACTTTCCAAGTAGCATTTCATTCAACTGCTGGTAACAGCCTGCCGTGTCACAAAATTAAGAACAGGCTTAACTCCCTGAGAAAAGTAATTTCTGCTTAGCCCTGAGTTGAGAGTACAGGCATATCCAAAAGCTTAACTCAGATGCTCATAGTATAGTAGATATACAACAGAAATCAAAGGGGTTTTTAAGAAAAAAGTAAAATGTGGTAGTTCCACACGTAACTGCAAAGGTAGGCTTATAAGATGTGACCTTTTATGTACAGAGGAACAGATTTTAACCTCATCTCCTAAAGGCATCCCCATATTTATGTATAATATTTATATTAATAGCAGCTTTTTTTAATAATTAAACTAAGAGAGCAAATCAGCAACAGTGGACGTTAAAGATTTTACTGCATTTCTTGTTTGAATAGGGTTATGTCAAATAGCAATGACACATTTCATCAAACTGCTTAAAGATTTCTAACTGAGTTATCTGAAATTTCACGAATTAGAGAATTTTTCAATATACGCATACCCTTTGCTAAGTGACAATGGAGCAACTAGCGTGGTCCTTTGAACGTGACTTGCGATTGCTTTCTAAATCAAGTTATCACTCACATCTCGGGGTGTAAAATGCTGCAATCTATGTTCTCGAGCTGAGATCTTTCCAATCTAATATATTGTCACACCTTTTTGCACAGATTGGAGTAGCCAAGGTTTGGAGAGAAGAAATTGGAGAAATATATATTTTTTTTTTTCCCCTCTGTAAATACCTCTTAGCACAAATCTGTGTGCTCTTTAATTATTGTTACAGGTAATTTGCACTAGCAAGGGAGAATCAGACATCAAAATAGTTCACAGCCTATTTAAACATATTTCAGAACTTAAAGGATGAATGTAATTTGGCTGGTAAACATTGAATACCACAAAGAAAAACAAACTCAGGAACTCTAGGCTTTTGCATAATCTCATTACTGTTACTGATGATTAATATGTTATGGTGACTGCATTTTATCCAGTAAAATGTATATAGGGAGCATTACAGATTTGTAAATCATGACTTGTATTTATTCATTAAAATACTATCCAGTTGTTACTTTGTATTGTTTTTAGAAAATTGAAAACCCAATGTGCAACAAGTACATTCAGACTTGGAATGACACTGCAGAAAGTATCTTTGAGAGAACACAACAAAAGAATCCAAGAGCACAGAGTAACTGGGCAGCAACTGGAACATGCTCTGTAGGAACGGGATAAGACATGTTCTGATGACAACAGATTCACCCAGTCACAGACCAGTTTAGATTGGAAAGGACCTCTGGAGGTCACCTGGTGCAATCCCCCTGCTCAAGTAGAGCCACCTAGAGCTGGTTACTCAGGACCATGTACAGACTGCTTTAAATATCTCCAGAGATGGAGGTTCCCTGGGCAACCTGTGTCAACACTTGATTATTCTCACAGTAATAACATGAGCAGGTGACAAAATCTTGTGAATTGCAGCATAAAGGATGGCTGGATTTCACAGATGGTTATAGGGAAATTCTGTGAGGTCTGGCCATTTCTCACAAATAACTGAAAGACTATATTTGAGGTCCTTTTGTGAAGCACAATCTTGTGAGGGTAAACAGCACTGAGCCAATTATCTACAAATCTGAGATTATCTAAGAAACAACATCAGTAATACCAAGTTTGGGTAGGGATGTAGCAAAACTAGGACCAGTATCGAAAAAGTAATCACAATTGATTGGTTGGTTGATTTGAGAAGGAATGAGTCTGGTAAAGGGAGAAAAAAAAGGAGATGGGAAAAGAAGGGAGAAGGGGATCTAAAGGCTAGCTCATTATAGGTGTGCACCTCCTTTTTCTACAGTAAAGTGAAAACTATACAATGGTTTTGCTGTCTTGGAACAAAACCAAGATGCATCCCTTTACAGGAGAAACCTGAGTAAACCACCAGTTACATTCTGCATCAGTTAATTAAAAAAAAATAAATTAAAAAATCAAGTGTATTTTAAAGCCACTGCTATTACTTCTTGCCTTTTATTTTATCAGTGTTTTTCACAAGGAAACTACATCCACCTTGACACTGTAAGGATAAATACTTAACAGTACTTTGAAATAAGTGATCCTGCTTTTTCCCACACAGTGGTCTGCACAGTCCCAGGAAGAAAATTGTTGTTACAAACACTAAATTAGTGGGAAGAATTGATGATACACCTGCCTGTTCATTGCACTTGCCACTATTTTCCAGTAGTGCATGTCCTGCTGTAGGAGAAAGGAGGAGTTCAAACTTTATTTTATAAAAGAAAAGATATAATGTGGAACTACATACCACAAGTAACGATAAGAAAAGAGGTTCTTGCATTTCCCTTCCATCACTTGCTCAACTGGTAAATTGCACTGTATCCTATTACAGCTTTCACAGGGCCCCATCCTGAGCCATGTCAGTAAAGGGTGTGTGACTTCAGAGAAAGAGTAGGATGAAGCTGTATCCTGAGAGGAAAGGATTCTGGGTGTATTAACAAATTAATTGATCTGCCAAAAACTGAATGAAAATCTAGGAGCTGTGTGAGGAGTTATCTGAGAACACGATTGCTGAACAGCAATTTTCAACAACTTCCTTTGCCTTCTCCACTAGAGTGAACCAATTAAAATAAACTTATTGAGACAGGGGGATGTAAAAGGCAAATTACATTTCCTGGAGCAAGGTCTCACAGAAGAAAAACCAAGGAGTGAATAGAGATGTCATTATTTTCAAGGCGAGATTTTATTTAATTGGGCTCTAGGTTTCCTGGACCAAGAATTCATTCATCTGCTAACTCTTCCAGGCCAACAAAGCTAGCAGAGACATAATTTTGTCCAAGGACTATTTCTGCTGGATTTATAACATTCATTTCAGAGTGCACTACTCTCCTCTGAGGCTGTGAAGATCAATGGTAGTATTGAAGCCGACAAACTTAATCTCAAAGATCTGAGATTTGATACAGGAAAGGCTGTAAAAAGATGGATCACTTGGGGTGTCTGTGCAAGCTGACAGCAAAAAAAACCGTGGGTAAATGGATTTTTACTCTCTCTGAAACTTGCTTTTTCTTTTAAATGAAATCTGTCGTGAGATCAGATAAAAAGATTGGATACTTTAAACATGCGGATGTTTGGCTCCTCAGTTTAAGAGTCTAAAACCTGCTGATCAACAACCGTATTTATGGAATGGAAACTAACCTATTGTACCTATAAGTTATGAAAGAAGACTATTTATATAATACAGAAAAAAACCACAATGACGAAAACCAGATTCTTGCTATGACTAAATCAATCACCAAAGTGCATCTCTTGTACATCCCTGTGAAGCACCCAGCTCCTGGAGATAGCAGTCACAGGTGAGATGAAAATAACTATAGCAATAACAACCCTTAGAGTGCTGCCAAGGTACGGATGAAATAAAACCAGCACCTACACACTGCAACATCCTCATGTCTGTAATAACAACACCCTTTCACAAAGAAGTCAAAGTGGCAGGAACAGGACTTACCATCAACACCACCCTCCTGAAGAGGTCCATACCCACTGCCTCCGTGAGCAGGTGAATGCTGGTAACATCTGCCCCGCCACGGTCGGCTCCCAAAGAAACCCGGCTTGGATCTCCTCCAAAGCTTGCGATGTTCTGCTGCACCCACTTCAAAGCTGCCAGTTGATCCAAAAGGCCGGCATTTCCACTCGCTTCAGGAGACCCTATTGTGGAAAATAGATAAATAAGCCCCAAAAGAAATAAAACTATAAACATTTGAAGTTTTGATTAAATTTAGTTACATTTTCAGCAGCCCTTCCAGCTGAACCTTGACAGAAACGATACCAGAGTGTCTTCCAAGGCACTATATTAATAGACTCCATTTTACTTTTTCACTCCAAGAATTTAAAAGAGCAAGTATTCAGTGCTATAGTTACCCTGTACACTTATTCACTAAGGCCCTGAAATAATCAGATATTTTTAAAGACTTCCCTATGCAAACTACCATAAATTTCAGCCTGAGAGCCAGAATAAAGGACTCTATGGTCCCTATCTGCAAAACAATATTTTGCACCCATGCTTGGGCAAAGATGCAACTAAGAGAAATTAACCTTTATTCTGTTCAATTTTCAGTACTTTCAAAAACATCTGATCACTTTTTTCCCTAGCTACCATTCTATAGGAACATTTTATCAAAGCCCCATAAAATAATGTTAGTGTATCTCGTTACAACACCAGAGCAAGTTAATAAAAATAGATATTATACTTCATAGAAAATTAATTTAATTAGCAGTTCTTCCAACTGCATCCAAATTGTCTGTCCTGATTATAGATAAATAACACTCCAACTTCTAAGCTTCATTTGGACACCTAATGGCAGAAGACATGAATCCAGGATCAAGTATTCATAAATTGAGGCCATAAGACTCTTTTTATGAATAAGTCACTTGATCTTGAAAATTAACTAAAAGCAAAAAAAACAATCAATGTGTTTGCCAAATTCAATCAACAGTTTTCCTGGAGCACTAATTGCATCTTTCTGCTTCCTAGATCCCTTTTACACTTATCTGTCTGACCAATCATTTGTATGTGACATCACACTGCATTTCTTTAGACACATACAGATATTATTTTATAATGTATAATATCTACATATATATCCTTTGAGATTTACTTATGTCTAGCTGATAGTGAACTGAATTATATGTATTCATATTTTTGTTCCTACCTTCCTTTTAATGCCAACAAGATACTTCGATTAATAGGAAACTAATGTTGAAAGCATCTAAGGATGCTTGCCCTTAGAACAAGGAACAGATGCGGCTATTCAGAACACAGATAACATGGATAACAGAACACGGATATTCGTGGTAGCTTGACCAAAAGAAACATGTCTGTCAGGAGTCTTTTCCATTGCCTTTTTGCAGGAAAAGATTACATTCCTAAGGACCAAAGGAGAATGAAAATAAGCCAGTGTTCAGAAAGAGGCAAACAAGGACATACATATGTGCTGTTGTTACTAAACTGGAGAAGAACAATACTGCTAAATTTAAACATGAAAACCATCCTGTTATATATAAATTCATGGACTCTTAAAACAACCAGGCCTAAAAACATGACTGTCTTCTTCATACTCTTGCCATCCATACCACTTGCAATTCACTGCAACTTTTCTGGGTGCAAAGCAAGAGATGAAGGCTCTAGGAAGAATGTGCATCACTTTTTGCAACGTTAATGGGTGATAGTAAATTAAATTAAAGCTCCTTTATACTTAGAAGAACAAGAGCTCTTTGACTGTTTGCAAAAGCACTGCCAATAAGAGACCAAAACAACTGCAGAACTAACAAAAAACACACCAAAGGAAATCTGTTGTTTTCACTACCCTTCCTCCTCCAAAAGCTCCACTTAACTCCTTCATTTCTAGTTTTGCATTTTACAAGTCAACGTGAGAGGATTCAGCACTTTTCTTAGTTGGTCAATGAAACTGATCTTGCTCACAAGATCATAACTTTTGTTTGTAACTTCAGGGCCTTCTAAGAGTCCTGCTGCTCATGTATACCCACAGCCTTAAGGGTGAGCTCCTGTCCCCTCTGAAACTGATGGCAAAAGTTCCAAAGGATGAGGATTTGCCCAAGTCTTTCAGTAAGAACGGAAACATCCCTGGAATATCATTTGAGTCTTAAGAAAAACCCTTTTATTATTTGACCCAGCTTGACAATCTTCATTGAAAATCCCCTGTGGCTACTGATGATGTAGAGAAGGAGTCAGAAGGACTCCACCAATCTGTGGTGGACTAAACGATAGTCTTGCAGCGGGAGGACTCTCCTCACCAGAAGGGGTATAACTGAAAACCCATGCTGACAGGGAATCTGATACAGACCTACCACACTTCATCACCCCCACATGGCCTAAAGGAGACATAGAAGAGGCAGGAGTGCAGCACTGAAGGAATTTTTAGGGCTTCTGATGAATGTGGTTCTTAGCTTCCTCCGATGACTTTTGCAAAGAGCTCTTCCTACTTGCTCTAGTTTCCTCTGGGGCAATAGGATTTTCCCAAGTGCACACCATGGATTTTACACAGGGGAAGTGGCCAGGAAAAATTCCACTTTTCCCTGGCTGCAGCTCCACAGAGAAGTAGAGGACCCCCAAACATTCACTACTCATAATGAACCACCTCCATCTGAAGGTTTGCAAGAAGGCAAATTTTGTACCTCAGCTCATGCATACAAATCCCTATGAAAAAGAGGCCGGAGAATTTTTCTGATCCCTAAATTATGGACCATCATGTAAGTACAGGGATGTGTTTGAGTCACCATCCCTGGACGTGTTTAAGAGTCATTTAGATGTGGTGTTGGGGGTTATGGTGTAGGGGAGAACTTTGTAGAGTAGGGTTGATGCTTGGACTCGATGATCCCAAGGGTCTCTTCCAATAGAAATGATTCTATGATTTTACTGCTATATAATATTCAGCCCAGCTAGCAGTTTCCACTTAGGAAGAAACCTAGGTGAGATTCACAGGGCTGAAGGAGGTTAGTGGGTAACGCGTGGGCAGTGCTGTGTAATGGAAGCTCGCACGGCATGTATCCACACTGCATGTGGCTCTAGGCAAAATGAAGCCACGGTATCATTTTCATTTAAGCATCCGGTTCACACTGATGAAAACAGTGATTCTTTCCCCAGATACAACTATTACCAGCTTCATATCTAAATTAGTAAGGAGATCGTAATGCCAGCTCTCTACTTACTGAATGAAAAACAGACTTTGCTGAGAGTGAGCTTTAAATAAAACAGTAAAACAGAGAAGGGAAACAGTAAGCAATATCTGTATCTATAACCCCAAAATAGGCAAAATCCAACCAGCAGCACAAGCTACTCAAAAGAATCATGAGGCAAAAGTATGTCAGTCTGGTGTTTGCAAACATGGCAAGTATAACCTCCTAAAGGTTATTAAGGCACTAAAATGTGCACTAGAGACATCAAGAGTTGCCACTGGACTGAGGAAGCCAGAGCTGAACTTGCAGTTGTTGCATTTTTTTCTCCGTGGTTCTCTACTGTAAGTTCCCCCAGCCCCACCAGAATTGAAAAATGGCAGAAAGAAAAGTGTTCCCTACAGGCAAACCCAATAAAAGGCAAAATGAAAAAAATAATCCCAAAGATCAACAGGGAGATGTGAATGTGGTTTTTATATGTGCATGCCTCTTTGCACAACATAAAATCCTGTATGTAGTGGGACAATTTTTATTAGCAATTGGTTTAGGAGGCAATAGGAGAGCAAAAGTGTCCTTACACTAGATTATGGAGAAGGGAAGCAAACAGAGCACATGCAAATGTTTAGTCACATCCAGAACAATAAAATGGGTTAAGACAATACAAATTAAACATAGCAAGTCCTTCAGGGAAGTCAGGCTGAACTACTGAGGAACCAACCAACTGAATTTGTGCTGTACTTTCCACAGTTTCAGGTCCTTCTTACCACTAGTCTCCAGTTACCCCTCTCTGCTTCTTCTCCACTCTGACATGGGCAAAATTTCATGGGTGGAACAGCTGGAAGTTGGAGACATTGAAAACCATATCTACAATGACAGGCCACTGAAATGAGCAGGAATTTTAATGCCTAACCTAAACTTTGCCTGTGCCTACAAAACCCAATATCCGCAGTTTCATCTGCAAACTGAAGCCTAGACAAATGCTGGGGTTTTGTTTTTTCTTGTCACTTTGCCTCCAGCCTCTACTCCTTTCTGTTCAGATCAAGTCCTCATCACTTTTTTCCTTGCCCATTTTTTCCTCACAAAATCCAGAGAAAGATATAGGTTTCTCAAATCTAAAAATAACTTGCTTTTTTTTTTTTGTTTGCTTTTTTTTTTTTAAATTAGAAACAGAAGTGTTACAGAATGCAATTTATTCCATAGTTGTGTGTGTTCTAGGAATCCATGACTTACCAGTACTGAGGAAGCCAAAAACACCGACCCGGTAATTTGCTGTGACGACAATGACATTACTGATGGCAGCTAGGTATGATCCATCTATGGTTGCCTTTCCAGCCTCAGCATTGTAACTCCCTCCATTGTGGAAGAACAGCAGCACTGACATGCTTTTAACCTGTCATGACAACAGCCAGGTTAATATTCCTGTAGCCAACTGCTTTTGTAGGTCACTGATGACAATGCAAGCATCTTACGCTCTAACATTTTCTACACCATTCATAGCTCTTTAACAGTCACCATGATGACAGGATATCTGGCAATATGTCTGAAATTATAGGTCTAACTCCTCCACAATGACCTATATACTATTAAAGAGGACACTATGTTCAGTCTAAAGATGACGTAATGGCACCGCCAGTGTTCCACCAGCCAACATCTCTACCAGCTCAAGGCAGACCCATCCTGCTGACTTGGCCATTGAACATGCAGTGGGCTTGTCTTTGCTGTAATATGTCTGCTCTATGCAAGCACTCAGGAGAAGTTCAAATGAGTGGGAAACAGGGGAAGGAAAAGGCCTGTTGGGTTGCCTCATCTTGAGCAGGATTAACTCAACAGTTGTGCAGTGCTGCTTCCTGCTCTTCAGTCTTCAGCATTTAAATACTGCCTAGTCTCAAAAATCTCACTGGACAAGAAGTCCTCACTGCTCCTTCAGTCCCCATGGATGTTTTCCCCTACTAGATACATGGAGGGGTCCTGCAGAGAATGCTTTTTTTCTGCATGGGAGAGACTCACCTCTCATGAAGCCCAGAGGGTGTCTGTCATGGGAGAGCCCAGCAGGACTCCTGGGATGGGAAGGAGCTATGGTGGCTCTCTTAGTGCTATCTCTCATTTTAGCACTCCCTTGCAGAGTCACGCAATTTTGAGCAGAAAAAGAATATTTCCCAAAGAGCACCCCATCTCTGCGCACCCTCTCCACAAACATAGCAGGGCTGTGGCCAGGCTGCTGCTGCATGAGCAGCACAAAAGCAGAACTGCCCCAGGAGACCTCAGCATTTACCAGCAGATTACAGCTCTGTCTGAAGATGAATGAGACTCAGATGAAATGCAAGCGAAACATATGGAAGGGGTTTTGTTTGGGTTTGGGGGTTTTTTTTTGGTTTTGTTTTTCTTCCCACTGCAAAATGTGGAATAACCTACTCCAATGCTAAAAGGTTGTTTTTTTCCAAGTGTAATCACAGTTCTCCAGCCAGCACTTTCATGCCCCATTGCGCACTTTGGGACTATCCTGCAGGAGGCTTGTCTCTTCTCTGTTGAGCAGTGTATCATGCACACCCACCCGCTCACCCACTTTCTGCTTTGGCAACTGCTGGTGTTTTTCAAAGAAGGACTGGTGGCCCCTGCAGCAGCATCAAAGGACATCTGAGGTTTGTTTTTCCCTGCAGCTAGAAGGGTTTCGGCTCTGTTGTTGTTATTTTCTGGATGGAGTTTAGCTAAACACTATGGCATCTGCACAGGCAAAGGATGTCTCCAGCGAAAATACAACAGGCTATACAGAAGAAGCAGAAAAGTGATGGCTGCATTACACCCATTATCCTAAAAAATTACAGAATAGGAGGCAAAATCCCCACAGCTGCCCTAAATTTATCATTTTTGTGTGCACTCCTTATTTATCTGCCTGGAGAATCACTTCAGAGGCTTCTTGTGAACACAAAAATGTCACAAAGAAAACCCCAGAAATTGCAAGCACTGAGACATGCTGCTCTCTCTCAGGAACTTCTGCTCCTAAATAGAAATTGCCTAATTCACAGTGCCTTGCCCCGGTTCCCATTTCTGCACCACATAGAGCACAGAGGGAGAGACGGGGGTAAAGAAAAAAGGAAAGACTCTGTTTTCACCTTTTAGAAATTTGTTCTGAAACGCGACTACATCAAGTCATGTCAGCTAAAATGGTATTAAACATGATGTGGAACCTTAGCTCAGAGTGGTTAAGCCTGAGGTTCCAACGAGGCATTTCTCATGTGTCCACAGCCTGCATAGCACCATGTCCCCCCGCTGCTCTGTCAGTTGTGGATTACACTATGCTGAGCAACTTTACCCAATGCTGTAGGGATACAAAGCTTAAGAAAGGCTAAGATGGGAGATAAAAGTTAAAAGCAGCAAACCAAAGCCTGCTGCAACAGCTATAGAGCAATCTGGGGGAAGATGTAGCACCAGGGGTGTGCTTAGTCCCAAGTATCTGGTATTACTAGTGTAATTGCCTCCCATTTCTTGTTAAACTCTTTAACAGCAGAGCACAATTATTTTCATGTTGTAATTGAACTATGCCTCATAATATGAGATATTTCCTATCACCTACCTATATGTGTTTGGTAGCCAATTAATTTTTTATTGTGCTTTAGTTTGTGGATAATTTATTTTGAATATAAGTGAATTTCCCCTGAGCCTTGTTCTCAACCACATTCAACCAACCACTGCAATTAAATATGTGAGGCAGAAGAGCTGCCAAGACAGAAGAAATGCAAGGGCTGAACTGAAGCCACCTGGAGCCAGTCTCTTCACCCCCCACCACTTGGTACCAGGCTCAGATGCAGCACAGCCAGCATCAATGCTGGGCTGCAGTGGGGCAATTCTGTGCAGAGTGGGGCCAGCACGTTCCTTGGGGACAGGCCATGGCTGCCACCCAGTGCAGGGTTTTTCTCCATACTTAGCAACAAAACACAGACACTTGCACTTTGAGGGCTCAAAGGGTTCCAGCTGGAACATGGTCAGATGCCTCCCCGGCTAAGCTACCAGGGGATGTCTTCTGGGGAGCCCAGCAGCTCCACTCCAGTCTCACACCTGTAGGGGTTTAGGCCCCACATCCTCCCACATTGAGGGGGAGAGAAGTTCAGCATTCACCAGGAAGCTCCAAGTCAGCTGGAAATCTGAAAGGCTTTATAATATTCAGAACCATCTCCTCCATTCTTCTGTAAAACTTTTAATGAGCTACTTGGCAGAGATAGATTTAAACTCTACTGAGCCAGGCAACCTCAAGTGCTTTTACTACTGTACAATTCTGCTCTGTAAAGAATTGAGTGTGATAAGGATGGGAATAGCACATGCAGGGAGAAGAGGAGAGAGGGCACACTTTCTATTCTTATTTAGTGGAAAGTTTCGACTCTTGATCTTACATTTGAACTCTGAGCAAATTGAGCTGAAGCACAGCGTTGCTCTGCTAGTGTGACAGGTGGTGGGGGTTCTACATGGAAAAAAAGCCTCTCAGAAGTGCCAGTTTTATTTGGAGGGTTGTGTGGTACATTTAGCTGTGGAAGCAAATCGAGGTGATATCATTCACCTTCTTCACTGCTTGGCACTAAAAGATTCCTTTGGTGGCAGGCAGAAACCCCCACGCCGTGCCCTTGTTCAGGCTCAGAATGCTCCTGAATAAACTCTGTATTCGCTGCTCTCAAGGAGGTTTTATATTCAGTATTTAGTAGCTAATTTAACTTTCCATGGGCTGAAAATATATAACTCTAGGTCTCTGTATATGAGTAAAAAATAGACCTCACCACAAAAAGAAACAGGAAAATGCCATGCCTTCTGCTCCCAGCTACTTCTGTAAAAACAGAAGTTTTGGTTCTCTCTTGAGCTAGACTTACGCATGTGAAACTGATTGACTTGATCAGACCTGCTTCTACCTTACATCTCTACAAAAGACAGGAGGGATTCAGTTCTCGGTACCTCCAAGGAGCAAAGACAAGCCTATTGAGTCTATCAGATGGTGGGAAATGCACTGCTTTCAAATAAGCTATCTTGAAAGCAGCACTCAGGCGGAGATGGCAAACTGCCTGGGACAGTGACCTGATGTTTTCAATAGGAAACTACTGTTCTCAAGGCAAAATGACAGTCTGGTGCTGCAGGGAGAAAACAGACTGCTGGTCTTTCTGGTGATTGAAAGGGCCTGTGTGTGCTGCTGTCAGACAGCTAGACTAGCTCTTTCCGACATGTAGTATGACAGACTCATAAATTTCTATTATAACCACCGTGACCTCTGAAAATTACCAGTACTGTAGAAAAAAAAAAACAACTCCTGTGCTCCGGGACCACTCTTCAGTGGGATTCACATGTTATTCAGCATCTTTATCCCCAGGCCCCCCAGGTTTGGCTGATCTTCTAAGCTTGGCTTTAACTCGAAGCTTTATTTTATATGTGCTTGGAATGAAAAATTCAAGATCTTTCAAATGACAGTTTCTCAGATTGTATCATTTGCCCAGTCATCTTTAAAACATCTGTTTTTATGTCCTGTGGGCTGGGCACAAATGTAGCATTGCTTGCTGCCCTCATCCCTCAACAGCTCCCATGGATGTCAACGGGGGAACAGTAAAGATGAAGGTGAACAAAACCTCATCTGCTGCCTTTCAGGTGGTGGTAAGTGCTGCTGTGAGATGTTGTGTTACATTATTCTGTCCTGGACAAACGGTCTCATTTCAGGGACACTGCCATTTCTGTCCTTAATTTCCCCTCCTTTGCTGCCACCTTCCTTTTGTGTTTGGTTTCCCTCTTTGTCTCTCTCTTATTTCCAGCTTTTTCATTTGCTACCCTCCTTGTTACCCAACCACAGCTGACCGAATGCCTACTGGGAATACTCTTGCACCAATACAAACAACAGAGTACCCAATTTAACCTTGCAGGGCTTTGTGAACACCACATGAAAAACAGTCATTCATGACAATTAAAAGCCCTTTGAAAGGAGACAATGCTCAGTTACAAAAAAAAACCCCAACAATTCGTCTCCTCTCCTACTTACAGTGGTGGCAGGAACAAAGATGTTCAGATACAGACAGTCTTCACTGACAGAGTACGGTGGGGCATCTCCGTCTCCTGGCTGCCAACAAGCTGCCCTAGAGATTGAGAAAATTAAAATTAAAAAAAAAGCTTGTATTCTTTTTCCACTAGTGCTATTTCCTTATATTTTGATGCAATAAGTTTATAATATCTTAAAATCTGTAGATGTCAATCCCACTTAAAACTATGCCTACCTATACCTTAGTAACAAATATGAGTTTGTATATACACATCCAAATAACATGTTGTAATTTCATGTCTAGAATCCTTCTCTCAGAAAATCAGACTCATTTTAAAAAGATTAGACCTTGAAAATAAGCCTTCAGAAAAATCATGCTTTCCATAAAGTGCACAAAACTAGCACCAGAAGTAAGGGGAGCAGGACTGGGGGACTCAGGGGCAGATCTCCCCCAACTATTGCCTGCACACCTACATAATCCCCCTCTTTGGCTGAAATGCCAGTTATTTATTTTAATTTCTAATAGTCTGTGGGTTACATTTATTTATGTTTATTTTCATTTCTAATGGTATGTGGGAAAATAGGGTACATTTAAAATTTTATTGCATTTTAATAATCTTTTTGCTTTAAGAATCATAGCTGACCATTAACAGTGCCCAGCAATGGTAAAAGTAAACTTTAAATAGGAATTGAGCCAGTCAGTCACATACAAAAAAATAATTTTCTGTCCATTATCTGTATGAGATTCATGTGCTTGAGCTCCATCCACAATGAAAATCAAGTGCATGATTTTTGCAGTTAAGATATAAGCTATTTTGAAGCCAGTTTCTTCTGCTTCACAGCCATATTTATATCACATAATGAGTTATGGAAAAGTATCATAAGTTATTAAGGAAGAAGCCAAATGAGGCAATGGAAAAGACAGTAATACCTCAGAGAAACATTTCCAAATTATCATTTTTTATGTCCTTGTAAAATTTTACACTGCAGGTGTGAAGAATTTAATAGAAAACTGCAAGTAAAACCCAGCTTTAGTAGGATGCTACAAAATCTTTCTATAAAGGAGGTTCCTAGGACAGCGATATCACTCAACAGCTTTCACACTAACACGGAGAAGCACTGAAACAAAAACTCCTCAAGCCATTTTGGACTGACAAAACACAAATTCCCAGGTAGGAACCCAATCAGGTCTAATGCTACTCATCATGTAGCCTTCAACAGAGGTGCAGGAATTATCATCCTTGCTCATGGATGGGTTTTTTTGGTTTTTTTTTAGCAACTCATCAAGATTCCCAGCACCTCCAGCTCCTCATGCCAGGACATACTCCGGCAAAAGGCTGCCACCTGCTGAGGCAAGTCCACAGCTCCTCCACCAGCTGAAGACTCCCTTCAGAGGGAGGAGATTTTTTTTGCTTTTTTTCGGGGGGGGGGGGGGGGGGGGGGGGGGGGGTGGAGCTTTTGGAGGGGTTTTGGGTTGTTTTTTTTTTTTTTTTAAATATTTTATGAGGTCCAGGCTGATAAATAAATATTTTCTTTCTGTCACTAATGACACTTTCCTTTCGTACCTTGCTTCTTGCTTTGTTGTATTTCTATTTGCTGTGGTTTGGTTTTTATTTAAATGAATCCTTTGTTCTAACACGTTCCACAGCACACTAAGTATTGTCACCCAAACCCTCTTTTCTTCAAGAAATACACATTCAAAATTTGTCATTTTGGTTCCCCAAAGCAACAAAATTAGGACTCATATCCTAAAACTAAATGAAACACAATCATGCAGACAAAGGCTATGTCCATGGAGTGCCTCCAACCTGAGCTCACCAAACAGCGATGTCTGTACAGCCCTGGAGAGGCAGGGCCAGCCAACAGGAAATATTAGATGCAGGGACTTCAGAGAAATTTGGCCCATCTACTAAATACAGTTCCGAGTGCTCATTTCCTCTTAAGGCATTACCTAAAATGTTTATAACTTCTGTACTTCTGTCCAAGCCATTTAGTAAGTATTTGCTCTTTAATAGTTTTTGAACTGAAAAGACTATCAGGACTGAAAAGACTATTTGCCTGATTTCCTAGATGCCTCTAGGCAGAGCATTTCTATATGAGGCCCACAGCTTCTGGTTGCATCAGCGTCAAAGAGCTCCTGTTTGATAAATACTTACGAATTTATGGCTCAGCAGGAGTAAAATATATTTGTATAAAAATTATAAATACTTGTATAAATATGCAGAATGAAAATGGATTGACAGCAGACAGTCAGTAGGGAGTTATATATAGATTTAAGGCAACGGACTGGAATCTGCATTTTTTTCTTGAGGTGCTTGCAAACATTAATATATAGACAGAGAAATTATTCTTTTTGTTAAACAAAGCCCCAAACTTGTATCAAGCTGTACCCTCTAGGTATTTTTGCAAGAAAGGACTGAATATTGTGGTCATCGCTCCAGCTACGTTCATACACCTGGAGGGACAAGCCCTTCTGCAGATGATCAAAGGGGCTTCTTACCGAGCCACGGTGGCATTCCAGGTTTCCACCCAAGCCAAGGGCTCTGGAGGACTGAAGCGCCGCTCTGCAAGGGGAGGTGCAGCGTAGGGGATCCCCAGGAACTGGCTGATATTTCTCCACTCTGAGCCAATGCGGATCACCTGGGATTTACCCACTAGATCTCCATGGGATGGGATAGACACAGTTGGGGTTAAATCCGATTCGGAAATGGGCAGGGATAAATCTATTTGGGAGGGAACAGAAGAAAAAGAATTTTCTTTTTCAAGTTAGCACCATTTCAGAAATGAAAATTAATCCAGTTTCCCTTAATTTTAAGATGTTAAGTGTCTGATTCACTTTAAATGAAACATAGGTAAATTTGTGTTCTCCTCTTCCTATAAAATACTTCCTGCTATGCTAGATGTTAGCTACTGGGTATGAACATTTAACTTTCCAAACCCTTATTCAAACATTTCTTCCAGATCAGACATAGATAGCAAAGAATAGATAGAATATAAAAGCATAGATAGAATATAAATCTGAACATTTCTACAAACAGGGAGAGAGATTTTCAGACTTATTCCTCTCCCCTGACACTTAATCTACTGCAGATGAAGAGGAAGGAGCTGGACTTTTCTTGCTGGTTTTTTGGTTTGTTTTTAAGGTTCTGCACTTTCAAAAGTGTCTTTTATAGGCCAAATTTCTTTTATTATACCTGCTTCAATCTTAGATGATAACATTATGATTTTGTGCATTTTTATGAAAAATAAATGGGGACATTTTCCCATCTCACTTGGCTGTAGCTCCACTGAAACAGCAATGGACAATTGTCTAGGAGACATCCAGACTGTTTTATGCCTACTGAGGATTTCCTCACACCCATTCAAGAGAATTGTGCACAGGCCACCAGAGTTGAGTTTCTTCCCCCACAGCCTTCACCTGCTTTTACCTTGTCTCCTGTAGATATACGTAGCTGGCTCTTTGAGAAGAACCCAGCAGCTGTGCCTTTGCAGGCCATGCTTGCATATCTGTGTGTCAGGGTAAAAAAGGCATCTTATCACTGAAGGCTGGATTTCCAATGTAACCATTGTACATGACTGGTTCTTTGAACAAGCTGTAAGGTAAAAATGTGAAGAAAGAGAGCATGTAAAAAATGTATGCTCAAAATATTTTGTATGGCATTGTTAGAAGATGCTTAAAATAAAGGTTTTACAACAGATAAAGCAAAAAATGATTCTGCTCTAAAACAGAATAACAGGACGTAAATGTCTCCAGATTCCCAAAACATCCTCCAAAATAGCTAAGGAAGAAAAGGCTATATTGGGTTCAAAATGGAGTGATGTAGCAAGAAAACTTGTATTGCAGCTCTTAGGAGAAGAAAAGTATCTTCTACTAAAGTACTGAAGACCTCAGCTGAACTCAAACAGTCCCCAGAGGACTGTTTCACAATAAGAAAAGTTATTCACATAAAGAAAACCACCTCCCAGTTTGTGCTCAAAGGTGGCTTTCCAATACCTTTCCTTTAGACAGACTCCTTCAAACAGTAATGGTAAAAGGAAAGTGAAAATAATTGCACTGCTCACCTTCATAGGGTGAGGACCATCCACTGCAAAAAATAGGATCATTACAAGGGCTATCTTCTGTGGTAGGTTGGAGCAACCTTTATTTTATTTCTTTATTCCTACCACGCTGTGGCATTTGAGGATTTGTCAGTCACACAAAGTTAAAGGGCTCTTTGCTGTCTAGTCAGGCTCTTGATTAAAGCAGCTCCCTTTGTTGTTGCTGCAGCCCAACCCTACTTCATCCCAGCTCTCAGTTGACTGCCTGCACTCACCACAGCTACAGGTTACTTTAGATAACAGGCTATCACCTGTCTCACTTGATGAGCACCCCTTAACTATTCTCTAAAAAATAATTCAATTAACCCTTTAATTATTCGCTACAATATTCTCCAAGTTGTACAATCCCTGAAGAAGCAAGAGGTCTCTGTGCACAAGAGATGTCAAAATTACCCAAGCCCTGTATGACACTTTATGTCCATTGTATCTTTCACTAGATAAATTATTTCCCTTCTATCAAAATCAAGACACTAGGGTAGTCTTTAAAAAAAAAAAGTAAAATCAATGTATTTATGTAAGAAAGGGGCTGGGAGGAAGGAGAGAAGATGTTCATGGTGTTTCTATCTCATGAGTCAATGATCTGAAAGGTCCTTTCGAACCTAGATGATTCTATGAGACAATATTTTCTGTAAAGCTATGAATAAACATTTCTTACCGGACAGACAAAAGTCTCTGGCAGTGGAAAAGTCATTGGATATATCTCTACTAACTTGAATAACTTCAAAGTTTGAGATGGATGAATCCATGAGAACAGAGGACACATTTAAGGGTTGCCATATATCCAAATACTCTGTAAAATGAACCATACAAAAATAATATAATTAGATAAATCAGTAATAACTTCAGAGAAAAATAATAGAGAGGGAAAATCACTGGAGAGTTCCCAAATGAAAGATTTTCACTTTCCTTTGCATCAATAGAGAACTAACCACCCCCAGGAATTAATTGATTACAGGAGGCAGATGTCCAAGTTGTCTCTATAGGGAACCTCATGCTAGTAGTTGAAATGGAAATGTTTATGTTGTCTGCATACATCTACATACAGAGAGCAAGTCCCAACCTTACAGACTAAGTGAAAATGAGACAACAGCTTTCACAAATGTTATATTATGTCTTCATTTCCCTTACAAGCAATTGACCAAAATCCCACAGTAGCACATGCAATTTTCACAGATTTACAGACTTTTTTTCCCTACAGTCCTTTTCCACAAGGACTATTTTGATCATTTTAATTTCATTTCCTAAATGGAATAACTTTGAATTTTATGAATTTTTCTAATGTCATGTAACTTTTATATAATTCAGATTTAATTTCATTTAATATGCATATATACACAAATATGTATATGTACACGTGTGTCTATACATATATACATATATTTGTTTTTCACATATATATGTATATTCACATATATACATGTACACATGCATATGCATGTGTGAGTGTATGTATACACTCTGACTATACATACTGACTCTAGTATTCACGTCTCACAGTGCATTTTTGTAAAGTGCCACCAACATTCTTTTCTCATACACAAAAAGATAAAAATATCCTGCAGGCTTTTAATTCTGCACACGAAAGTCAAAAAAGAAAGCTTGGGAAAGAATGGGCCTTTAATTATTTTGGTTCCTTTCAACAGTTCAATATGTTTAAAAGCAAAAGGGTCCCGCTGTGGCCACCAAGTTCTAAACAGCAGGTTGGCATTACCCTCTCCATGTAATTGTAGGGGAAAGACAGAGCTGAATCAGCTGTTGACTTTCTATTCCTGGTGAGCAGAGTTCATTTACTACACAGATGCAAAAGTTATGACCAGTCATCTCATTAAATGTTACTTCTAGTCTTCTGAGAAATGGGTGACCTGCAGAGATGGCCAAAGTTTCCTTCTTTCCCCTCCTCACAGAAAGTCAGCTGCGACCATACCACTCAACATTAAATCTGAAGCTGAGGTCTGGGGTTCATACAATCAGGGCTGTGACACACTCTCCCTGCTACTTGAAAATCCTGATGTTGATGTACTTGTCCAGTTGATGAGAACTCTAAACCCAAAACAGACCACAGGCTAGCCTGGTTGCATCAATTCCTTGAGCAAATAGGCAGAAAATAGTGATGACTAAATTAGATTTCAAAACTATTTTATTCCAAATAATTCATGATGACACAGGGCAACTCCAGGGCTCTATATCGATGCTAAAAGTCTTTGCTTTTGCACAGTAAAACCTTGCCCAGGAACTGTAAGCCTCCCAGAGGACAAGCTGAAAAAACATATATGCTACCACCATTGCCAAGGCTGTTAACACTAGCCCCTTTGCTCTCACCCTTGGGAAGAAAATACCTAATAGATTCATGGAGTGATGAGCTGACCCACTGTACTCCCTACATCTTCCCAAACAGCCCAGGTGTGAAGTAGGCAAGAAAGCATGAGTCCTTTTCAACCACTTCAAAATCATTCTACTCCTGTTACATTCCTGGGCAACTTTTCCAAGAGACAGAGACTGAAAGTCTCCAGCTAAGTAAAAATGAAGGTTCATTTGGTATTGCACTGTCATATGTTAAAGAGCATATACTTGATTGCAGAGTAGCAAAGCCATCATCAGCCCTATATTCAGAGGGAATCTGAATTAGTAATGGAGCATGACCCTGCAATCACAGCTTGACTTGTGCAACAGACCTATTACACTGCACTTTTTTTTTCTTCCCCTATAGCACTGACTATTCAATTATTTTAGAGGAACACAGTGATTTTAGTCATGTGGAAATGACTACATTTCACATTGTCAATAGTTTTTCTATTTTAAAACCATCTAATATGGCCAGTTGCATGACCCATATTAGAAAATGCTGGCTTCTACATCTAGGGTGGCAGTTTGTGGCATTTATTTAGAAAGATACTTAAAAATAGAAATTAACTCTGTAAGTGATTGAGAATCAACCATCAAATCCTCTCCAGAGATTACCTACACTACTAGATCCCCCAAGTCTTAATTTTCCCTATTATGTCTCATTGGTTTGTGTTCTCAATTATTTCTTAAATATTTTTTTCTGAAAACATGAACAAGAAAAGATTTTTTTAATCAATATGTTTCTACATAAGAGCACTATTGTCATCTTACACTGTGTATAGTACTAGTAACTGAGGTCCTACTGCTGAAACAAGTCATTTCCCAAGGTTCAGACAGAAAGCTTCACATTACTAGCTGTGGTTCCTCCAAAAAAGAGCCTTGTCTGTATTCCATTGTAAGCCAACAAGTCTGGGTGCATCATTGGTTTTGGAAGATATTTCACCAGATTGACTCTTGCCCCGTAGCTTCCCTGATTCACCAAGTGACCTCGGCAGGTCTTATAATTCCCATATGTCTCCATTTGTTCACAGGTCAAACATTCAGAAGCGTTTCTGCTAAATTAAACTGTACTCTCTCAGGAAAGAAATCCAAAACAGTTCCACAAATGCAAAAAAATTCCTTTTATTTATACCTCTGACACTTAAATTTTGCCTCCTGTATCTATTTCCCTGAGGTTTACTAGCTTATTGTTACTAAAATCTTTTGAAGGTTCTCAAGCTTGTGATTGCACACTGCCGCTATTAGGCACATGTAATGTGGTCCACATTTGATCACAAAATGAACTTCCTATTTCTATATTAAAAGATTTTTATTTTAACCCTTCAAGTGGGATAGAATCAAGTTAGTAACATTCATTTTAAATACATGTAGGACATAACAGGCCTTTTGCAGACATTGCTAGGCACAGAAGAGCAAATACTTAAGATGCAAACATCCATAGATCATGCATTCATACCTAAAACACATTGTATTTTGTTTAGTCTTTGCCCCAAATCTCACAGAAGTGACCCATGCGACCTCCCACTACACACATGGGGTTGCTTTTTGGGTTGGTTTGGAGTTAGGAGAGAGGGGGGTGGTAGTCATTCTCAGTCCTGGATGAAACATTCCTGATCTCAGACCAGATTTAGATACTGAGACTTCCAATGTTTTTCCTTTCTGATCTCCTGCCCAGCTGACCCCAGATGCAGATAAATACAGAAACACTAATGCTTATTTTAATGACAGAGCAAAGCCCTTTAACCCAGAGCTGTCTATAGATGGCACCAGTGTGGACATTGTCAGCCAGCAGTAGGTTGCAATAGGAATTATGCTATTAATTGTTTCCTTTTTCCCTTTTCCTGGCAGCAGATCCAGCAATGCCCACAGCCATGCACAACCACTTCATTACTTGGGCCAAACAGAACTTTCCATGGCTGATCCAAACTTGCCTCCTCTAGAAACTGCCCTCACAAAGGCACAAAGCTACAACCTGGCACTGCTTCACTGAAAATGCATGGTGCACCTGATGGGCTGGAAGACATTTCTGGTTTATATATAGGTTAAGCTCTGACCTTCCAAACCACATTTTGGCACATGCTTTGATTGGATAATTACAGCACTCTAAATCCAGCCAGCCCTCTAACTTTTATTGCAAAATTATAGATGTCCTATACAGAGAGCCTCACTCTTCCAGATGTTCTTGTTTGGGTAGCCAAGGTTTAAGGCTGGATTTGCAAAAGGACTCACACTGGCCTTACTCTGTTCCCACTCAAGTCATAGGATCACAAGATTGGAATAGATTTCCTGAGGACACAGAGTTCAGCCTCCCACTTTCACAGGCAATGACATTATAAAATCCTTTTCATAAGTCACCAAAGTTTCATCACTGACTTCAGAGGGAGCAAAGAGAGGTCAGTTCTGGATTTGCTGAAAAATTTGACATTCGAGATAAGGACACCAAGATATAGAAGTGCAATAAAGTAACAAACTAAATTTAGAAGAAAACTTGTGAAGCTGAGGAGGTACATAAAACAAATGAGGTTAACATGAGGTTAAGGACTTACATAAATCAGATCTCTGGGTTCAGTTTGGCTAATTCATGTTTGAAAGAAAAATTCTCATCTTAATTCTGAGATTTGTGAGCCATATTTAATAGCCTTGACTCAAGCCAAAAACATGCTTACAGACTGAACTCGGTGCTTTATATTCTCAACATTCAGACATTTTTTCCAAAGAAGACTGCTAACCTGTCTGAATACCAACAACCTCTCTCTATACCAACAATCTCCAAACCCAGAAAATCATCAACTCAGAGAGAACCTGCAGAAAACATACACTTTCTAAAATATAGTTGCTTCTCATTTTTATCCACCCGCTGAGATTTGAACAATTCAAAATGAGCAATTTTCTCAAAACTGCAGCACGATAACTATAATCACACCTCAGACAAATATGTCTCAGCCCAACAAAGGTGTTATTTATGGCCTTTAGCAATGGGCAGTCTTACTTTGCTCATGTTAAATGCAAGCTTTCTGCCTCCTTCAGTCGTGCCAATTATAGCAAATGATATAGTAATAGGATACTAAAAATGTACCAGGTATTTATCCAGGTTTAAAATAAGCTGTTTTCAAAAGACTAAATGTTTACAAACAGAATAAAAATTGAATTTAAGACCAAAGATAGAGTGATTCTACACCAGAGGTCCAATATGCTGTATGGCGGAATGGTAAAACACTTCTTGAGGGTGGATAAAGGGAGGCTGTCTTTTTTCACACCAAAGATCTCTCTGACATATCCTCAGCGTTGTGGGAAAACAGGAAGACAAACAATTCTATTAACCACCAAAGTCAGCTACATCAGCACATGTGCTACCATCAGCATCTCTGTTGAGAATGGAAATACCCATCATGTGCTGAGGTGGCCCGATTCCCACATCGGAAAACCCCATAGCCACTGCTCAGTCCTGCCTTGAGGGAATAAATTATTAGTGGGTCACAGGAGGCAGAAATAGGATGGGCCTAGCAGATCATTACATCCATATGACTGTGTTTTCTCAATTAATTACTTGATTTGAATGGAGTAGGAACAGAACCCATATGATCTGTATACTATCTGCCATCCCATGCAGAGATCACCATTTAAGGGCCATTGTCTTCTAGCAGTTGCCAAAACTAAGATAGATAGCCATATCCCATTAAAAACTGAGGAACCTAAAGACAAAAATGCTCATTAAAGTTCAGATAATCACTGCATACAACTCGTAAATCTCATATTATAACAAAATATAATAGCAGAAGTTACACCTCAGTTTCACTCCCACATTCTCACATGCACAGGAATATTTGCAGGCTCTCATTTGCTTTCAGCACAAGTATTCCTTCTAAAAAAGCTAGGTAGCATGTTTCATATGTTGTTTTTCTCCTTCCAGTCTTAACTGTAAAGACATAAATGTCCACAGCTCAAACTCCTGTGCATAGATCATTTGAATAACAGCATTATGCAACCGCAAAGTACCAGTACATAATTTCTCATAAAAAAACTTTCTTTATCTTCCGATATCTTACAGCTGGCTGTAGAAAGTTCCATCTCAAAGCTAATTGTGAGACCCAACTGTTTTCTCTTTTATATAACATTCCTCCATATTCACACAAGCCAAAAGAGGTGTTATTTAAATTCTAGCACATGATGTATTAGCATTTTCAGCACGGGCAGTCTTAAAATAACGTTTGTCCTTCCATCATTAAAGGTCATAGATCATACCTGAAACTAGCCACAGATGGTTCCATACTCAGTGTCATCACAGAACATAAACTTCTTAGAGGAAAAAAATGCTCCAAACATAACAAGTTGGACTTTCACAGTTTGTTCAGCCTATTTTTCAAGTCTTTCTCAGATAACAGAAACTACATGGAAAATCACAACTGACCAGCAGAAGTCGTGCTCTTCTCCATGTGACAGATGTACAGAAGAAAAATAAAAGTATTCATTTAGTTAAAAATGAAAACCACGCATCCAGTTAAATGCACTAGAGATCAGTGATGAAGATGACTTGGAGAGTTTAACCTTGTATCAGAAAGGGTATTGCAAGAATACAAACGGGCAAAAGGCGTTTAAGCCACAAAAAAATGATGATAATTCAGGTAAAAGTGCACTGCTCACCTCCCTCCTGCTAGACAGCAGTGACCTACAGGCATTACAGAGCACTTAGTTCCCCTTTTTTGTGGGATAATTGGGTATCTAATGAGTGTTAGAAATGCCTATCAGCACTGCTTCTAGGGAGAATAACCCGGGGAACTCCAACAGGAGCCTCGGGAGTCAAGAGAAATCACAGGGCTACAATGGGCTGCAGGATGAATAACCTGGTACAAATTAAAGAATGAGAAAAAACCCGGACCTTCTCTCTTGCTGTATTTCTTGAGGTTAGCCTCACATTGGGAAAGGATTTTTTTTCACCTCTCTGGTGGCTTCAGGCTGCTCTATGACATTTTCTCTACCATTCCTTTTTCTGCCCACGTACTTGTAAAAATCCTTCTTATTGAGGCTTATTCTATTGTTCAATGACTCTACCTGTCTCTACCTTCTCTATCAAGTAGAACAATGAGTAGAACAGGCAAAGCGTCTGCTTCCCATAAGACTGAAAATAAGTCTGCTGATCTGGGTTTCTTCACAATGTGACAGGGCTGGAAACACCACAGACGTGGAACGGTCAGCACCCTGACTGCAAATGGGTGGAAGCGACGTGCTGGGCACTCAGGCCTCAGCATTTTGGCCAACTAGAAAATGAGGCATTCAAATCTGTTAACTGTCTAGTAAAATACAGGCCTTAATTGCGCTTCAGTAAACTCAGACTCTAGACGGGACATAACATTAACTTCACTATTTCACAGAACATTCTGGCAAAGTATTCAAATTTAAGTATCCTTCTGATCTTTTGATGGAAAGTCTTAAATATATTTTATATATATATATACTTACATGTACACATATACATATACATACACACACACGACTGTGCCCTTTAAATAGTGACATTTTCTTACACTCACCATCTGGTCACCACACAGGAGGCACAGTATTACTTTTTTTCCCCATGAACAAACAATACCTTACGTAGCAAGTTCAGTCACTGCTAGTTTTTCTATGATGCCCAATCATAAAACCATTGATCTTCTATAGGATATATTAATATAATGTATATAATCATAAAGAGTTTGGAAACACCATGGATAATGTGACAGAGACAAATATTTGACCTAAATAACCAGGCTGGTACTTTTGCTATCAAAATGAGGCAGAACATAAGAAGGACAGATGGTACCCAGTTGCATTTTGACTATGTTGCTGCACACACTGGTGTTAGAAACCCAAATAGTACAGGACACCAGTGCTAATTTGGCATTCAGGCTCGTTGTTGTCTTTGTCATTCAGTGACTTCTCCTGACTGCTGTCCTCAGGACAACCACTCCAATCCAGAATCCTTCCTCTTCATGGGAAGCTCCTCTCACTTGGGTGGTTAACCACACCTTTGGAAACCAGAGACATACCTACTTGTTCTGCATTTGGAAACATGACATGGAAATGGGCGTGACAGACCAAGACTCTTACTGAGGGCAGCTGTGGCTAAGTTCTGAGCAGTCTTTAGAGTAGAAGCAAATAACAAATAGAAAGGCCTAATTTCCTTAAGTGCTGTTTAGGTCACTATTTTTCTAGACTTAAGAAAGCAAGAAAAACATAAAAGGAAAATGACAAAATTATGACAAAGCTGCACAGTGGTAGGAAGAATGCTTTAGTAAAGTGGTTTTCTACATGCCATGGGAAAAACACTTTGCAAAGGAGTTGAATTGACCAACCTACATATTAGCCCACTAACTCCTTCATTTCAGACAAAAAAATAATTTTCTTACCAATAAAGATAGGTGTTTTCCCTCTATTATGTTAAAACATTATAAAAGCACAAATTCTACTAATAATACAAATTTTCTGAACATGAACATGAATGGTAGTCATGGATATGATGATGGAATGGTAAGTAATAAATTATGAACTCAATAGTGAATATTAACCATCTCCTACAAGGCCAGTTGCATATAGATTAAGAAAAGACAGACACACAAACAAATTAACAAATTTGTTCAGATCAAACAAATAATCAAGGGCAGAGATGGATGAGACTTCTCAATGAGGTTGAGAGGGTGAGACTCCAACCTTAGGTTAGGTTGAGTTACCTAATGACTAGTCAACCTGCTTCCTTTCCGTTACATGCAGCTTTTAGCAAATATGCTGTATATTTCTGGAAAGGACACATCAGGGAACCCTGTAGCTGTTGACATTTGCATATGTCTTTAAGGGGCAATAAACAAAAAGCCCTAAAAGATAGCAGTTAAGTTTCATTTATTAAGAGGACCCACCCACTCTTAAAATAACACTTGTGTACCAAGTGTTATATCTTGAGTACCAAGATTAATTTCCTGCAAGACTGAAATAATTTTTTCTTCCCATACCAAAAAAAAAAAAAAAAAGAAAAAAGATGACTTCATAGCAAATTACAGCATGTCTTCAAAAGTGAAAAAGTGGGACCCAACACAATCCTCAAATACTATTTTTTTTTGTGATCCAGTTCTGAAAAGTCTTTGAGATAATACTCCTACCTTTGCAGAAAACTACAAACAAAGATTAGAGGCAGTACAGTTTATCATCCTTCTGTACCACTATAAACCTGCCTACCTGCCTTAATTTCTGGAGGAATAGTCATTTTTATCATTTTTTTTTAAACTAAATTTGCTAAATTTAACTTTGCATCTCAATTGTAATTGTTGTAGCTATTTGGAATCTCCTTGTCACTCCTTGCATTCAGCATTACTGACAGGAACTGCTGGTGATTTGTCTAATTTGCCATCCCTCATCATCTTTGCAAGCACCAGATGCTACAAGAAAGACACTAAAATCCCCATAGCAGTGGACAATAACACAATAAACAGCTTTTCAGGAGGCTGTCCTTGCCAGAGCTTTTCTTCCTTGGCTATTGCATTAACATATGAAGCCATCCATTGAAAGTGATGTGACATCCACACTTACAAATTATGTATTTTTCCATTGATCCTGCCAGATATTTTGCCTCAGTGACCTCTTGTGGCAGTGAGTTTGAGAGATATTAGGCCAGCATTGTGGAAAACAATAATTTTTCCATTTAAATGATACACATTTCATAAAAAGAATTCGTGCTGCATCTGAATTAATAAACTTATGGGATAAACAATTATTTTGTTATAATGTGATCTTGTTTTAGCTCAATATGTGAATACTCTTACCATTTTCTGGCCTGAGAGGTAAAGTAACAGGTGGACACAGGTTAGGCACGGTGTTCTTCAAGTCAGCTAAAAGCAGATAACACGGAACATTTGAAAACAATTATTCTTGAAGGTTTAAATTCAAAACTTAAATGTTTCCAATATTACATCTTGTATCTGAATGCTGCATCTTGTCACCCCAAATACCAGGACTAAGGATGCAAGGCTGCTTTGATATCTCACTCAAATGTGACACCATATTTAAGTTCCCATATTTAAATACATTCCTACAAACACTTTTGAAAACACGGGTATTTATGACCAACTCAATTCAGTAGTTCTCTGTTTTTTCCCCTCTCTATTTGGTTTCTTACGTCACAAGAGACTTGAGTTTTTTTCTGCTTACTGATTAGCAAAATTGAATTTTTTAAAAGGACAATTAGGAACAAGTCAGTTTCCAACAGGAATCTTTTCAAATTAAAATTCAAATAATCATTTATATTTTCCACACAAAAAACTTCTCATTTGCTAACATTTCCCTTAAAGATCTTGTAATTTTAAATAACAAACAAGAAGTTTCCCCTGTGCATTTATATTTTGTAAAACCCTTCAGCTAATCCAATCGGTTACAAATTCTCTACTAAACCAAACCAGAACATCATCCCTAGAGAAGCTGAAGACAGATCAGATTTTCTGTTTGCTTCTTCCGCTTTGCACTCCCCATGTACATAACCAATAGGAGTTTTACCATTCACATTGACAGGGGGGAGAATTTGGAGCTACATGGAGCTCTTTTTAAAATGCTACTATATGTTCCTCATTGAATATGCTGCAATCATGACTATACATATGAAGTCAAATTGCTAATGAGCAGAGCCACAAGGGCAAAGCTCATACATCAATTTAACGTACTGTGAAACGCGGAGACACAAGTACCTTTTCCTTCAACAGAAGACTGTGGACTACTGAAGCAGTGGAAAACCAAAGGCCCTGCTTTATGCCAACGTCCCACTGCCTACAGTAAATTCCTCCTTCAGATTTTACTAATTTTCCCCTTTTAGACTCAGAGCTTTCTTCTTCCTCTTCCTGGTTCCCAGATGTCCAGCACACCATCACAACTGACACAAATTTTTGTCTGTAAATATCTCCATTTGCATAAACATCTGTGCATTGCTGTGTGCTATGGTGGAAACACATCTGAAGCCTCCTCACTACATAAGGAAATGAGACCATCTCTCCTAACACTATCCTCTTTGCATACAGCCAAAGCTCCTCTTCATCATCTTTCTGCCTGTGAAGTAAGGAAAGTATCCTTAGGTGGTTTTTTTTATCAATGAGAGGAGAAAAAATTCCAAGAAGTGGAAGTTTATCTACCCCTCTGCCATCTGCTCTTCATTTTGCCTTTCTGCCATTTGTCATTCTTACCCCCGGTTGCTTCTCACCTCCCCCTGCCCACAGGCTCTTGCCATTTCCTACTTTATCAGGCCTCTTGTTCCCTTCCTCTCAGCACTAGACCCTCAGCTCATCCCCCCTCAAGCCTACACCAAGGGTCTGGGAAACCCTATAAGCTTCTGTGGTGCCCCCTCAACTCCATGCTGTGACTCCTCTTTAACAAGGGTGGAACCATTGGGGGTGGGAATGGGTGGTGTAGGGGACAGAATGCCAGTGCAGGACTTGAAGAGCTCAGGACTGAGTTCATTTTCTAGACACTTATAGTGTGAGTGAAAGTTTGCTTTAAGTTCACCAACATTGTAAAATGCAGTGCATTGCAAGGATATCTGATCTAGCTCTACACAGCTTTAACTGGATTATCTTGATATCACATGCACTGGACAGTATATATCCACACTTCAAGCCTTCCCCCTCCACTTAAATATCAGTCCTTTGGATAAGTTTAAAAGCAGGAAAAAGTGTTTCTTATTCAAATTTTATCTCTCATTCTGTCAACATGACCAGGCCTACCCCTGTGTCAGCTCTCGATGGAGTTCACAGGGTCCTGCTCACATACAGGCTCAATAACAGGCTATCCTTTCATAAAGGGGGATACAGTCAGACAAGTGGTCATTGTCCTTATCATTTCAGATATGTTAAATCAATACTTAACGAAGAACAACTAGACCCACCCACAAGGAGTATAACATATGACAAACCCACTAAAATTCTTTAACAAATTAACGGAGTCTTTTATTTCACTATGAAAAGCTCACTTTGACTACATCTGCTTTTGACTCCTCTTGAGGAAATAACCTAACCTATCATAACTTCTTTTCTGCTTAAATGCATGACTGTTTCTTACTGATTGAAGAACACGGTGCTATCGTGGAATTTGGTCTTGGCCTTTTCTTTACCAAAACAGCCAAAAGTGAATTTTAAATTCCATAACAAAACCGATCTTGTAAGGCAACCTACTCACTCACACTGTTGAACCATAAGTCCAGCAGTGAGAAGCAAAGAAAGATGTCCTGACCAGGACTGTGCAGTAGGACAAAATATATTTAGATTCCAACATTGGCCACAAGTCTCCCATACAATCTAAGAAATGCAATTACACCTCTTTGAGATAGTCTATTCCTTTTCTACAAAAAAAAAAAAGCAGATTAAAATGCACCGTTCTTTCCCTCACCCATACTTGACTGTCCTGCCTATTTGCAGTCCCAGCAAATGAGTCCTCCTTCTGAAAGCTGAAGCTTCTATACATTGAGGCTAAATAGTGACCTTCAATGTAGAGAAACCAGTTGGAAAGACCATGTACCCTGTATCACTTACCAGGCTTTTGATACCAGCCAAATGGGTGTATTCTGGCTTCAGCCTCTGGTGAACTACAATTTGAAACCTGCCAAGCACTTCTTGTGTCCTCAGCACAAGTCTGGATGCCCAGGCTGTTCAGAGTCAGGCACACAACCTTTCCACCTGTCAGGGAAAGATGAAATTATAGAAATGCTGAGGAAAATTTTCCTATTCTAGATAGTATTTTAAGGAAAGGGAATACAGCACTGTTCCATTGAGTGTTAAAAGAAACTCCACTAACTTAGAAATCAAAGGAATACCTAAAGTGGGCCAAGTTTTACTGTTGTTGAAAATAGAGTTGAAAAATCTCAATGAATTCAATGTGAGGAAAGGTAGGTAACCAACATTATCACCCATTAAGGTCACTAGGAGTGGTTCCACTGAGTAAAGATCAGGACCTCATTTTTGAGCAAGCAGTCCTCTTTGGTTAATCCAGACCTGGAAATTAAAAATCTGCATTTATGTTGAAACACAGCCCCTACTTACATCAAGATAAAAATTTTGCCTTTCAAAGACCTAGTGTATATATTTCTGCACTTGAAAAAAATTGGAGTGTTTTAAAAACAGTTGTCAGTTTCATTGAAGATTTATTCTAGCCTATGTTAAAATCAATATTGAAAGTTCTCTTGACTATATGAGTGCCAGACTGGATGTCTGAAATGCCATAGATAAGAAATATTGATCAGATGAACAAAAAGGTGTCAGTTTTGCATATTTGCTGCTTTTAAATCCTTAAATTTTTTTTAGAACTGTTTAAAGAAAAATAAGCCATATTCAGTTAAGACTTCAGTTTCACATGGAAGTATGAAAGCTCTCAAGTATTTTTGATTTTTGCAGTAATTCCAATCTAAACTACATTTGTCTGCTCAACAAAAAAGGGAATTAAAATATATATTTATGAAGTATTCCAAATTCTCAAATCAATTGTAAAATCTGGCACATCCTAATGACCTCAGGGAATATTGATTAGCACATGACACTTCCAAAAACAAGGCTGGCCATTTTAGTTGTCTAAACCTGGATTTGGAATAAAATATTAAAACCTATTTCATTGACTTTGACCTGGATGTCATCCAAGTTTAAACGCCAACTGAAAACTTTCTTTTAAACAGAGCATTTCCTTTACAGCAAGTGGAGAGAAAGAAAAGTAACAGAACAGCATTCAGTCAACCAAAGCTCTTAATGACCCTATAGTTTTATCTCTGCTAACTATAGAGGGAGCACTGGGAGATAATACCCCTTAATTAGCCATCTCAGGTGAGTAAAATATGTTTGTCGGACTTTCTAACGGCTTTCAAGTCACACCTATTTTAAAAGATCTAATTTCCTTAGACTAACAGAAATTCTACTTGAGATGTCTTAAGAAGCTAAAATACTAAGGTGGGAGAAGATAGGCAACCCTTATCCTCAATCAATCTTCTCCAAGTAGAATACTAAAATCTGGGAAAAGTTCAAACATCCAAGAAAGCCAAAAGCCTAAACTGCTCAAAGTATCCACAAACATTATGTGCTTAATGTGCATTTAGTTTTATAAGTCCGTTAGGTTTTAAAAATGGAACAAACAAACAAAAAAAAAAGAAAATCACAAAAAGGAGTCGACAAACATTTTGGAAGAGAGGCTGATAAATAAGAAATAACAGCTCCCTGGAGGTTTATGAGTTTTAATTTTATTTTTTTCAAACTGCAGCCTCTTGAGGACTTGTGAGACTTTCTTAATAATTTCTTAGTTGTGGAGACTGTCATTGCACTGAACTTCTAGGAATGGCCATAATAGGGTGCTAAAGAGCACATAAACTAAGAGTCACATAAGATCTGCAAGGGCTTTAAAAGTGTCCTTCACAGCAAAAGAATAATAAAATTTGTAATAACATAGGAAGACTGAAATTATTTTTAAAATAAAGAGTGAAAAATTACCTGATAGCTGGGAGTCATTAAAAAAGCCAAATCCTGTGCAACAAGGATCAGCATCACACCAACGCTCACACTCAAAAAAGCTGGAAAAGTAAAAGCATCATTACTTTTATTATTAATAGTAATCTGTGTCTGCCATGGAGAAGGGAAGAGAGGATACTGCTTAGGGGAGAGACATTGAGAACCTGTAAACCTGTAGAGATGCCTTTCATGATAAGATAGCCTCAAAGTTCATAAAGACACTCGCATACTTTTGCTATTTTTAGATTAAATTACATTCCATCAGTATACATCTAACAGACTACATCTAATAATTTAGATGAGTATTTTGATACCTGCCCTAAAAATATCAGTTTACATTAATTTGGTGCATTATTACCAAGAGATTTAACTTGCCATCAAAAAAAAACCTAACCAGCTATTCAGTAGCAGTATGAGTAATAATTCACATATATAAATTACTAATTATATACATTATTATTATAATTCAATTATAAATTTCCTTTAATTCATATGCTTTTTTTATCTTTGTTAAATATTCTCAAATAATGTCTTTCTTGAATCAATTCATCTCCCCTTCATCTACATAACAGAGTCTTGGTATTTCAGGCATGATTAAAATTCCAGTAAAATCAAAGGAACAGGCATGTCCTACCCATCTGAAACAGTTTTTCGGCTCATGTCAGTCTTATTTCTCACTGAGATCTCAGTTACTTTCTGGAATGGTACACGTGTGTAGAAGCTCTTCACAGAACTTTTTAGAGTGACTTAAAAGAAAAAGAAAAAACAAAATTGGAAAAATCGTCTTAACCTTGTAATTTACATAGGCTGGTCAAGTAAACACATGATAAAGCTAAAGTTTATGTTTGTATGCTACAATGCTCTTGATGCATCAAAAGGTATTTTTTGCATTATCACTGTTTACAAGGTCAACATAAACTGTTGACAGTTAAGCCTACGAACAAAATTCCATCAAGAGAAGGTTCTAAAAACTTAGCAAAGACCCAGAAAAGACCTCCAACCCAGAGTTTCTGAGATCTGTATTGACATTACTACTTCCTCAAGATCCAAAACCTGGGGAGCAAGTCCAGATTGGAAGACTCCAGTGGACTTATGCAGTAGTCAGCTTGTGCTGCACTTTGAGCTCTCCAAAAAGACACAATTTAATAGTTTTTTTCAGTGGACATCTACATTTCTCACAGCAGAAATATAATGTTCCTGTACAGAGATAACAGGCTTGTTTGTCCAGCTTCCACCCATGAGCCCTATGAGAAAATCAATCAACTTCCCAAGTATTTCAAGTATTCAAAGAGCAAAGGTTAAAATCCACATGTCTGTAAGTCTGGATTTTCTCAAGGAAAAAAAAAAAAAGATAAAAAAAGATACACTCAACAACTTTCAATTTTCGCATTGCTTAACTATCATGGAAATTTTAATGGCTGAAAATGGGATTGGTGACATCCCAATGACATTCCCATTTCACTCACATTATAAAAAGTCCTAGGGCCTGGCATAGAAATTATTTGAGCTACCCTTTTCCTCACTGAATTGGGAATAACTGAAGAGTAGAACTCGTGGTTAATATCTTTCCATTCTGAACCAAAAATGAAAATATTCATACCCAGAACAACCTGTTTTTCCCCTCCCCCATCACAACCCAGGACTCGTTCACACATTCAGACTTTTTATTTCAGAATCACTAGCTTGCATTATCAGGGTTAGAGCACACATTATACACCCAAATCCCCAAACTTGCCTATTTTATGATACAATGTCTGTGGTTGCTGGGGTAGCACGGTTTGACAGTTTTCTGGAATTTGCTTGATGCTGCCATCACAAATCTGTGCCTCTGGATAGAGCGTGCACACAAAGTATATATCTGTGCCATTTTGTAGATCTGCCATTTGACAAAACTCATCTTCTTGTGCACAACCTAGGAAGCAAAGTTACTAAGAGTTACACACACAAGGGTTTCTTCCCCTTTCCATTCCTCTTCGTGTCTTCAGTGCTCTTAAAGCTGCCCTTCAGAAAACAACTATAAGTGAGGATGTCAATATTATTCTGTTATGGTGCAAGAGGAACAGGGACTGACTCTTTGTAGTCCTGTCCCTGAGGCTGAAAAACAGCCTTACCTGGGGAGCACAGAAAAGAAGCTACATCACAGCTAATCATCCCAGCTGGGACAAGTATCAGCCTACTATATTGGTGTCACTAACACTGTGATTCATAAAGATATCTCTCTCTTTCTAGTAAATTTGGCATAGAAACTGTACAATCATAAAAGAACTCTGCATCAGTCACAGGTCTATTTTAAAGCATAAAAAGGAGAATAAAGTCTACAATGTCTTAGGAATTTATTGCAAAAAAATATTTCTGAAATATTCATGTTACACAAAAATACAATAATTTTTACAGATTCAGCTGTTCAAGCCATTTGTTTGTAGCAATTCACAACGAAATTTGTCAAACCCATTCCTTAATTACAGTGGCAATAGCTTCTGTAAATATATACCTCATTGCTTCATTTTAAACAGGCAAAGCTCTACTGACTTCTTGCAGTGATGTTTGTGCACAGCTTAGTACTCTCGGTTCTGCCTTCCTGTACTCAGAGCTAGAAACTCTTCCCTATTTATCACATCAAAATATACTGTATCATTAACCCCAAACATCTGAATTTTACACTCTCTTCTCACAACTATGTCATCTTTTTGGAGGTGTACATTTCAAGAACAGCAGGGTATTGTCTTAGCTGTTTCTTCTTTTTCTCTTGCCCATAACAGGGATACATTGGTGAAGAATGATGGGTACCCTTTCTGCCACAGCAGGCAAAGATGGTAAGGAACAGGTGGCCCTATTAGCAATTCCATGAACATTTTGATAGGGTTTTCTCTGAAAAACTTATCAATCCAGAGTTTCTACTCATAATACCTATTGAAAGATATAATTAATTATTATTCTCTGTAGAATAACAGTCTCCAAGGATGCTTACGTGTGAGACACCAAAGCACAGCTTCCTCTGCTGAGTACTTCTGCCTGAAGACCCAGTACTGCTGGTAAGGGAGAGAATAGTTCTGGTCACTTTGTATCCGGCTGCTGTCCATTAGGTAGAAAAGATCCTTTGTAGAATCTGAGATTCAAACAAACAAACAAACTGCTTCAGCCCACAAAAAAACTTAACTATGATCTGGAATAAATTAAATTTATTTGTATATAAAATTCTGTCTTTCATGATAAAACATCTGCAACTGTTTTGTTGCAGCACACACCAATACAACTGGGACAGCACAAACCAAAGGCTGCTTTTAGTAACTGTGTCCACCCACAGTTATGGATGCCTGTGTAGGCAGTGCCTCCTTGCTGAGCTCCATGGCACAGCATAGCATTGTCAGACTGTTTCCACCACCCAAAAACTAGGTGAAAGTCATGGTTCCTAGAAATAAGAAGGTTCTCTCTACTCTGTCATACAACACATCAGCCTAGCGGTGAAGTATGATACCTCAGAGGATGTTTACATTACCTTAATCAATCTAGTTTTATTAATCCAAAATACAGTTTTTTACATATATGCCCTTGAGAAGCTTTTACACCTCTCAATGTTAAATGTTTTCTTAACAAGCTTAATACCTATTTCAGTCATTTAATCATTTCTTCTAGTTTATAGTCCCATGAACCACATTAAATAACTCCTTTCTGTCTCCTGCTTGTGACTTTAGATGTGCATATAATACTTTATATCTCCTGAGCTTCCTCTGAAACACTCATATCTATTTCAGGCAGTTTTCAAATTCATCCCTTATAATGAGGGTCCAAGTAAAACATTGAAAGAACTGAATACTCTTCACTGATCTTTTACAAATTTCTTCATAACATCTTTTCATTCATCAAATGCCGTCGGCAGGTGCCATCCCCAGCTACTCCACAGGAGAGATTCCTGTTATTTAATCTTACACGCGCTGAAACAGCCAGACAAAAATGAAAATAGTAAAGACACGCTGATGTTTGAAGCTGAAATACTGAAGCACCTCCTGGGAGTGCTCAGTAGCTTTGAATTTTCTATCAGAAAACAGAAAAGATATGCTACTATGTGCTTTAAGGATGATCATCAAAGCAATAAAAGCTGTGTAGACATTTTCCAAGATGTATCTGTAAGTTTTTTTAAAAGGTGACTTTAAGTCTTGCTACCTCTCAAATTCTTTTAAAACAGTTTGTGTCATGATTAAGACTAAGGGATAGAGGAAGAAGCTGCATTCCTTGCATAACTTCAGGTTTTAATGATATCATCAGCTGCAGCTATCATCCTTAAACGGAGAACCCCAAGGGCTGCACTCATGCCTTGGCAGGTCCACGCAAGAGAATGTCACCCAATATATTAAGTGCAGCTTTTTCTCACTTTTAAGTCTAGACTTTAAAATATCACTAATTATACAGAAGCAGCACTAAATAAAAGGGGATTTTATTTCACTTTTCTTTCAAATTCCATTAGCAAAATCAGCAATTCACTTCATGTAAGGATTTTACAGGTATTAGATCACACGCTCAGGTATTAATCAAGGCACCTCAGCAAAGATTACAGTTCATTAGAGATAAACCAAAATCCTCTCAACAGGCTCCACTGCTCTCCTTCTCTTAGGATTATGGTTCTGAAAGCCCAAAGGGATACTAGTAATTTAATACAAATTATTTTTGGTATATACATGACAGTATAATGAAGAGCAGACCACTAGAATAACAAAGAAATTAGAGAACTTCACATATCCCTCAATTTCATCATGTATGGAGGAAACACTTGTGATTGCAGTTTCATCCTGAGTTCCTCTAAGAATTGTATTTAAGTCATATTGTCAATAGCAATAAATATGCCCAGGCATCCAGGCTAAGGATTTGATTCCTGAGTTTATTTGATTTTTTTTTTCCCAGCCAAATAATATTTTCTGAATCTTTACAGTTCAGCAAGTCTGAAAGAACAAGCTTTCACAGGACATTTTAACACTTTGTTTTCCAGACTGACCTGGGAAAATAAAAACCATAAAGACAGAAGATTTAGAATTCGAATCTCTCTCTCAAAGCCTGTATTGTACTTTTTACCCAAGAGAAATCCTCTGGACTTCACAACACTTATATCATTATGATATATATATATATATATATATATTTGAAAATATATGATATTTTCAAGTTAAATTCTGCACCCCTCTGAGCTATCTTCTACGGCCTTCCCTATCCACCCTTACTACAATACCTGACAACATCAGGTCATTCTCTGTCTTCAAAGCAGTAGTGTTGCATGCAGTTTTAATCCGGGTGACCAGATCAGAACCTGGAATTAAAAAGCATAGTAATTCCATTTACCTTTCATCCACAAGAGAAGCTCACTCTTAGTGCACTAAACTTAGCAAACATTTTAAAGTGCATTTAGGAGAACTCCTTGGATAGTTCTACCAACCAATGAATAAAAAAAAAAGAGATAAAAAATAAAAAAAGACCATCTATGAATAACTCCATGGGAAAAAACATAAACCAAAATGTGCTGTTTAGAGTATAAAAACAAATTGCATATCCTCGATCACTATATATTCATCATCAGTGTTCTGGATGCTGTGTGCATTTATAAAGCAGCATCACAAATTATTTGTCTTTCTATCTCTGTTGCAATTTTGTGAATGTAAACTTGCAAAACCAACACATACATGGTTATTGCACAAATAAAAGTAACCCACCTAGTTATGCATAAAGTGCCAACTTATTAATGCTCCTGGCACAAAGGCAAATATCTCTGTGACAGCATTTTTCCCAGATATTAAAGGTTATAAGGCATATTCCCAGACATAAGAATTTACCCAAGTTTCATGAAACCCCAGTAGGAGAATTACTCCAGATCACACCCACCCCACCAGGAAATATTGCTAAGTAATGTCTCAATTTGGATGCTATAAAATAAAGTGAGAATAATACATCCAGTTTAAACAAGTTTCCAGAACTATTTAGACATCTGCCACTGCCTACCGTTCATCATAAGTTTTTATGGCAATTTTTGTAAGATAACACACCTCTCCACAGATAAACTTGCTGAAAAGTAGTAAAATTTCTTTCTGCCTCTTCTGCCATTTTAGAAGCTAGGAAAGAAAAAGCTTGTTAGAACAGCTGATAAAATTAAAAAGGTACTACTGAAATGCTCAGAAATGACATTAAAATCACATCACTAGACTATGCACTGCTTTGTTTACAATACAAGACCCTGAGGAGGAAGGAGCCCGGTGCCCTGGTGCTAGTCTGCAAACCCAGGATGACAAGGTTTTATTCTGTTTTCCACCATTGTTTTTTTCTGTGCAGCTCTGAGGATCTCTCTTCTTCTCTTTGTTCCAGAGTTAATCTTTATTTCAGATTAGTGTCTTGAATCTGCCTAAACTAAATATTACAGGGCGATATACTAAAAGCAACACACTATTAACTTCCATCAATGACCACACAGTAAAGTACAAGAGGCCTTTCTGTCTAACAATGCATCCAGTTGGGGAGTTCTTATTCTCTTGTGATTGTACAGATATGGATTTACTTGAGAAAAAAGCACTGAACTACAGGAGCAGGCTGGTGAAACAGTCAGGGTCTATAGAAGAATTAAAGAAAAGGGATGTAAATTGGTAAATTGAGATAATTCATTGACATACTTCCACTGAACACTTGTCCTCCCAGTGTGAAGGAAAACTTCTTCTCTTTTTCATCATAGCTCACACCTTTACATATCCCATCTATGCCAGATGTTGGTGTTGGACTCAAGCCATTGGCGCTGCAGATCAGCACATCCGGCTGGCTCATCAAACTACACAAAACGGTACCTAGGTTTGGCCAAAGAGAGAGTTACATCACTCCAATCACAGCTTTTCACTCCAGCATGCCAATTCTTTCTCTAAATCTTAATTGAACTTGTGTCATTGGGCTGGATACCTTTCAGTATTGCTTACCTCCACCCCCCCCCCCCCCCCCCCCCCCCCCCCCCCCCCCACCCCCCACCCCCCCCCCCCAAAAAAAAGAGAAGGAAATCAGAGCCATATATTCAAATTGGAGCACTAAGATTGACTATTCATACCTAAACCAAACATTTGTACTCTGCTTTTCAGAGATTTCAAGCACACACTATTACTACCTAATAAAATATTACTATTATCTGATAATACCCAACAGTGTTCCCAGCCCTTTATAGCACCAGAGAGACATATTCAGTCCTTTGGCGGTCTTACAATTTCAGGCTCTGAACCAAGAAAGCACTTACATTTTTCCTGGGATGTTTTTCTGGATTGGGGCCTGATTTCAGTCAGTCCAGGCCTGACTCTCCCCCAGCATCGCGGTGCAAGTTGGGGGGCACCAGCACACTTAAGGCCAGATGTTTTGGCATCATTCTGTTACTATAATGTCTAGAAAATATTTAGCTCTTGCTTTGTACTCACTGTCACAGCTCAGACATTTCTATGGGTTTACAGTGCATGCTCTGATACTATTTTTTTTAAATGAGATATTGAATACGTTACTTTTATTTTCTTATTTATTTTTAAACAAAATGTTAGTCAAAGTAACGTGTTTACCTGTATTACTGATCCAAATAGGTCACCTCAACTAAACAGGGTGCCCTGCAACACTAATCTCCCCATCCCCTTTGACACTCACAAGTACAAACAATATAAAAAAATTATGCTATACACACAGAGAAAGTTTTCTTAAATCCAGGACAAGATTCCATTCAGAACTAGAGAAGTGCTTGCCACAAAGCATCCAGTAGTACATGCCTGGATTTGTAAAAGTTCTTTTTTAAAAAAACTTGAGACATCTCAATTAGAACTTCACATTTTCTATAGGAGATGCACCTCCAACATGAAAGTTGATCCCATGTGAGCTCAAAAAAAACCTACAAAAAGCAGGCACTGGCATTAAATCCTGAAATTTGCTGGCAGAAACCTGGTCTCTGACTAAGTCCCACCTGTTCCAGAGTCTGTCCATCCCACTCCCACTTGCCCTCCTAGGTAGACACCCAGACTTAGGCAATTATAGCATTCCTGCATGCAGTAACTTAACATAATTCCCTCCTTAGCATCCTGTTTTCCTGCTCCAAAAGAGGAGCTGATTTACATTTGTACTACAAGGACTCTGTCTGGAGGTACCTTCTTAATTCCCCCATCAGCTGAAAGGCACCAACTTCTGGCAACCAAGTGGCATTAAGTAATGAGAGAGGCATCTTCAGAATGATTTATCTCATACAGATGGAGATATGTAAAGCAGGTCAAAAGAATTAACCTTTCAAAATGTCCGTTTCTCTCCAGGAGCAGCTCACTAACTCTATCTCTGTTGCTCCAGGCCAAGTCTTGGGCATTACTCAAAATCTGCCTGCACCAAAATATGTCAATATTAGAGGCAGGGACTGGTACGATGTAGCGGTAGGTGTACCATACCCAAAAATGAGTTCTACTCAGTTAGCATTGGTTTTCTACAGCATAATTTTGTATTTTGCAGTTAGACAGTACCTCCATCAAGTGCAATCTGACTCAAGATGAAGCCGTCGCAGCAAGAGTCCCTGCTGCACGTCTGCCGACAGAAGAGCTGAGCATCAACCAGAGACCTGCTGGCTGCAGAGACCACCACGGAGTGATACACACCAGAAAGCACATTCTGAAAACTGGTCCTTTCAAAGGTCTTGAATCCAGATGAGTTAAATTCTTGTTCTGGGTAAAGAGAATTGGAAAGAAATGTTCAAAAGAGCTTGGGAGGAGATGGGATACTTTTGGATTGCCTGCAGACTGGAGCTGTTTGAAAGTTTTATGATAGAAACTCAGCCTTAAAAGTTCTTTTCTGGATGTTGAGGCTCAAATGCAAGATGAGATCACCAAATGGTTTGGTGCAATTATACCTGGGTAGTTGGTCTCACTGGAGACTGGGTTATTTCTTAGCTGGTATGTTAGTAAGACAGCTTGCAGTCAAAATTAATGTAAACTGTTAAATGACGAGCTGGTCATTAATAATGACCAATTGATAACCAGCTTTATTTGACTTATATAGTCAAATAAAGAGAAATCATAGCACAACAAAACAGAACAGGATAGAACATAGAATAGTACACTGGATAAAATGTAAGTTCTTTGGGGACTGTCTGCCATCAGGATGGCTTACAAAAGCTGTATTCCTGATTTCTAGGGAACGAGACATGACAGGAAGATTTGCTGAAGTTTCTGGCCTATGACTAAATGTTAAGCTCTGAAAAGTATTATGCCACTTTGAACAAAGATGCCCTCCCACATTTAATTGTGTTCCTACATAGATGTAACGACAAAGTTGATCATGGCAGTCTAACATTAGGTGAGTGATTTGCATGTGGTACCTCTCTTCAAATAAAGCATCGCTGCATCTCCCTCTGGATTCCTGACGTGAAACAAGCAGCTGAGGCGATCGACGCTAGAGGCAGTGGGATTCCCCAAAACACCTTGCACCTGAGACAGAAAACAGGTACACACAATAAATACAACCTCATTGATTTCCTCTCCTAAAACACATTTTCCTTATACAAAAACTCACGTGGAGAAGTTAGTGCACCTGGTTTATAGCACACACCTCTGTGTAGACATTTTTTATTCTATCAAATGGAGATCTCTATTTTTCAGTGACACTTTGCTGTATTTAAAAGTAGTGAAAAAGAAGTGCTAGAGGACATGATTCAAATCCTGGACCAGAGGAAGGGACTGAGAAAGGATGACTGCTTCAGGTGACCTGATTACTGACCTGGACACTTCTAGTTTTCAGATGAACCTCCCTTTCAAGTCAACCCTATTTCCAGATTGCGGGAGCTCAGCACATTTTAAGAAGTAAGTGATGCGTGATGTTTTGACCAAACACTGAGGCATTCAGATGTCAGTTTTGGGAACACTTGAGAGTAGCTTCTTTAGCAGCCTGCAGGATTTTATTACTGTCATAATGAAGAGAAATTTCTGAATATCAGGTAACAACCTGCCTTCCTTGTGTGATTTCTATTTACATTGAACCTACAGTATTATGATAAACACATATCTTTAAATATGATCATTTTTACCGGTTCAGAAGTGGTGCAGTTGAAGTTGACTTCAGCAGCACTGTACAATTCACACAGAATTTCAGCTCCAGCAGGAGTTACCGTGGCAAAACCACATGTTTTTTCCCTCTCACAGCCTGAAAAGCAGGAAAGAAACCTTAGCCTTCCTAGCACTTTATGTGCAAAATTTCTGCTAAAAATTTCACTGTTTACTGCTATTTACCCAGTTTGTCATACCTCTATCAGGCAGAAAATACATGAATTTCATTAGCCAGATGAACTTTAGTATTCAACTATTTTAGTAGAGGTTTAGGTTTTTAAGTTAAATTAATGCAAAAAAGTACATTCGTCACCGGATGACACAAACAGCTGAGTTAGGTCTAAACCCCCACCCAAATATTTAATGTCTGCTGGATAAGTTTGCCAGAGGCAAAATTTCCCCTCATGTTCTAGGAGCAGAGTTAGTTAGTAGTGAGTGTGCAAGGGCAGAAAGATCTTCAGTCACTCCTAAACCTGGAAGGGAATGGCTGCTTGCTCTCACTGGCCAGGTGATTGCTGCACAGATGGCCAGCACAACTGAAGAATTTGATGTTTCCATCCTTCCTATCACTCCAATATTTGTCACAAACTGTTTCCCATGGGGTTACTATATCAGAGAGATTTGATGTGCTGGCAAATTGGCTCAATGTTTCCAAGTGTCTTTAGTATAAAATCAACCCAGCTTAGAACAAAACATCAGCAGAACTATAAAATAAACTGCCTGGCTTTGTTGGGAAGCAGAGAGGGAAGGGTTAACTGGAACAGGTTGCCCAGGGAGGTAGTTGAGGCCCCTTCCCTGGAGATATTCAAGGTGAGGCTCGATGAGGACCTGGGCAACCTGGTCTAGTTGGGGGTGTCCCTGCTGACTGTGGGGGGGGTCAGACTAGATGGCCTTTGGAGATCACTTCCAGCCTGGACCATTGTATCTATGATTGTATGATTCTGTCTATGATTCCATGATTCTAACTCTTACCCTTCAGTGAGCAACTCAACAGTAATATTTTGTAGTAGTGCTGCCATTGGACAGTGGATGTAACTTATAATGAAAATAGAGGGTATGGGCTCTTGAATCAGACTCCTTGTCAAAAGAGAATCTTTTCCTCCCTAAATTCATTCCCACAGTCCTCTCAGCTCAGTGCTTTGCTGTTGAAGGTTGTTGGTTTCAGAGGAAGGTGCAAGAAACCCTGCAGTGTACACCTAGGGATGATCTGCTGCAGGAAAATCATTCCAGCACACATATAAGGCTTCACAGATTCATCTCTTAGCTTGAGGTAACTGCTCCCACTAGAGCAGGGAATGTGACACAAAGCCACTGACTTTGTCAGACTTTGGTGATGTCTGCCCTACAAACAGGCCACCTGTGTTATTACTGCCAGGATGTTTTTATTTTGAATGTAACCCCCCCTTTTCCACCTCTCTTCATAAGTCTGAGCATCAGGAGACACAACATAAAGGATCGATTCAAAGTACCCTGACAGCAGTGCAGTGATCCCCCTTGGTTTTAGATGACTTTGAATCAATATAAAGGAGCAAACAAGACACATCCAGATGTAATATTGTATGTACATTGTAAGTCTCAGCAGACGAATATCCCTGAACTGCTTACAATATCCTTCTGACATAAGCAAGGACAATTATTCCTCTTTTATGTGCCAATCAGATAATTTGGGAAAGGTGAAAGCTTGCTTTTCACACATCCTGAACACTTAATCCTTCTTTTGTCAGCACATCTGAAAAGTCTGATGAATGTTTCCTGGTCTGAATCTCAGCTCTCATCTATATCGCAAACTATACCTACTGGCTTTAAAGTCAGATGACTTGTCTAACATGGTAGATAAAGTCAGAAGACTTCTTTCTGAAAGAAAGACCAATCTCTTCCTTGAATCAACGTCACTAGAAGTTGTTGTCGTGGTTGTGACCTCAAACCTCAAACCAGGACAGTTGTAAACATCTTGCAGTGAACTAGTGCTGAATTGCAAAACATATAGTTCATCTAGGAACTTAACAAAAAGCTCTTCATATAAAAAAGATTATTATTTCTCATGATGGTTAGTGTTTTCTCTACAGATTTCTGAGAGTTTTCCTCACCTGAAATACATTGAAAAGCTGAACTTTGCAGGTCTCCCCCAAATGACAGAGACTGGAGAATTTGAGCTTCTTTTGACCCATAAACCAGTCTGGAAGCAGGTATTCTCTCAAATTTTCTAAGCGCTATAAAAAAAAACAACACAAAAGAACCAGGAGCTATTATCAACTCTCATGTTGCAAAGAGACAAAGATATTTTAGGAAGAAATACAAATTCATTAATTCTGTAGGGAAAAGGGTTGCTCATTAAACGATGTACCATAACTCCACAGATAACGCAGAGGGACAGCTGGGCTGAGGATATAATTTCTATTGTAAAAAAAATAATAAAATAGCGTCACAAGATCTTTTAAAAACAGTTAGCCAGGAGTGGGCTGGGAGTTTATGTTCAAGTGAGACTTCTCTTCCAGCAGCAGACTGGCCATTTCTCATTACTTGTCCATGGCACAGAACCAACTATTGAGTCAACGCGGGGAATCACTTTTCTTCAAAAAACAGCCACTGAAAAAAGAGCTGGCTCCATCAGAACTTAGTTAGAAAAGAAATCTAGGAGCCTTGCCACTTGTTTACAGGGGCACAACAGCCTGATAGCCTGGTCTCCACTGACTTCAGGATCTACCCAAGGTAGCATGTCCTACATGCTCATTTTTCCCCCCTTTGTTCAGCCTTTAACTCCACATTGTCACTTTATTTAACAATCCCTTTTATCTACTCCCTCTGAATTGGACCCACTGCACGTGAGTGTAAGGAAGTCTGAGGAGCAGCACTGTTCATGAACTGGGAAAAGCTCACGGGGTCTAGAGATGCAACACCCAAAGGTCACTAAATGGGGTGAGGAATTCAATTTAAGCTCCAGAAGCTTTAGCCTTGGCTGTGCCCTGAAGAAGATTATAGTCTGGTGAAGGAGACACAGTGGCAGCACCACTACCCTGCTCAGGTTGTTACTACCTGTATTACCAAAGGGGTTTGGTACTATGTGTCCACCAGTTGATTTACTAATATTTTTCAATTAACACAGCATATTAATGAGGAGGAAAGAACATGGTGACTTAGCATCACCAGACTTATTCTCTGTGAATGTAAAACTCTGTATTATTAGGCCAAGACCTAAAGGCCTTGGCCTAGACCTAAAAGAGCACAGCAGCAGGAGCCCTGGTCTGATCTCAGCCCATGGGAGATGCCTGCACATGGAAGAGCTGAAGGCTCTTCTCTCCCCTGTACATGGGCACAGAGATCCAGCAGGCGGATCCCAGGCCTCTCTCCCTGAAATGTCTGGATAAACCACAAAATAAAAGTCAGGGATAAGTTCTTAAAACAATCATTTGTACTCTTACAGCAAAACAGCCAGGGCTAAATCAGAAGCAAATGTCCTCTGTTGTCAGGGCTGAGGCAGCAGGTGCTTTTGATAAAACCATCATTTCTGCTCAGAAAAAAACACAAGGACTAGCCAAACAGCACAAAAAATTCCTTGCACTCCAGCTTGGCCAGGCAAAGGGCTGAATGATGCTGTAAGCAGAGGTGGAAGTTTTTTCCTTCCTAGAAATACAAGACACTAAAATATAAGCATTAGCTTAATTCTGCACTAAACAGAATTCCGTCTGCAACTTCCAGTTTTACCTGGTTAAAAAGAGAATTGACATTTTTTTCCTGAAACTGAAAAGAAACAGTTTTTTATGTTATTTGCAATTTTTGTTGCTGTCATTATTAATGCAAAATTCAAAATAAAAAAATAATATTTTAAAATATTTTTCTTTCTTCTGATTGTTTTTTCCTCATTCTGGCTTAATCCCCCCCTCAATTTTCTCTGCAATAATATGACAGAAAAGTAGAGAAAAGATAAAAAGTCTAACGAAACATTAGAGAACAAATTTCTTTTACTGTGCATTCATAAAAGAAAATTCTTATTCTCACTACAGCCTCAAAAAACAAAGAACACAAAAATAACCACAGATATCTACAACTGCTTCTTCACGGAGAGAGTCAGGCTCATGCAGAAGGGCTCAAGGTAAGTAACAGAATTGAGCTGCTGTGAGTCCTGTTCCCAGAGAAACATCCCAATTAGCAATTATCCCATGACTCAGAGCAACAAAGGCTAACACCTCAGCTTCATAACTATGATCAGTCTCTGAATATGACCTGAGAAAAAAAAAATAGCTATTTTAGCTGAAGAAAGTTTTGCAACATCTTCACAACTGAAAGCTTTCATTTCACACTCTTTGGACTGATCACACTTGTCATAAGACATTGTCTAATTCAGAGCACACTATGACATTAGTTTCTAAACTGAATATTCCATTAAATTTGATACCAATCATATGATGAATAGTAAAACCTTCTGGAAAACCTTTTTGGCCAAGACAAAAGCTTTGGGGCTGAGAAGCACAATTAGACCTTACTGTTGGCAGCTTCAGGACTGTTTGGTGGATGACTTTTTTTTTTCAAATTATTCATGCTTGGGAGCTGGCATTTCACAGCTGTGTTCAAGCAGCAGTAAGTCTACCCAGCTTGCATGGATATGTTCATCAAGTCACATACTGTACAGTAGGAGCCCAGAGGGTGATGTTATGCCGTGGCTGTAAGGTCATTGCCAAACACAGTCCATTTCTTCTGAGCACATTGCTGAGTGATAATTTTACTAAGAAATTCATCATTCTGCTTCTTTCCCATTAACCTTCTCCTTATTCTTTTGAGTTGCCAAGCAGAGAGCAGGAGATCAGCATACATCAAAAACTGTCAGCTGTCTGAGAGTTCAAGGAACCTACTTCTCCCTCTTAGAAGAAATGACTTCCCCAATGCAGTCAAGAAACATAAAATTAAGGAGGAATGTAACTTAAGGCAGAGGCCACAACCATGGGAAAGTGAATCCCCATAAGCTGGCAAGCCAGCTGTGGAACAGAAAGTCTTTTCATAAGGTTTCACTTGTGTGGGGGTCAAAACTTATCGAAATATCTGAAATTTACTTAGGCACTGGTAGTCTGTAAGGAGATCATCTGTTTCAGTCCAGTCCAGCACTGCTCCAAAGCTATCAATGCAGAAGGTTTTCTTGGTGTCGGGGTTTTGCTGGGAAGGTCTATACTGGCCATCTTCATCACATTGCAGACCCTGCTCATTGCTTTGACAGTACGTGATGCCTGTTACGAGTAAAAAGGAGAAGGAAAAAAAAATACTTTGATAATGCTGTCACTGGGTTTCACAGAATACTTCTGTTTGGAAGGGAACTTTGGAGGTCATCTCATCCAATCCCTCTGCATCTAGAGCTGGTTGCCCAGGACCATATCCAGATGGCTTTTGAACACCTCCAAGGTTGCGGACTCCACAACATGTGGACAACCTGTGCCAGTTCTCTGTCATGGATCAGATCTCATTTATTACTGTAAAGCAAAGAAGTACAGAGAAGCAACTGTATTTTCCTACAGGTCTTTTCAGTGCCTACTGAAACAGATACATAAATTATTATGAACCAAAGCACAAGAGGCACCGTACCAATTTCTTGTTTGCTGCTCCCCCACCTTTGTTTAAATTGTCCCTTTCAGTGTGAAAGAAAAGGTCTTTGCACTCCATTCTTAGAGAATGAAGAGGTTTGATTTTAATTAGCAGCATTTTCCCCAACCAATCATTTTTAATGATTTAGAAATCTTTAGAAAACAAGTAACTGGGCTCCACAGAGAAAGAAGTCTAGAAATTGACCAACATTAATGGCAGCAGCAGAGAATCCCAGGTGGACTCAGCCAGACAGGGTAACCACCTTGCTGTCCTTCTTCTGAATTGCTACTGAAGCAAGCAAGGCTCATCTACTCATGAAGGAACCACCAAAGTTTAGTCTGACACATCAAAACGTGGCAGCACCAGCATTGTTTCAATTCAATGCACTGAGCCAGGAACTAAGGTAGTTTAGGAAATGTTTCTCATGCCTCTTGGCCATCCTTGCCACACACAAGCTCTGGGAGGAGAACAAGGTAAGGCCACAGAGAGAATACTTCAGCCCTCCAGTTCTCCAGTACTTTCTTTTTTTTTTATTTTTCCCTGGCAGTTAATTAAGTAAATTCTTCAGACTTTTTAAGGAGACAGCAGGGAAAGAAAGAAAAGAAAGAATAAAGCTAATTGTGTACAACATGGCTCTTTGGAAAGGGCTGGCCCTGAAGCTCAGCACATAGGTAAGGTGGACACTAGGCAGGGAGCAGGTGAAGATGCAGGCCACTTGCAATAAGGAAAACTGCAAGTGGGGTAAAGAAACTTTAAGCAGCAAACTTGTAAGCACAAAGGTCCCATACCTACACAGGAAACACACAGAAATGAAGAATGATATCTCAGTCTACTGTCTTATTTCGGCAAAAGTTAATTGATGTCAGGGTGCATTTCAATAGACTTTTTTTTAAAAAAAAAATCTCACCTAAGAGAAAAAATATGTTGAAACAGAACAAAGCAGTTCCTATACTCACCAGTACTTCCAAGAAACTCATTCTACTCACTTTTATTTTTACCAATGAGCTAGCTCTGTAGACAAAACTGAATTTGGACTTAATAAGTAATTTTCTTTACGGAACTGCATGCAAAACCAAGACATTTAAGCTGAATACACCAACTTTAGTGAACATATCAATATCTGTTTGTGAGAAGTATTTGTATTTGCAGGGGGAAGAGCTGCACAAAGACAAGACTACTTTAGTGTTCATGAAAGTGCCATTAAATGAACTCTGTAAGATGTTTCACACTGATACTGAATACCCAGGTATCATTTCTGAGGACAATGAACATGTCTTAAGAAACCACAACATCCTGGATGAGACTGACCACTCATTTTTCATGCATTTTTCGTCAAAATACCAGATGGATTTTTCTGCCTTTGAAAAACATCTTTCAATGTATGCAGAAGAGATCTTATCCATCAAAAAAAACCAAGAGGGTTTTATTATTTTTTAGTTTTGTTTTTTTTTTTTTTAACTTACAGATGAAAAAAAATAAGTCCGTTAGTTATTTGAAGCCAGAATACAAAGGATAAGGGAAGAAATGAGTTCAACTTACAGTGATCAGCACTGAATGCCCCATAGGAGTTGGTAGTTTTGCCCACAGGACACTTGATACAGGAGGAACGTCCTGTCTGATACTGATAGTAGCCAAGAGGGCAGGGAATGCATTCATCGTTCTGGAAATGACTGCCAGGAGGACAAACAACTGCAAAGAGAACAGCCACCTTATTACTCTTTTTGAATCTAACCCCTTCAGGCATTTGCACACATATGTGTTTGGATATATATAAACCATGCTGGTAGACTTTCCATAGGCTTCAAGCTCTTAATATGTGTATTTCTAAGCATTATAATACATGTAAACACTCCTTAAATGTTCGTTAAACTCACTACAACTACAGTATAAACCATGTTCTTTTTTTTTTTTTCTTATATCACCCTAAAAATGTTCTTGAATTAGTGCACATCAGGCTCTTTGAAATGCCAATTTGCATTTGTCAAACCCATTTGTAATCAGATAATGCATTTTGTGGGCAGGTTGTGATAGAAAGCAAAGGAACACAAGCTACAAACAGAGTAACTTCTACAAATGCTACAGACAGAAACAGGAAGACTCCTAGGAGTAGAAACTCCAGAAACATCATCCAGAAACACACCATCTGGTAACACTTTCATTCAGAACTCCTGGTAATGAAATTTTTGGTAAGCACTTCCAAACTAAACAGTAATGGCTGGATTAAAAATCACTAGTTGTGCACATGACAACCCAAAACAAAACAAAAATATATTCTTAAACTGTATTCATATAATTTTCAGGACAAATCAGGAACAATATTTCCAGCTGACCTACGGCATATCATAAAGAAAACTGGTTTTTTTCTGGGAGGTCATGGAATACTGTCTTTCCCTCCAGATCATTTGACTGAACATTAAAGCAGAAGAGGCACAGACACATTTGCAGGACAATACCTTTACTTGTTATTTCACAGCTGCTTTCCAGATGTAGATTTCCTTCAAAACACTATCAAATGTATATTTTGGGACCTTGACAAGGTGCAAAACTTCATTTCTGTTCTTGCCCTAAATCTTGACAGCAGTTTAAACTTGCATGGAAGAGAAACAGTAATGGAAAATTGGCCATCTCCACTACAACCCATATGATGAATTGCTGTTCTGGCCAGGACACCACAGCATAAATTAATTTAACTTGTATGGGCATTTAAATCAGAATAGACTAAAAAGACAGCTAGTGTAAAAATGATCATATCTTCCTTCATCTGCTCTAAATATTCCAGTGGGAAAGCCTCAGATGAGACAAATCCAAGACTGAAATTTTCCTCACAAGTATGTATCAAGGCAAGTGCTCTAGGTATAACACACACCTAAAATCAATTACAGAATCAAAAAAATTCTGGATCAGACAGAATTCTCCTTTCTCATGCATATTATTTAATACACAAGAGTCTCTGATACATTTTAAAGACGTTTTCCACACATGCAAAAAGAATCATATTTGTTGCAAATGAGCAACAATAGAAATGAAAATTAAATGGATAATCCATGCCTGAATTGCAGACAAAATCCAAAGCATGAGGGAGAATAATTAAGCAATTAAAGTTTAAAAAGGAAAAAATAAAGCTTTTCAAAGCATCCTTCTTTTTTTTTTTTTGTAGTCAGAGTAATGATGAAAGTAATATCTGTGTCTCTAGTCACATTTTAATTGCTTTTTTAATTTAAAAGGCCACAAAGAACAGCAAAAAAATATTGGTGCAGAGAATTATGTTTTCTAGACTCTGTAACTCTCAAAGGCACGTATCATTTCAGCTATAGGTTACCCTTACATAGAGGTTAAGTTTGATTCAGGAGGTCAGACAAACCACCACATTGTGCTTCTTTCAAACTTCAACATTCATATTTTTTAACAATGTAGGAGACTAGAGAACAGCCTTGAGCCAAAATCTCAGAGCTAAGTGTTAACAGTGGGTTAAAAAATTGTTTCTCTAGAATAGAAAAAAATAAATTAAAAAAATATATATATTATTAAACACCCAAATTTAATCCCTTGCTCCTGCAGATCAGACTTGTGATCTTGCCTCACTTCTAATCAGGCTTGGGCTTCTGCCCAAGTACCAGAGGAACAATTAGCTGAGTAGCAATTTCCAGGCTAAAGAACAACTTACTGAGGACACACAAATGAACTCCATGAAGCGGTACCACTCCTCAGAGTAACCTCATTTTACTTGAGGCCAGTTCTCATGCTAAGAACGCTTAAAGACTGTGATAAGTGACCCTTACACAATGCTTTCACTGTTCTATCCTCCCTCCAGTGATACTGGAAAATTTAGGATATCAGATCCTTGATCCAGATTATTCCAAATGAAGTCTTCTGCTGCCAATTCAGCTCTAAATCTAGCAGATTATTTGATTTTGGTTATACTCTGCTCAAAGCAATTCTGAGAGAATCTCCAAGCTTTCTAAATAATAAAAGGAACCAGCATTAAATATGTAATAAAACAAACTCACAAAAAGACTTCAATCTTTCTCCTGACATAAATGAGGGGAGAAGAGTTGAGTTCATAGAACTGCATCCTGAACAGTTTCCAGATCTTTTATTTTTGACTCACATCTTAGCAAAGAGTATCACCACTGAAGCACTAGCTACATTATCTTCATGAAATCATCTTATAAAGGATCATGTGCACCACAGAAAGACCTTCTAATCCCAGGCAGCTGTAAAAAAATCCCCAAAAATGTTTGCAAAACCTTCTATACTATGTCAGTGCCATGATCCTATTTCCAGATCATTGGTTCAATGCAAGGACTGAACAGTAAGCAAAGCAGTAATTCCCATCTCTCCAAAGGAGGTTTATCAGTCACATTGGTGCTTCATGCCTCTTACATATTGACCATACACACAAATTCACTGATAATTTTTTAACTTTAGCTTTATACTGACTCCTAATGGCATCAAATAAAGTAAAGCTACACTGAGACATACCACATCCTTGTGAATTTGGGTCTGCTTTCCCAGGAGATGAAGTTCTTCGAAATCCACTTCTACATCCTAGCTGCACATTTGGAGACAGATAAAACTCTTCATCCCGGGGAAAATCAATGAAAGAATCTGCTAGGAATTGCTTGGAGTCCAAATGCAACACAAAACCACCATCCTCAATCTCTTTTATAAATGCTCCAATTAGCTTTTCTCCAACAATTGCATTTTCTAAAAGGAGGGAAAAAACAACAAAATAGTATTAAAGAGATTTACAGTATAGTAACGGATAACCACAGTAAAACTGATAAAGTTTAGGCTAAAAACATTGGCAAATACAGAAATACAAGCATGTTAGCAAACAGCAGACAAGAATGTATCTCTACAGTGTCTATCAGATTAAAGTCCTAATCTCAATATATGTAGGGGTGCTAAAGAAACAGCAAGAAAATCACAAAAAACAGTGTCATATTCAAGAAATAAAGCATTAGAGAACAAAATTTGGTTTCTGAGTTATAAAAATTCATCAGCTTAAAACCAGGATTATCTGACATTCAGATTTAATTTATTCCTGTTTATTTTCAATGGGTATCATTTGCTTCTTTTTCAGTATTTTGATGGTTTGTTTTTGAAGGCCAGTATCTGTAACAATATAATAATTATCTTCCATCACACTATTGATATTCAACATATCCATCTACTCCAGAGACACGTTCTTCACAATTGCTGAAGCTGGTGTTTAAAGCTGGAACACGGCGAATACTTTGCTACTCTCTATATCCTTAGTTGCCCAGGCAGTGTCCCTTCCACCTGGTACAAGGAAAATTTTCAGTGCTCATTCAAGAATAAAATTCCCCAGTTTGGCTGGATCAGAAATACTACAAGAGCATTGTTCCCACTGGATTTTGTATACTGTCATGCTCTGTTTATCCCTACAAGTTTTATGGCATTGAATGAAATGTTGATGTATTTGCTGATGTTGAATTTGCAAGACAAGGGCCTCCATACTTACAAGTGATGAGCAACCCAGTAACACAAAAATACATATGGTCCTGGACCCTATGTAATTTGTGTTTTGTGACTACGCTAAGGACCTTGGATGTTGAATTTTCACAGGGAGGATGTTGTATACATAAAGACAGTATGAGGAATGTTACAGCTCACACACTATATACAAAGATTGTTATTTTGTGACTGATGGGTCCAAGGCAAATAGCAGAGGGAACCACTGTCTTCTCATGTGGTGAGTTTTCTGACTTTGTGCTTTTAAGTTTTGTGAGGAGAGAATTTCACAGGCAGGTATGAGACTCCAGTGACGCAGCTCTGCCTTCCTGCCCATGCTGAACCAACCACAGACATAAAGATGTTTTTTTTTTCTGAAAGATCATCCTAGACCTTTAACACCAAAAGCATAGGTGTCCTCTCCTCCTGAGTGTTGGTCTGTAGCCAGCTGCTGTCCTGTAGATGTTGTTTCCCCCTTTGAAGAGGAGAGACACAAGGTTTTTACACTTAAGGTCTAAAGTGAATGGACTTCTCATTAAAGCTGACACTTTTGTCCTTGTATTCTCAATGCTCTGCTTCCTCCAGCTTCAAGCAACCTGTCCTGCTGCACTGACACCTACTATAGCCAGCAAAACAGCACTTAGTTTTGTTCAACCCCAGGCCAAAATGATACTCAGCTTGCAAGCAAGTAATTGGAGATCAGCACATAAACAACACTTTGTAAATGTTTTGCCAGAACTTGTCTCAGAACTGAAAGCAGGAATAAGAAGATTAGCCTTTTATCAAGCAAATATCCTTCCAAATTGTGTAGTGACTAGCTGTAGCAGAATTAAAAATAAATATAAAAATGACAGATGGAGGGAAGTCACATGTAGAAAAGAAGCAAACAGTCAAACCAGTAAGAACCCACTTAGGTCTGTTGAATTTCCTTTAATTTAAAATGTTTCCCTGGGTTGAAAAGTTCTTACCACCATCATTAAATACAACCTTCCTATGACCACACTACGTGTCCGTGCATATATAATATCCTCTACATTCAAAGTATATAAACAAGTCATTAACTGTAAAATACATGTTCATGCATTGCAAAGAGACAGGTACATCCTGGAATGTCTCACCAGAGAATAATTCAGTGCCCGATGAGCCACAGACTCACTGGTAACACCTTACGTGAGCTGCCTCAGTCCAGTCCTTTAGCAGGGCTAGTGGCCAGCTTGGGGCCACACTTCTCTGCTGATGTTGTGATGATTGTTTCTGAGCCTCCCAGGACCTTCAGCGTGCTCTAAAGCATGGCAGATACAATAGGGCTTCCCAGGTTTTGCTGTACAATTTTTGAAATTTAAGCTACTACACACCTCTACTTTGTTAAATTTACTGTAGATTCTTACTGAACATTTCTCCAGGTATATCTTTAGGGACTTGGACTTCTGGGGGAGAATACATTTTTTCACATAAAAAAGTATTCTGCAAATAGTTGCATCTTGTGCGCTACTGTGAGAAGAAAGATTTAGGGTTTGCTCCTGCTGAATGAAACTCTAGTTTTGACATGAAAGCCATCCTATTGTTACTTAGAATTTATATTGGCCACTGAGAAAGTGAAAGAAAGAAAAATCAAAAGAGTAAATTTGTTCTTTTTTTTTTTCTTCTTTTTTTTCCTTTAAGTAAAATACAGAGAACAGACACAGCTTAAAATATTAATTGTATAGGCCGGGGATTGACCTCCTCCAATTTCACTGTTGGGAACTGTTTGCTGTATATTTATCCACTAAATGCTCATTTTTATAATCATTAGTATTTTTCCTGTTTAACAGACAAGAAAGAAGTTGCTTGATATTGGATGTGATCCTCGATATTTTAGAGCTGAGAGTTAAGCTACAAAGCCAAATGGCGTAAGATCCTTCAGGAAGGGATTTGCACAGCCTTGGAATTTAGTGAAAATATCTGCAAGAAAAACAGGTAATGAAGCATCCACAAGTGATTTAGATTTGAGGCTCTCCATTGGGTACAGGTGCACACTGTTTAGTCATTTTTTTTCTCAGCTACTTCACAGGAGGGAAAAAAAAAAAGGTAGGACTTCTCATTTACCTCTAAAGACACTAGGAGACGAGCAATGCTATTTTAGCAATGTAGATTTTCAAATCAGAGAACCAATTTGGTCACTCTGTGTAAATACACCAGAAAACACCTCAAACAGAAAGACCCAAAGCTTCTCTATAAGGTAATGGAAGTTCACGGTGCCAAAAACATATGGGAAAGCAGGTTCTGCTCTGCTGCTTATGAAACCATACGGCCATTCCCAGAAAAGCAATTTTAGTACTGCAGGGAAAAAGACAGTGTGGAGAGGGTCAAAACTCTAATGCCCTCAAAATGGAACACTTTCAAAATAAAAATAAATATAAAACCAAACACACTTATACTTTGATCCATCTCCTGCAAACTGCTTGAATATTCTTGAATCTGGAGCAACTGAACAGATGTAAACACAAAAATGCTGTAAGGCCAGGAACCGCATGACCTCTATAGCCCCTGTCTGCAACCCAAAGGCTTTAGAATTTGGTTCTGATCAGGCAAAAACTACTGTAGAGCATATATCTCCACGTCCAGAGTTAGTGGGAAGGACACACGCAGGCAGAGTTATTTATATTTAGTGCTGGCAACACCACTGCAAAGCAGTAAAACTGAAGAAAAGGTGGCACAGAGGACATTTGAACTTGGGATATGTCTTTTACACCTTTTGTTTTAAAAGGAAATACTGACTGCTTTGAAAGAAGTTCCTTACACCATCCCTAACCTGCTTGGAGACTACTGGATAGATCTGCCAGTCAGTGGTCTCTGCAAAATTGCTTGAGGGTGTCTGAGGTAAGGGTTATTCTTTAGTGTCAAGGGTAATGTATTAAATAGAAAAAGGGGAGAAAAAAAGAAAGGAGGAAAAAAAAAACTTGGAAGAAACTAGTTATATTTTTGGCAACATGTGAATTGTGTTTCTGAGTCCATGCCAGTAAGGAACACAATCTTTTCCACCACCAAAGACCTGTCCAATGGAAATTAACATCTGGGACAGTTCAGCTCATGCCCAATAAAGTCATTTTTAATCTCAGCTAAGGAAGCTGGGAAAGTCCTCAGATAGGACATTCAATTATAGCTCCTTTCCACTGTGCAGTCAGAGACAGAAGAGAAAAATATATCAACACCAAAAGCTCAAAAACACAAGTTCAGTGTTATGAAGACAGATTATTTCAATGAGCATTTATAACACCTTGCTAGTGCCTCCTAAGAGCAGACACTGGGAAGCAAAGCAATTAAAGGCAAAGCAGGTTTAATTCACAGAAAAGGAAAAAAAAACCACACAAAAAACCTTACCAATGTCATGTAAGTCAGGGAGATAAGTTGCTGGGATGTTTTCCAGCTGAGCCCTCCATGTGACATTCACCCCCAGGCGGTCCATGCTCAGGCATTCGACGTGGACAGTGGAATCATCACAGACAGAGAGGGAGTCAGTATTTCCAAATGCATTTACCTTGAATTCAAAATTAAACAAAACCAGGGTTATTCAGCCTGAGAACTTCCTGGTTCTTGCCTTTCTCTACTCAATGGCACTGTGCTATGCTCAAAGGTAACATTTTCAAAAGGGCCTGTAAAAACAGAGGTAGAAGTAGGAAAAGATAATTTCAGCAGGTCATTTACTTACTGTTAGAAGAGTCAAAGACTTCTCTTCCATCAAAATATATTTTAAATAAATCTTAGACTAATGTGATATGACTTCTATGGCTACAATTAAGCTGATCTGCTGATGTGGGGTCAGTGTACCTATTTTCCCAGACATCCATATGAGAGTGCTGCCAACCCTAACAGATTTCATGGCATTTTCTCCTCTTTCACCCATCTCAAGCAAGCCAGGACAAAGTTCTACCTTGTGCCTCACCTTTTTTTTTTATTACAAGTAAAATAAACCAAACAAAACCCAAACAAACCCACCAAACAAACCCCAGCAGCAATAACAAACAATAACAAAGAAAAAGGAACTGAAATTACCTGGAGGTGACATAAGCCACGAGCCTTCAACTCATCTAAAATAAATATTTGGAATGCTTGGAGTAATCCAGAGTAGTCAGAACTACAGGTTTTCTCAGGAGGCAGTAGTAATTGAAATTGTGTTTGAGCTTGGACTGTCTGAAATATTTGGATCTCTGAAATATAAGTAGAAAGGGTATTTAGCAATCTGACTATTTAATGTAGAAACTTACTTCCAAAGTTACTGTGAGAAAAGACAACATTGATTTGGCATTTTGACCTTACATCAATAGGATCTCCCCATTTCTACATGAAAGCAGTAGAGCTGGCACTAGTAAATAATAAACAGCAAGATTGATAAATATATATCTGTTGTGCATTAAGGAAAAAGCCAGGTGATGTGTTTATATAAAAATAAAGATATATTTTACAATGGAGCACTAACTCACAGATGATAAAAAACAGGCTGGACCACTGATGACTTTTTATAAGACTTGGCAGATAGGAATTTCCAGAGAACTAGATGAAAGCTGATGTTATGCCAATACTTAAAAAAGAAACAGGAAGACAGGAATTATTGACCTGTCAACCTCTACCTCTCAGACACAATCATGAAAGGACCTCTATTAAAAAAGGAATTAAATAATTAAAGCAATTAATACTAATTCAAATGGCTTTCAGAAACCTAGCTTGTCAAATTAACTGGGAATGTAGTTTTAGGAGAGATTGTTTGATTGCATAATAATGGCATTGACACAAACAAAGGCATTCCAATTTTTTGCCAGCAAATCAAAGTGACGCAAATCACACAAATAGATGAGAAACCCATGAGCTCATCAGTCACAAAATGAAAACCTATTTATTCAGGTTTCAGACAGAAAAGAAAAAAAAAAAAGAAAAGATGCAGAGTTCTTGTCTCCATTGGAGTTATGCTGACCCCAGGCTTCATGGAGGGCTTGCTATCTCAGATTCAGCACAGCCCTCATGCCATCCTGTCACCTCTGAATGAAGCTGGCTCTTATCACACCAGCCTGGAGAAGCAGCAGAGGTCTCCCTCATTCACCTCCCCTACAGTCTCTTCCTGAATCACAAGTGTCACTGCTGGAGCACAATTCCCTGCCCCTCACCCCCAAAATGATGTGGGACAGCCTGGAGAGCATCCAAGGAGAATGGTGGGAGGGACCAGAGGATACAAAAGCCTGCTTCTTCCTGCAAGTAACAAAGTCTTCTATCTGTTTAGTTTATCAGTGAGCAGTTAAGACCTGACTTAACCACAATCTCTAAGTGTACACATAAGGAAGAGGAAATAATATTTTTACGAGTGTAGGTAATTATCCATTGGAACAAATTGCTAAGTGTTGTGGTTAATTCTCCATTATCATGAAGTTTATTCAATTGCCTTCAGATGCGTTGGGAATTTTTTCTCTCTCCTTAAAAGGATGCTCTATTTCAAACACAAATTACTGTGGGAAGTCCTTAGTTTGCATTAAACGTCAGCTTATATTCAGATTGCCACACACTCCTTGTAAACAGTTATTCAACTGCCATCATCAAACACGAAAGTTACTTCATAACATGCTACAAAAACCTAGCAAACATGATTACAGATAAACAAAAGTTTCAGTCTGAAATTTAAATTCAGAGATAATTTCCATGTGGTACAATGCGTCAATGCAGAGGTTTCCAAGATGGTTTAACCCATTCTGGAGATGAAGAGTAGCTGCAGATTTGTCATCAAGCTCTGCATTTCTCTAAGTTCAAGACTGCCACAAATTGCCATTTTGATCAGAATGTATCTCTGTTTGAAATAATTGAAAAGGACAATATTAATATCCAGTTACATGAGCTGTGAATAAACAAGAATTGATTCTTTCAAGACTTAAAGTGTCATATTTTTCTTGAAAGAAAAATACCATAAGTCAGCCTACAAAGATAACAATAATCCTAAAGAACAGACTGCTGCGAAAAGATGCAGAAGTAACAGTGACTTGATTATACAAATAAAAACAAGTTCTGCCAAATTCAAACATCTGGTGCTCATCTGTTCCTCCAGGACTAAGTGGTTCCATCAGAATCACTTCATGGTGCCAGCATCTTTTAACTTGCAAGGAAAAATCTGCGTATAGATTGAATAACTATTTATAGCTATATTTTTACAGAAAAGCAGGACTTTTTCTGGCATAGGAGCCAGCCAAGAGACAGAGGTGAAGATGGCAAAAGATTAAAAGGGCTAATCTACTGCACCTTAAATTAGCAACTCCTATATAACTATGGTGTCCTATTATTGTCATTCACACAGTAGCATTTTTGCACATCTATTTGCATTGCTCTCTGCCCTTCCCAACCACGGGGCAGCTCAGACATACTCTGACAGGCCTGGTAGAGGGGGGCAGCCGAGACCCATCGACGTTGCTGTGCATCACACTGAAAGGATGTGCTGGACGAGGAGCTGCGGAAGCCCTGGCGACACGCCAGCCAGCACTGCTGAACACTTGAAGTTTCCTCAGAAATCTTTTCACAAAACACGGCTCCGTTGAGAACAGTTGAGGCACCAAACGGCAGAGCACACTGCGGACCTTTGGGCACAGGAGAAAGGGGATATATTAGTGGCATACTATGAAGCTCTTCTAGTAAAATTTCTCATGACCCTCACATCAACAGAGAAAACTTGGACAGGACACCGTGCATGCCCCACTCAACTCAACTTGGATCTGATTTGATGGCAGCATGGTTCAGTTTACTAAAGTTGATGAAAAGACACATATTGACTTGGATGGGTAACGCATTGAGTCCAAAAAGCTACGTGCATGGTTTATAAGAACAGATAATTTTAAAATAGTCTTGAATAAATTTAAGCAGGAAATGAGAAGAAGGTTTCTAACCATCAGCAGAACAAACCTTTACAAATGACAACCAGTGGAAATAGGCAGGGCAGGAAAAAAAAAAGGTCTCAATTCCCTTTAGAGTGAAGATTGAAAATTATTAACTCACTCAGCATCAATACAGTCATTTCAACTCTGCTAACCCACTGTAATAGACTTTTATAGCAGACTAATTTCAATGATTATGAATTTCTACTAATCAGTACAAACCAACTGCTGACTCAATATTAGCCAAATCCCAACTTAATTGCTGAATATATCTAGTTATAATTAAACACTTCTAAGTTCTAGAGCGACAAACCATAGAAAGAAAAAAACAACTTCCTCACCCAGAAATAAATATAAAGAAAATGCTGTTCTTGTATCATACAACTCACTTGCTTGGTGCACATATAAATCATTTTCCAAATACCAATGCTCAGATCAGTCCCAACCTGCCTAGTCACTGGAGAAAGGCAAACACTGCTGATGGCTCAGGTCTGAGCAGCTTCTCTCTCTCCTTCTGATGGAGATATCAAGATTAATGTGTTAATTTAGCAGCCACTTCAGTTAAAACATTGCAGGATGAATTTGGGAAAAATCTGTGTTTTCCAACTCTGAGCATTTTCAATGCCAAAATAAAAGGCTTTCATATCTGTCTCTCTGAATTGCCAAAGGGATTTTTTTCCAAGTCTCTTTTACTGCATCTTTTCTGCAATAACTCTGTAAATGGGACCAGTATATTCATCCTCTTCACTCATTGACTCTCTATCCAGGCTCTTTTTCAGTCAAGGTGGAAACCTGGTATTCTTGCTTAACAAATTTTTAATAAACCTCCCAAGATTCTAGGACCAAAAGATATCATTCTAAAAGAGATGGTAATACTTATCATGTCCAATGCAAATTACACCCACCATTATATGTAAATTACATTAATATCTCTTTATACAAAGTATATAAGGATCATTCTGCGGTCTCTTTATTGTTGTAACACATTTCTATATCCAGCAAGTCAAATCCAGTCTCAGCCATCTGCTGCATCTTTTACTGTTGTTGCAATGAGACTTGGTGTGTAAACTAGGAAATAACCAGCCCCCAAAACATAAGCGATGGATGGTTTCTTGGTGTGGTTCACAGGTTTCAGTTCACAATCAGAAATTTGCTCATTTCTCTCTCTACACGTCATCTTATTTACTATCATTATCAAGCCTGTGCCAATGTCATTCTTCTATTTCTGACCCAGGTTCTCAGTCCTGTAGTTGTGAATCAGAATACAGTTCAATATTGACACTTCTTCCATACGTGTTGCTGAAGAGTTACACAACAAAATTACTGTCTCCAGGACCTTCTCTTCTTTCTCTCCTCTGTCTCCACTCAGAGCTGTGCATGAAAAGTGTGCATGAAGATGGGAGACTCATGGGAAGACTGCTAGGATACTTGGCATCATCTCTCTGGTGCATGTTAACTAGAAAAAGTTTGATTTTACCCCTGATGGAAACAATTAAGCTAATGAAAACCTCATTGCATGCACTGGGCACTGTGAAGTTATTCCTTGCTGTTTACAGCTATCTGTTCTGTTGTTAGAAGAGAAGTTTATCATATTTTCCCATCACAACAGCTTCTTTTGCTGATAGACAAGATCTCCAAGACAGTACTCTCTTCCCTTTTCCCTGAACAATTATTAGCAACAATTATTCCCAGGACTAGAGTTGTAAGACTGGAGAGACTGAGGGGAAAAATATCTTTTGCATCTTTATTCTTACACAATAACTAAGTTGTTTAGCATGAAAAAGTTCCATTGCTATTTCAAAATCCAGAAAAATCACTAAAGATTATTTCAATGGTATTTCTATGCAGAAAATAATAGATAGCTTTCAGTAAAGCCAGGTTTCCACTATATTTTCTGAACAGTTGCCTCTCTCAGCTCAGTCATTTGAAAAAAGAAAGGTCATTAATCATTCAGTCACTATTTCCTCTAGGAAAATTACAGCATTACAAGAAATATCAGATGAGCAAAAAAATGTAAAGACATCTTAAAGGCATATTTCTGGGTATGACTCCTTAGAACATATTCCATAAATTCCCTTGGAATTTAGGGGGAAATCCAGAAGATGAGCTTTCACAGAGAGGAAGAGATATCAAGGACTTAACATTTACAACTAGTTCTGACTTTTCTCTGGCCTACAAGAAACACTTCCATTTTTCCCTGTTCACCTTCAGAGTCTATGGGAATGTCAATCCATAGTGCTGACTGCCAAATGTCACACTGAGTTCCCCCAGCAGGTCCAAACAAAAGAAATATCACACAGCCCCACATCCCACAGAGATACTATTCCATAACCTGAAAGAGGATGTCAGCAGCACTGTACTTGTCAGACTGATCAGCTCTGCTTCTCTGAAGAGGTGGAAACCTCTATTGGACTACATGGCTATACAACATTAGCTCTGGAGGTCATCTCTTCAGGGCCCTGTTAGGCATCTCCACACACCACCACAGTGCATGGGACAGATACATCCCTGAGGTCTCCCTGTGGCTTCTCCTAAAATCCCATCTGCATAGCTCTCTACTGGGACAAGAGAGTTCAAAGACGATGACGTTGGTGGTGGTTTTGAAGTTGGCTGAGGAGCTATCTTATCTATTAGAATGCCTTACAGCTAGTTGGGCTGACACAATCAGGTATTTGGTTGGTGACCATTATATAGCAGAATCATGAAAGGAAACCATCACCATTTACCATGTGGTCTCTTTTTCCTAAATCTACCAGCAGCTCTCATTAAAAAAACAACAACAGAACTAAGGAAAAGTAGTGTCCTGCAGTCATCAGCTGAACGTTTTCCTTTTGCAACTTAAGTTTCCACTAATCATTACACTTTGGAGCATAACCTTGTAGAAAGTTCAATTTGTTTGTGATGGGGAGATGTATAAAGGTCATTGCAAATTAAATCTATGCAAAAGTCTCCCACTTGAACACCTCACTGGAAACCATGAGTGAATTTTAGTGCTTTGCAACTCTGGTCATGCAGGAAATACTCCGTGAATATGCAGTGTTTTGGAACATCCTTTTCACAACTCTGGTTACAAGCCAAGAGTAGCAATAGCAGAAGCATACATTTTTCAAATTTTATTTTAGTCAGTTGAATGGCTTTTAATCCCAGAGCCAGCTCAGACTGGGAAAGGTTCAAGTTTGCAGCAAGATGTACAGATTGACTTTCTAGTTTTATAGCTCAACTTCTTTGATTTAACAAATTTTATGAATAAGGGAAAATCAAAGATCCATTCCCTTTCTCTTTTCTCCCTGACAAAGCACTTGGAGAAAACTGGATATTGTGCCCAGGTAGATCTGAAAGCTCTACACAAAAGCTTAAAAGTGTAAGTTACACAAAGCACACTGCTTGAGCAAAAGTCTCTATAAAGGTCTGAACAAAGCATAAATGCAACTAAATACTGGAAAAAGTTTGGAGGTAGGTCAAGTTGCAGAGCTGGATTTGCTCAGAAGCAATCTCAAGCAGAAACTCACTTTCACAAACAGGTCTTCCTCTGCTGACTCGTGTCCCTGGCACCTCTTCTCCATTGTCAAAGACACACCAGCAGCTCTCTTGATCCTGGCTGCACTGCACGGGTGAGAAAGCCCCGTTGTCTCCTTCGCATTGTGGGATGTAGCCTTTGCCAGCTTCTCGTAAGGCAGTTTTAGACTTCAGCATATTACAGACACTAGGACCTTTAAAGAGAGAAATTCATTGCAAGACACAGAAGAGAAGACAATAAACTGATTATCTGCAGAGATTAACTATACTAATGTATAAAATTGTCCTAAATATTTTAACAGCAGTGCTTTCATTATAAAATTACAGCATAGAAAATAAAACAGAAATGTTTTATTAGAAGCAAGATAGATGAGTGATCATGAAACCATAAATAATTTGAATCATTATTGAAAGGGTAATTTTACTTCCACTAGAAACCCCATTTCTTTCTAAAGATTAAAGTTCAAGTTATATGGGTCTGCATCAATAAAATAGTTTGAAAAATACCGATACTTACTACGGATTTGCATCATTTAGATGCTGCTATTCTAAATTTTAAAAAATAATTGTTTTAGTAAGAATTTTTGAGTAATGTAATTTAAAATGTAATAATATGATTATTTACATTTTTAAACAGATCAACCATCTCCTATGACACCTCAACAGTTTTCTGTCTTTATTTGAAGATAAGACAAAAATATGATAGACCTAATAGCATTCTCTGGAGTAGTTGTGGACCATGTGAAATGGACTCACTGCACGCAGCCCAGTTCCTGTAGTTCAGGATTCTCTGCTTTAGAAAACTCATCTGTGAGCCCAAAGAATTTTTCTATTGTGGTAAGAAATGGAAGATAAAAAAAAAATGTATGGAAGATTCTTCATCTATTTGTCTAGACTCATTTATTTCAGGTGTTGTGAAAGCAAGGAATAACTATTTTTAGGTACCCTTTCAAGGTTGACATGTTGACTGTATGTACCATATCAGTGAGGAATTAAACTGTAAGCCCCCTGTATTTTCACAGACATCGTTCTGAAAAGGAAAGTACACATACCACAAAGTGTGAGGCATTGCCATTAGTGTCACAGGCTGTGGGTAAAGTGTTACTCACACTCAGGATTGTCATCCAAATCTTTGCTGCCACGCTGAAATACTTCTCCTGATGCAGGATCTACACACCAAGTGTCCGTGTCGGATCTTTGTAGCACAGCGTATTCTCCTGTCTACAAAGAATCAATTATATGCCATTGAAGAGCAACATATATTAACACAGACACACCGCAATCCATACCTCAAAGGTTCATTAAAATAGATGATTATATTTACATTTGTCTATTAATACGGCACATTGAGAAGAAACATAAAATACAGTCTACCTAACATAATACATAGACCAGGCTCCGAGAGAACTAATATACAAACTGAGAACCCATTGAGATAAAGTTCTGGTATAATCTTGGTTTGAAATTTCTCTTCCTTGGCCATCTTAGTACTCTACCCTTCTCACTACCATGTTTTGAAAGCATCACAGACCCTGTTCTGGGATACCTGCATCCAATCTTCTCTTGTCCTCACATTCTCCCACAGCTCAGGAAGAAAGAGCCCCCCAAATGCCAGTCAATTAAGTTGTCCCTTTTAAGCAAAACCCTGCTAAAGAATTTGGCAGAACCACCCTGCAGAATGGCAGCTTAGGCAGGGACAGAACTTCCTACTCCCAATCTTCATCTCAAAGCTATTTAAATACTGCCTCATGCAGGGCAACGTCTGATGTTTGCTTTCTTTCCCTTTACTTTCAGGTTAAAGGAATGCACAAGGAATGCTTAAGAAGCATAGACTGACACTGTAAGGGCCTTTGGCATGGTGTAAACTGGGGAGGTTTGGTTTCTTCCTCCCTCAGTCATGTGAAATCACCTCAAGGCAGTAGGGGGCAAATAGATCTGCTGTGGAGGCGCCCATCTTGGAACCACTCTGTCTCCAGCTGGAAATTAAGGCATTGGTTCGAGATCGCTGACATGACGTCTGGCCTGTAAGAAGGAAAACATACACATGTTAAAATAAAAACAAGTTCTCAAACCTAAGGTAGAGAAAGGGGTACATTCCCCAGCTCCCTCGCACAGCCCAGCTCCATTAGACTCTGCTGCAGCCTCAGGCGGGGAATTCCTGATTGGTGTTTGGTAACCACAGAGACACAGGATGGTTGAGGTTGGAAGGGATTTCTGGAGATATCTGGTTGGACATGTGGTCCAACCCCCCTTGCTCAAACAGGGCCATTGACAGTAGAGGGTTCTCAAATCATACAAGACAAAAATCACACATAGTGAAATTAAATGAATCAGCAAAACAAGCATAAAATTCCTTTTTGCTTCTTGTAATGGTTAGAAACAAGACGTGCTTCATGCATTCATACCAGAATTTTCAATAAATATTAAGATTTGTAAGAACAGGCAAAGACAAATATATAGGACAAAAAACCAACTGACATTTGGGAAGTTCTGCTGAACGTGAGACCAAGGAATCCATGAGATAACGTCCTCTCTCATCCACACACCAGCAATGACCTGGCCAGGGAAGAAAAGCAGCTTTATTTTAGCCATTATACTGCAATATGCTTTATTGCATATTGGGAAGATTTTCATCCTCAGCAGCACTATAGGAAGCAGTCAGTAAATCTCAGTCACAGTTAACTCTGCTATCCAGAGATAGGTAGACAAGACCTGAGAGCAGTGGTGAGAATGGAAATGTAGCGTCTCTGGTGAGACTCTTCCATCACAACCCTATCCTGCAGTGTATCATCTACTCCTGGCTATTTGGTATCATCCACACACCTGCTGAGAGTGAACTCCATCACATCTTCCTGGTTATTAATGAAGGCATTGAGCAATGCCAGCGCCTGAACTGGCACCCAAGGAACATGGCTATCAGCAGGCAACGCCCCAGCGAGCTGTCACTTGAGTCCCTCACTCAGGTCAACGTTCCACCCATTTTGTAGATGACTTAGCCTCTCTCCAGTTTGGCTACACAGGTTTTCCATCTTTTTACTAGAATTCTGCTTTGGTTTTCTTTGTTCAACTAGCTCAGTGTAGCTTGTTAGCAACTGCTCACCTGTGCTCTCATAGCACTGAGTTGGCTCCCAGTTTCCCAGGCCATCACACTGTGGGATGTAAGGAAGAAATCCCAACCGTGTTGCTTCCCCAGCAGAACGTTTTGAAGTAAAGTGACTCCGCCAGTAGAAATGCAAGACTACAAAAGATAAGTAAAAGAAAAATATTAGTGGCCAGTCTAAAAAGAGGTCTTTTAAACATGCATGTTTTTAAACACCTGATTGTTCCCTGTGCTTTAGAAGGGACATTAACAAAGGCTGCAAGTACGTGAAGGCTGGTAGGTATCCAGATCTTACATATGCATGATCTCATATATATAAGATAACTAAAATCAGTCCTTGGATTGGCAGTTTAATTACACTGATTAACGATACTTGACAAATTGCACCTGTTTTTCATCAAAGTTGAATTTTACATAGAATATTCTTGCACAGATCCTAGACATTAAACCATTTAATAAAGCTTTCATCTCTCTTTCACCTACCTGACTGTGCAGACAGCTGGAGAGCATAGTCGCTGCCCGATAACAGCTTTTCGGAGACCACCACCTCTGACTCATAGGGCCGAGCAGAACGTAGAAGGTCACTCTCTGTCAGTTGTATCCCCTTTGCCATCAAGAAGCTTTCTCCAAATGGGAAGTGGGAACTATTTGATGCTAAGATGAGCTGCTCTGCCTCTTCCAAAAATTTCATGGCTTCCTGCTTAACACCTTCACATATACCAGGGCCTGTAGAAACAGAGGGTATTTTAGTGTCTTTCATCTATATCCAATAAAGATTTTCATGTGAAAACTAACTGGCCTTTTAATTAGTATCTTCTGTTTCCTCCTGCGTTTGCTTGATTTTGAATTGCTTCACGAAGCAAGCAGGTGAAACTCATCAACATTTAGTTATATAACCATAAGAGTTCAAGAGTACCAGGAATCATCCAAACATTCTCCAAGTCTTGGGCCAAAGCCTTGGTAATTTTAAAAGTTACCTCCTCATCATTGGTTACAAATGGAGTTAAATGTCTCTACAGAACCATCCCTCAATGATTGTCATAAAAAAATGGATAATGAGAAGAGTGTGAGAAAGGAAACCCTTGGGTCCAGAGTGGCAGCTTCCACTTGTTCTGTCCTCTCCTGTTCATCTACTGACTCAGATATGGCAGTTCAACACAGCAAACCAGCTCAGTGAAGGCTTCTCCACTAAAATAACTCTGATTATCTGCTTAGTCCCTTTTATTTCCCATTTGTCCACAGGACTGGTATCTCCAGCACTCCTTGCCCATTTGGAAGTTTGCTATTCATTGTCCTTTCTCTTCCTCCCAGCTGGAAAATTACTATGTGATAAGAATTGGTTTTGTGACTAAATTTATAATACAGGTCATCTGCATACCTTGGGAGTAATCCCAAAGAGAGCCCAACAGCTTTGGTGGAGTTGTCTAGACAGAGGGTTTACCAAACCACAGTGGTGGCCTCACTCTTCTCCTAGTGATTTCTGTCACTAGGAGACCTGTCACTCTTGACTGTGCAGTGAGAAACAGTAAATTCTTCTTGCCTCATTTTAAGGCATTCTTGAAAGTCATAGAATCATTATGGTTGGAAGAGGCCTTTAAGATCATTAAGTCCAACTGCTAACCTAGCTCTGCCAACTCCACCATTAAACCATGTCCCTCAGCACCTCGTCTTTTAAATACCTCAACCACTTCCTTGGGCAGCCTGTTCCAATGCTTGACAATCCCTTTGGTGAAGAAATTTTTCCTAATATCCCATCTAAACCTCCCCTGGCTGAACTTGAGGTGATTTCCTCTTGTCCTATTGCCTGTTACTTGGGAGAAGAGACCAACCCCTACCTCACTGCAACCTCCTTTCAGGTAGTTGTATATCCAAGTGCAGGACTCGACGCTTGGCCTTGTTCAGCCTCATCCCATTGGCCTTGGCCTATCAATCCAGCCTGCCCAGATCCCTCTGGGGATCTTTCCTACCCTCAAGTAGACCAACATTCCCACCTAATTTGGTGCTGTTTGCAAATTTACTGAGAGTGCACTCCTCCATCCCCTCCTCCAGATCATTGATAAAGATAAAGAACCAGAGAACTGGTTCAAATACCACACCCTGGGGAACACTACTCGTGACTGGCCACCACACTTTGGGCCTGGTCCTCCAGCCAGTTTTTAGCCCAGTGAAGTCTACACCTGTCCAAGCCATGGGCAGCCAGTTTCTCCAGGAGAATGCTGGGGGAAACAGTGTCAAAAGCTTTACTAAGTCTAGGTAGACAACATCCACAACCTTTCCCTTGTCCACTAAGCAAGTCACCTTGTCATAGGAGGAGATCAGGTCAGTCAAGCATTTCATAAATCCAGTGACTATGCCTGATCACCTGGCTGTTCTGTGTTGCATGATGGACCTTCTCCAGCATCGAGTTGAGACTGACAGTTCCCCAGATTCTCCTTCCAGCCCTTCCTATAGTTGGGTGTCACATTTCCTGTCCTCCAGTCAACTAGTACCTCCCCAGCTTGCCAGAACTGCTGGTAAATGATGGAAAGTGGCTTCTGCCAGTTCCCTCAGGACCCTCAGGTGGATCCTGACTGGCCTCATAGACTTGTGTGCCTTTAAGGGGTGTAGCAGGTGACTAACCATTTCCTTTTGGATTATTGTGGGTTCATTCTGCTCCCCATCCCTGTCTTCCCAGGCAGCTAAGTACTCTGAAAACCGGCCTTACGATTAAAAACTGAAGTAAAGAAGACATTAAGTACCTCAACCTTTTCCTCATCCTTTTCACTATGTTTCTCTTGTCACTACACATGTAGTGTGTTTGTCACTACACATTCAATAAGGGATGGAGATTCACAGTAACTCTTATTTTGATGTTAATGTATTAATAGATTAATAGAAACATATATACTTTTTAATTGTTGTTTACAGCAATAGTCAGATTAAGTTCTAGCTTAGGACTTTGGAGCTTTGGACCTTCTAATTTGCTCCCTGCGTAAGACTTTCCTCTTGTGGCATAAAAGAAAAGATGAGAAATTGCTACTTTCACGCCAGAAATTCTGTTACTTACATGCTGGGACGTGATTCACTCCTGCCTTTGTTCCTTGCAGCTCTTTTCCTTTGCTATCAACACACCAACAATCACGAAGTTCAAAGTGGCTTAATGGAGCACTGAAATCAGTGTATGGTCCCGGGTAATAGGTCAACTGCTCATTCAGAAGCTGCCAGAATGTATATGGATCTAGTAAAATGTTCTCAGATGCAGAGGTCACGTTTCCTTCCAGCACTTCAGGTGGGAGATCAGTGAAGGAGGAATATGTGGTGAATGCTGGAAAGACATTTTGGTGGCCAGCCTCATATAAAGCTTTAATAAAAACTGAAAAGCCTTTGGAAGACACTTCTTTGTACCCAGTTATGATGTTCAGCAGATCAGCAATGGGCAGGGTTTTGCCTTGGTTGTTCTCTGTGATCCACCTCTCATACCACTCAAAGGCTTGCTCGGGGGGGCCACTGCACTGCACCTGCCTCCAGGCACCACCAGCATCGCACTGCGGGAGGTAAATGCTGGAGAGCTGAGACATACCACTGGGATCTGACAACAGGACTTTCACAGCCTTTAGAAACTCCTGAGCAGCTATCACTTGGCAAGCACTTGGGCCTGGGGAAAAGAAAAACATGCACAGCACTGTATTATGAATGCATGGAAGATATACAATACCTCCTTCCCCCTGGTACTATAAACACCATTATTAAAACTTATCCCCTTAACCCAATACTAACAACATTTCTGGGCTGTTATGAAGAGGTTCAATGCCCTTAAGCTCCTATGCTGAACTAGGGTAAGATTTCCAAAGGCTCATGAGCACTGAAAAATGCACATAGCTATGATTTTTAAAAGCATGCCAGCACATTGGGTACCTGTGGTTCTTACTGGGGGGGATAGGTGTTGGAGGTCACTAAATGTCTTCCTGAATCTGTTCACACCAAGTATTTCAAATACACTTGATCATCTGGCAGTTAGTTCTTATTCACCCAATCCCTGCAAAAACAACCATCTGAACAGCAGAATAAACCTGATTTTATTTCCCCTTGGATCAAACCAGAATTTTCAGATTCTGTTGTCCTCTCTACCTATTCTCTCCTGGATATTACAGTTGAATATAAAAATACCCCCCTGGAGTGAGCTTGTCTTGCAAGCGTTTTCTGCTATCTCCAGAGCCAAATTTCATTTTGCAGCTCTACAAACCCAGCAAATACAGGAGCTCATCTCCTTTTGAGCCCCAGAGAATTAGGAACCTGTTTATTTTTGATTGCACTACAGATGGGTTACTAGATATAAATCCCCTAGAAATTCAGATCATTGTGATAAATTCCCCACTTGCAAACCGTGATTCAAAGGAGCTCCTTCACTATGTACCACTATCATCTCTTGGATATTCTACTACTCCTTCCAAAATGAGAAGCAGGATCTTCTTTTGGTCTGTTCTCCCTATTGATGTGCCACTTTCAGTTCACAGAAGCTTGGAAGACAAATATCCCACATCTATGTGCTTCCTTCTTCCTTTGTATTATATTAGTAAAAGGGCAAGAAGAGGCAGTTCAGTCTCTAAGGAAGTTGCAATGGCAAATTGATGGCTGACAAGTCATTTCCCTACTCACTTTTCAGGCCTGACTGCATGATCTTTATGAGAAAGATATTAGCCTTTTAATTCCTCCCCTATGTTTAGACTTCTGTGACATCCTACCAAGTGGGGGATATATTCTTAAGTGAAAAGACTAGGAGAGATTCACAATTCAAGGCTCTGAAGCTCTTTCAGTTCTCAGGACAAGGATGAGCCAGTGACCGTGCCCAGCTGACTTGGTTCTGGAAGCAAAAGGGCTTTTTCACTCAACAGGGGTCACATCCAGTTACACAGATGCTTCAGGTCTCATGGGCATCACGGGTGTTATACGCACTTAAGTAGAGACATATACCAATGACATGCTTATTAACAAGGCCAGACCTCAGGCTCCTCTGTTTTGAGCGTGCCTACCCTACACATTGAAAGAAGACAGGACTGTCTTTAAGGCTTGGGATATATAAGGTTTACATACACTGTATTTCCCACTATTCCCCTGGAACTACAGGACTGACTTGCTTTCCTCTTAAGGGACATATTGTTTGTACACATACATTTTCAAATATAAACAAATATGAAGAGAAAATCATGAAACTCCAATACAATAAGAAAGTATTTTAAATTTCCAGTCTCTAGGACTTACATTGCATGAGCTTTCCAGCTTTTCCCCTTATTCCTGGAATAGTCTTGCCATTCAAATCAACACAGAAGCAATTTGTCCCATAACACTGGAGTGGCAAAAAGTCTCCATCCTCCGTACATGAGGGAATAAAAAGATCTGATCCTGCAGGCAGACTTTGCTTCAAGTTTTGCAGGTTTCTTCTTTGCTTCTCACAATCAGTGGGACATCTTGGACGTTTGCCTTGAACTCTTGAGCCTGGAACTTCCTTACCTGAAGAGTCCAAACACCAGCACTCTCCTGCATAGCACTGAACTTCCTCATATCTCCCCTCCTTGGTGCATGTTGGAACAAACAGGTCCCTGGGCAACTCACCACAGTCTTTGGATCCCAATGCCAGTTTCACCACTTCACTTAAATCTTCAGCAACACTTTCGGGGACAGAAATCACTTGTTGAAGAAAAGTAAAGAACTCTGGTAATTCCAGAACAGAGGAAAGGAATTTCACCATGTTCTGATTGTCCTGTAGAGTTACTGTGCGGCCGAAGCTGCCTACAAGAGGTTTGCTTAAAATGGAGCTCCCCTTTGATACCTCCAATGACAATGCCTCAGCTGAATCCAGAAGACTGGAATTGTTATCCCTCTCTACCACATCCTCCTGTGGGAAAAATTGGCCAATGCTGTATTTCCCACTAGTGCCAAGTGTCCCTGTGAAGTTAAACTGCATCAAATTCTTCAAGAACCTTCCTCCGAAGAGATTTTCTTGGAAACGCTTTGGATTGGCAGTAAATTGCAGTGCCACTTGAGCCAGTTCCCTTGATGGGAACATCCCTGTGATGGCTTCGCTCAGGGTGGTTTCTAGTTCAGAAATTTGGCTGGCATATGGGCTTTGTGCAACTGGGGATGACAATCCAGAGTCCAAAAACAGCTCCTTGAAGGAGGGAGGGCAGGGTTTTGAGAAGACCATCTTTTTTTCCAACTGCTTATCTGGCATGGAAAACAAATCAGGCTGACTGAAGTACCCAGCAGGGCCATAAAAGATCCTCGACAAGGCCCGTCGTCTCTCAGAGATGCACACTTGGTCTTCGCCTAGACAAAGATTTAAAAAAAAAATAATAATCAAACTTTGGAACCTCTGAGACCTGTAACTCTATGGCTGTCTTTCAATCAGAAACCACATAAAAGGATAGTATAACCTGCCTCCAGTTCCTTAACTCTGCATCACACACATTGATAAGGAAATCTGAACTGTTGCTGAATTTGGTCTAAAAAATTAGCTTCAGTCAGGACACAAAGTGAAAGGAAACATTCCTTCACCACACCAGAGTTATCTGCTCTGGGATCTTTTCTTGTTCTGTTGTGTCCCAATGTAAATCCTCATTCCTGTTGCTATGGCTGAAAGGATGAATACTTTAATTCTCTGGTAGGATGTCTGCTTCTAATGCAAACCTCCAATGACCCAGGCACAATTTGTGATCCTAAGAAAGAAACTGCAGAAAACCAGAAAGTTATTTTAACAAATGCCCATTAATGAGGAATTTATGGAGGCTTCCTACCTAGATCTTCAGTTTCATAGTGAAGTGTTCATTACAAGAGCTTTGAAAACAAATTGTTAAAATTAGCAGTAATTGAGTGCTAAGGACCAGATGGCATACACAAATGAACTCTAAAGTTAAAAAATACAAAATTAAAAAAAACCAGTCATCAGGGTACTGAGGGTAGCCCTGACCACCCACACCCTAGGCCAAGCTGTGTCATAGGGTCATCTGCATCCAGCCCCATCTGTATGTTCATACACAGACAGCTCTGAGTTAGGATGCAACACATCACTGAAGAAGGACCTCTGAAAATGTCAGCTGAAAGCTCAAAAGACATCAAAGGAAAGGCTTGGTAGATATAAAGACACTGAGAATCAAACAAACAGGATGATTGCAGCATTGACTGGATCTCTGGAATGCACACAGCAGCTTGTATCATATGCTACACTTACCTTTCCTTAGGTAATTAGGTAAGTAGCAGAATTATAGAGAAGGGAGGCAAAAATATTTTGAGGACAGAGCAGTTTTTCCAGTAGGAGAGACTACTCAGCTTAGGCAAAAAAACACGATAAAGGTCTTTAAAAAACACTATTTTTCACATCACTCACAACGGACAATTACTACCCAGTATTTCTCACAGTACAGGAATTAGAAAAGTGGAGCATATAATTATGATAATGAAATTTATTGCAAGAGGATGCTAGGAAAGATGAAAGGTTAAAAGGCAATTAGGGAAAATCCATGGAAGATGACTCCATAGGGGAGAGCTGAACACAATGATCTGGGTACAACCTCCAGTTCAAGGCCCCTCGTGCCCATAGGAGGATATATGGAAGCTATATACATTTCCCACATTTCTCACGCTTTCTCCCTAAGCACCACTGCTTAGGATAGTAGATAAACAACTTTGGTCTTCTCCAGAATGGCCTCTCCATCCCATCTTCATTTATTCCACATTTAGGCAATAAAATAAAACATTCGTGAATCCTGTTAACAGGAAGGATATAAAAGCTGGAAATCTTAAAAGCTGCTAAAATAGATTATCAAGTAATATGAGGCTTTGTGATCAGTAACTTTCTCACTCCTCCTTTCACACCCTTGTCGTGTTCTGTGGTTCCTGGCAGGGGCTCAGGGTAGCTCACAGTGATTCCTTTGTAAAGGCATTTTCTGTAGGATGGGCCCCTTCTGTTTTCAATGTTGGCTCTTGGTAAGAGGGATGAAGAACATTCCTCTGGGGACCAATAAGTTAGTGTAAGCCATAGTCCCACAAGTATGCTAATACAAAACAAATGTAGGATCATGGTCTTCAAACACTCTCTCCTCCTTCCCACTGTTGAATCAAATCAAAGCAGAGTGAGAAGGAATAAAGGAAGGAATAAACAGAAAAGCCCCGCTGATATGAATTTACTGTAAAAGGTCTGAAAAGGAGTATGGCCCTATCAGGACTGCCTGGTGCCCCAGGTCACGCAAGTACCCAACATGCTACCCACCCCTACGCCTCTGCCTCCTCCAGGCCCATGTTGCTGAGTGTGAGAGTCAAAGACATTAAAAGAGAAATAAAACAGAGTAGAACTGGACACGGCATGTAGCTGTCTGAACACAGACTGCAGTTATATCCTCACAAAATACCTTCTTGGGAGTTAGTCTCCAGAAATTTTTCCCTGCTTAAATTTCCTGAGTCCGCCAATAAAAGCTGCAAGCAGCCTCAAGTCATTGCTCCCTCCCCAAAACAAAATCATCAGGAGAGCTCAGCAAAGCACATTCAAAGAGAAAACAACCCATCCCAACATATGGTGAGGCTTCTCGGAGGTTCCCTTGCAATATCCTTGGTGATCAGCCTCGGGGGCATGAGAACATTTTCATTTCACAGTAAGCCTGTCTGTGCCCAAAGCACTTTGAGTGACTTGGAGCCATAACACTCTGGGAAGGTTCCTCCTTCTCTCTCTGCGTGGTAAGACTTACAGACAGAGCAATTACCTTCCCCAAAGGCGGCCCCCATGTTTAGACCCTGTGCCCCAGCCCTCCAGCACAATCCTGAATATTTAGGTAGTGCTAGTTTTTAGACTTTCCTCCTCCCCTCCGGCCCTTGGACATTTCTGCTGTCATTTCCATTTGGGGCACTGATTTGATGGTGTATTTTAAATGAAATCTCTTGAAGCCCTAACTCATACAACTTTTCTGATTTTTTTGTTTGTTTTTTACTGGACTTGACAATTTTCATGGCCCAAGTATGCAGTGACAGGGATGGGAAAAAATCCTGCTCAGGATGAAAGAGATACATTAGAATGTATAATGCTACCTTCAGTAGCATTTCACCAAAGGAAGGAAGCAAAATTCAAACCCACTACCACTGGCTTCCTTTTATTAGCTCAGGTATTCTGACTTAGTGCCCCAGCTCCTGGCGCCAAGGCAGATATCATGGCTACAAAGAAAACTCTTGCTGTATGCAAAACTCAAAGGCTAAAGAAAGGTCATAAAGGAAAATAAAAGGAATATGACATTTAATAATTTATTAGAATGTGGCTCCTAACCCCAGGGAGGTTTTTGGATCCCAGTGTTTGAACATCAGAATCTGTCAGAATTGAGAAGGGACCTGGTCCTTTGGTTTTCTTCCTAGAGACAGCAAGAGATGTGTTCATTTTTCCGTTTGCAAACCTCATACATACCGCAGGCCGGGGGTTGTCCTCGTTTCTTTGTGCCCAGGACCTCTTGCCCTTTGGTGTCCACACACCAGCATTGTCCTCCCTGCTGACACTGCACTGGCCTGTAGCTCCCATCGGCATCACAAGACGGCACGTAGGCGTGCTGGTACCACAGGGCCGCGTACCGCTCGACCTCACACTTCGAGGGGCCTGGAAGGAAGACAGTATGCATTAAGAAGGGAAAACTTAACGTTTCTGAACCATCTCTATTTGATCCTGTCCTTTGCCCATTTGGGAGAAAAAAGGAAAAAAAAAAAAAAAGGCTTAATTTCCTGACTGGTTTCAGTGCCACCTCCAGTACCAGCCCAAAATATGATTCCTACATCCTCTTTTCCACTGGAGAACTGACCCCAGGGTCTTCTATTGTAGGTATTCATATCTGAAAAATAAACTGAAAATAAAACCTCAACACATTTTTCAGCCATAGTCACGGGTAGTCAAAGTAGCAGCATCTCAGTGAGCTGTGCTGGAGGCAAGGTGAGCTCTGGCCGTTAACACAAAGGCAAAGCTAGGGAACAAAGATGTACAGCTTGGGAGACTGAGATGAAGGCAAACATCAGCGTTTCTCAAGAGAATGAGGCATTGCTCCTGCAAAAGCATCCCCACCTGACTGTGGAGATTTGGTCTGGGGCCACGCAATTTCTTTCATTTCCCCAGGGATCTGAAGACTCTATTCCTGTCAGACAGTCCTAAATGGCAGAGAATCTTAAAAACTCCATAAAGCAAATTTTCTGAGTTATGATCTTTCTAGTACTAGACTCTACCCTTCCAACAGAAATTTGGCTTGTTTATATAAATCTGCAATCCTACAGCCTAAAAATTTCTCACCTTCAAGAGTCTTCCAGCGATGCTCAGCTACCAGGTTAGAGCAGCAAGAGCATCACATCAGAACAACCTGTTCATCAAGGAAATCTAACAACTTTCTTAATGTGCGTGGCTTCAGGTGATGGTGTGAGATTTGAGCAAGTCACTAAAGCAGTTCCCCTCAGCAGCTGAGGAACGTGGTCACATCTCCATCTTGTGGCTGTTCCAGCTTCATCTTTGCTGAGAGCTGCAGCACCCCGAGCTGCAGTCAGAGCTCAGTGCACAACACTGTGCACTGGGAGAGGGAAGAGGTTTTCCAGACTCCCTAGAATTATCAGCTGGTCACAGAAATAGAAAAAACACGTGATGATGTGGCTGGAAGACTTACATCAGTGTCTGCTTAATATCTCTGATGATGCAACTCCTTGGCAAGGGTCAGACAGCAATGTCAGAGAAATTTAGACGGGAGGATGAAGGATCATACCAGGGGGTTCAAAGTCTCCCCAAACAAGGAAATTCTCTTGGGCTCTGGTGTAGGAGAGAGAAGGAGGTACATGACCTCCTGTCCCACAGAGTTCACTGCCCGTAGGCAGAGAAACTCTCTCCCCATTATTTTCCTGCCCTGACTGAGGCAGGAATGGACCCAAGGGCAGATCCAGAAGTTCAGCCTGGCTGGCAAAGACACTAAGGAACTCTTACGTAGCCTCCTGGGAAACCAGTGTGCTGTGGTCAATGGAAAATCATTTCAATTTCTGAGTGTACTGACATAAATTTGGGAGCATTTTCTCAGGCTTTTCATTGAATAAATCATCAGATCCATCTTCATAATCTCAGGGCAAGAGACACAGACAGTTCACAGGATTTTGACTAATGGAACTACAAGCACATGGGAAAGTGTTGCTCAGAGGACAGGTACAAACTGCTGGTACGAATGTACACTCCAGAGGTGAAAAGCCAGCTGGAATTCAGGGACCTTGATTCTTGCACCGAAACTGTGATATGACATGCTTTCAGTGCAAAAGACTCCCAGAACAAGTCTCCCCAATGGCAGCTGTCACATATAAGCTCCAAAATTGTCACCTTCTTTACAGGCAACCGCTTGGGTCCTACTTACATCGGAACTTGCCAGAGGTAGCTAGCTGAACCCCCAGGAACCTCCTCTGCAGGATCCGATATACGCTGGTCTCCATGAACGTGTGGGCAGGCTCCAGTGAGGAGAAAACTGTGTCATAAACTTCATCGAGCAGCAGTTCCAAGCCTAGGAAAAAGAAGCTTTCAGCACAGAGCCTGGTTTTAAGACAGAAGTCACCTGCTTTACACCAGAGTAGAACTGGAAGCCTACTAGGAAAAAGGAAACCAGTCCTCTAAACAGGCCAAACGTGAATTTACACTGTGTCACCCTAATGCACCACACAACCCACTGCTGAATGCCCAGTCCCTGGCTTTATGCCTTCACATCTACCAAAACAAGCAGGAGGAACACCCAGTAACCAGCATTGTGCTGTGGTTTTGTTAGGTTCAGTCTGCAGTAGAGTAATTGATGGAATCTTGGAAACTCATGGTACCAATAAACATTTTGCTTGTATACCAAAAAAATAAAAGCTGTGCAGAAGTTTCCCCAAGTGCACAAATTTTTTTTGAGAACTTGTCACCCTTGTGGGAATTAAATGTTGAAGTTCTCATCTATCAATCAGCTAAATTTTAAGCTACCATGCTTTGCATTTTTCCCATTTTTAAAATTTTTTTTAAAACCACAGTATCTAAGGAAGAGGAGCTGGAAGTCCTCAACCTCCTCATTCCTCCTTGGAAAAAACAACCTTTCTTCTTGCACATCCCATCAACTATTAACATGCCTAAAACGTATCCTGAGGCTATGAGAGAAAACGACTCTCTGAGGGCCCTGCCCATGGCAGGGGGTTGGAAAATAGTTTAGTCTTTATATTCCCCTGCATTTGTTAATTGAACTTATCAAATATGATGTAGCTTTCTAGTGTGAGCAGTCTGGACATTCAGAAATCCTATTCCACCATCCCAAAACCAAGGATTACTTCACAGGCAGGAGTTCCACTTGCTACTGACTGAAGCTCTGGTGGGATTTCATTAGTGAGCTCCAACCTGTCCCAGTCAGGGACACCGTGCTGGTGACACGGTGGTGTTACCCTTTGTAAGAACGAACTTGAAGTCCCAAATGAATTTGAAGACTGATTCGTGTTATTTGTCCTTTCCCTTGGGAATTCAAAGCACAAGCTAAAGGACCAGCTGCTGGGGGCACTTACCAGTCTCTGCTAACTCCCTCCCCAGGCTGTCGGCGCAGTAACAGTACGCTGAGACCTCTGGGAATGTCTCCCTCAAGGAGCTGAATGTTTGGAAAGCTCTTGGGAGCCTGTAAAGAAAAGCAGCCTCCTATGAAGAGCTGAGGGAGGCTCACTGACAACAACAAAGCCATCATCTGTGTTTCCCTCCCAGATTTGGAAAGCAAGGATGTCTGTGGAGCACAAAGTCATTACAAACCCCTTTGGTCTCCTTGTGGCAACCAGGCTCTGACACGATGCAGATTGGTGTTTCAGCAGCCTCCTAAATGCTATTTTTTTTTTTTTTTTTTTTTTTTTTTTTAACAAGCACAGGACTATCTCCCTTCAGACAGATTTCTGTGTACCTTCCTAAGCAGGTACCCAGCATCTAACACTCATTTTCGGTTCTATTCTCATGTTTTAAAGCCTGTCAAAGAGTGTAAAATAGATGGATGTTGGGTTAATGTTGTTACAACACTTGTTCATTAGCTCCTTCCACAAATCTGCACAGGATGGCAGCGTGCCTAAACAAACAGGTTGCTTCCTCTTCCCTACGTGCTACGTAGGCTTTCTGCACTGTATTAAGCACAAAAGCTGAGAAAAAAACCTCACTAAGCTTTTCCATTTTCAGAGCATGGCTCATCAGATTAAGGAGAAAGGGGTTTTAGCATATTACAAATAAGATTGACTCTTGCTTCTGGAGATCAGAGAGATGCTAGTTTCCAGTACAATATTCTAGGAGTGACAACACCCAGATTCCAGCAAAGCAATGATTTAGGAAGGAAACTTTACAGGGTCAAAGTTGGAAAGAACATAATAAATGTGATTTTATCTGGCAGACACTCTAGGGTTTCTCGCAGCAAACAGAAGATAAGTTTTTCTAGATTTAGGCAATACAGCCATTGGACCAATTTTGCCGAGTTCCAAAATAATTGTATTATTTTACAGACACAAGCCCTTACCCTGAAATATAATAAAGGTCTGGTGTCTCATCTGCATGTGGCTTATTTGGGAAAAATCTAACAGGGAAGTGGAATTTTCTGCTCAAAACATTCAGAGAATTACACAAAATAGGTGGTTACCAAGGAAGGACACTTACCAGTAAGAGTAATGGTAAATTAGGCTCTGATAAACTGTGAAAAAGGTTAATGCACTTTACAGCAGCTCTGCACATTTGGGACTATGACCAACTCCAGTTCCAATGCCACCCTCCTGCAGGCTCAGGGCTGCTCTATAGCATGTACAGTCTGCAGTGTCCCTAGGAAATGCAGCGAGACTCGACAGAAGGAAGAAGTTTTTTACAACGAGGTGGTGAAATACTGGCCCAGGTTGCCCAGAGAGGTGGTAGATGCTCCATTCCTGGAAACATTCAAGGTCAGGTTGGACAGGGCTCTGAGCAACCTTATCCAGTTGAAGATGTCCCTGATGATTGTAGGGGGAGTGGACTAGATGACCAACTTTAAAGACCCCTTCTAATCAAAACTATTCTATGAAAATTTTGTCTGGCTCAGAACCAGTGGTCAGATGAGAGGAGTGGAAAAATGGGCCTTTGCTATCTTCAGGTGTCTGCCTGAGGGCTCTGACACCTCTTGCCAGGAGAGCTGAAGATGTTACTCAGTACCTCAAAGCATAAACTGGAGAATGCAGGAAGCAACAGCAACCCCTGGCAGAGGGAGGAGTTGGTAACCTCAGGGTTGTCCCAGAGTTATCCAGTCCCAGAGCAGTGTTATCCAGCTCCTGCCTCAGAGCTTGCACATCCCGGCAGGGAGCTGCTCCACTCTGGCAGTGTCCCATCTCTTCAAATTAAAAGCCTAATAACTCCCTACACTTTGGATCATCAAATCCTGCTCTGCTGCTGATGCTGGCATGCTAAAAGCATTCAAAACATCATACAGGGAACAAAGGAACTTCTCTCAGCATTAAAACTGGGCTGCATAGGGAAGAGCGTGGCTAGTAGGTCGAGG
>BJBW01003347.1:0-196744 GCA_004320125.1 Scolopax mira
ATTAAGTGTATTTATTTTCACACCATCCCATAAAGACACGGAGGTTTGGCACTATCATCTGCACTGTATGGATGGTATTAAGCCAACATGGAGCCCAGCTAGTAGATTCAAGCTGTGGTGTAAGAGTTAATAATTTGAGATGGCATTCAAATGGTCAAAAGAAACAGTAAGAGTCAGATCTAAATTTAAAAAAAAAAAAATTAATTAAAAAATTTAAATGCCTACCTGAGTGTCTAAGCTTCCACTAGCAATACAGAGAATGGAGAATTAGTCTATCCAGAAGAGGATAGATTTAGATGATTGTGAGTGATGAGCTGAATCATGTCCTATGAATTGGCACCTGAGACCTAATGATATACCACAAGTATTCTTGTTGAGCTCCACCTTCAGAAAAGCATACATTATGGTTTAATTCCAGTTGACAGCTAGGACCACACAGCTGCTCACAGAGTTCTCCCCTTCTCCCCACATGGGAGAGGAGAGAAGAGGGAGAAAAGGAGCAGAAAGGGAAATGAAAAAAGACTTGTGGGTTTAGATAACAGTATTTTAATAGACCATTAATAGAAAAGGGAAATAACAATAACAACAATAACAACATTAATGACATAAGTCAGTCTCACCACCTTCCCAAGAGACGCCTTCTCAGTTTCTATGACAAGAGTCCTTGAAAAGTATAAGCATTAGCAACAATTACACCAATATGCATTATTGACATTCCTTTCACAGCAATCACTGCAAATAAAATTAATTCTTTCCCAGATGACATCAGGACAACACACTTCACATATAGTCCTGTATCTTATCTACCAGCCCAATGTGAATAACTCATATAGTTGAGGCATCCCAAGCGGAGAAGAGGAGTTTCTTGGATATGATTAATCTCTTTCCTTTTTGAAAAGGTCAGAAGGATCTAAGTAGTTATAATTTATCACTTTATCACTAAATAAATATAATTTATCATTAAATCCTGAAGTTAAAGCAATGGTGTAGGAAGAGTTCCAGCTATTACATCGTTAATTTACACAGCAGATTTTTCTCCTACACTGTTCTTTGGACTTATTATTATTTATTGTTGTATCATAGGGAGACTGTTATGGGTTTTGAAAAGATATTAAACAAAGCATGTCAATTGCTTTTAAAAAAGGTAAGAAATTATGAAAAGTAGTGGGGGACATTTTACACTCAGCAAACAGAGAAGAGACAATGAATAATGAGTTACAGGGAACGACATCTCATAATCCATTCTTTCCCTGGTTTAGGTTTCTATTTAATAGATTCTGTCAGTATTGTTTTGGAAGTCAGATCTTCTATTTTTGGATGCTGTTTTGAAGCCATTTGGTGAAGTGTTTTGTATAGGAAAAATAGAGGAAAATATATGAGACATTCACAATGAAGGAAGAAAGAAAGTGAAATACAGATGATTTCAGTTTTGGCTGCAGACTTGAATTCAGGCCATAAGCATGGATAAATTTGCTAATGAATCTCATCCAGTTTCTGTACTGTGTCAAAACCACTCTCCTATGTAGCTTCCACTACCTTTATTTCTATTATACTTTGGAGTACATTTTGAACAAAAAAAGTGGGATATGCTGTTTGTGTGCTATTACTTCTATTTGTTTAACATGCCAAAGTCAGATGCTGTTGTGTTTCTAGTGTCCCATAATCTTTATCTGTATGCCTACAGCTACTGCATAGAAATATTAGAAATATAATCCTTTCTTTGAACTGCTCATCACAGTTACGTTCCTTCATGCCATTACAGGGCAAAACCACTTATTTTTTAAATCAGGGAGATGGAGAGATTAATGCGTCAGCATCATCTGTTTTTGCAGATGTTACTGAAACACTTTACAAGAGGCAAATGTCATTGTAAATCAATATTTGTAATTGCAGGGCAGAATGATCTGTTTCCAATGGCTGAGGAGCAGCTAAATTCAGACACAATTATGAAACCATAATATAGCAGACAAGCAAACCTGCCCTCTGAAATGAGCATATTGCTTGCCACAGATTCATTTTCTGTATTGTAAGAACACTACTGAAATGTTAGCTTGTGAATATCTCTTTTCATTCTCCATATATAAACACACTCTACTACATTCATCTTCCTGAACTGTATCATCTCTTCTGGACACCATTACTGAATGTACACAGTACCCCCAAACTGATTTTTTTTTCTACGTGTTGCTGCTCTTGACCTCGATTTCCTCCACCAATTTTATTATTGCAGTATTTGTACCCTTGTTTCCCCCTGCCCCTCTAAAACCTGTGGATGTTGTGATTTCAGTCACTGGAACACTACTGCTGGATAAAAAGAGAGTAAGTTCATAAGCCCTAAGCTTTTACCAACACAGTAGACAAACCATAAAATATGCATCACTCATAGAGCAAAGGTGTTCTGGTTCCAATTACCTGTAGCGGTTGCTATAACAATACTTCTATAGGCATTCTCTCAGGGCCACAATTTGGGGAGGTACTTTTTTTTTTTTTGTCCAAAAATACTAAGTATTCATAAGCAATAGCATCCATAAAAGCAGCAAAGCACTTCAGTGTGGATCATCAGGTTCAATGACATGTTAAATGCCAGCCAGAAGTACCAAGAAAAGAATATGAATTTTAATGATCTGTTTCCTTGTATTGGGCATCTGAAGACAATGAGTTCAACAAGACAAAATACTTGCTTGCACCTAGAGCTTCCTGCAAAGTGGTCTTTAAAAAACAGCTTGGAAAAAAATTTAAAGAGAAACTAACTTACTAAAATATACAACTGTCAGAAAGTTGTAATTCTTTCATAGGCTCATTCAAAATTATTCTGTACTTTAATAGACACAATTCAGAATAAATTTTTGCATTATGTATTTAGTTTGAATTTCATCTTTATTTTCATTTTTAACTAGCTGTGTATTTTTAATAAGATTTCTAAATGTATTATATGATAATAAATATATTTTTAAGCAATAAAACCATAAGATATCACTGCTACTTTATCATTACTACTCAGACTAATAGATTGTCAGTTTCTGAATCAGTAACAGCCAATGTAGTTGATATATGAAAATGACAAAGTAAAATACAAGTGAAATGAAAAAAAGCCTAAATACAACTTTTTAAATTAATCACATTTAAAGCATAAACATGAAGATATTCTACTTAATTATTTTTAACATAATTTTGTCAAAATTTAGTCCAATACACTATGTCTCATCTGTTAGAGCTCTCTGATATCTTCTGATCTCTATTAATTCTCTCTGGTGCAAGTGGAGGTTGGAAAAGTATTCCGGGAAAAAATTCACTCTATTTTTGCAGTGCTCCTATGACCTTTCCTTATATTCTCTATAGATATCTACTGTTAGCAACTGCTGGAAGCAGGATGGTGGGGAAAATGGTTCTTCTTTGGTTTTTAATGTGATCTAGTCTCTTGCATGTTCCCAAGTTATCTAGGAACAGCAGGAATCATTGAGATTTAACAAATTGAGCAATGAGAAGAGATTATTAAGAAGAAAAAAAGCCCAATTTATTAGTTCATCTGGGATATTTGTAATGGACTTTGAGCAGAGCATCACAGGGTATCCACGTCTGTATAGAAAACATAATTTTCTTTCTAGGTCCCATTACCATGACAGGTAACACACTCTACTATGTTCTCTTGCCTTCAGGACACATGACAGGTTTGTTGGTTGTCCTGGGTCAGCCTGACGTGTGAGAAATCACCTTGCCTGCTCTTGGTGCAGCAGATGCATGTAGACACACACACAGAGCATTTGGAAACAGTATGTCTGCACTTATAAATACGAGCCACGGCCTGGTTTGTGGCTTTCTGGGTAAGGGACACAACACAGCTAGGGCTAAACCTTCTTCTTGCAAGCCAAGGCACCTTGTGGCATCCCCACCTGCTCCTGAACCAGGACCTGAAAGATAGCCTGGAACAAGTCAATATCACCCATGGAATGTGATTACAGCTGGAAGATAGCTCAGTCTCACAGGGACACAGCTTTGAGATCCAACTTTTCCTTTGCTGAGTTTTCCATTTCTTTTATCCAGCAGAAGTCTCAGGTGGCAAAGAGTGGAAAGAAACAGAAAAAGAAAACAAGTCCCCCTTTGGGGATGGATGTCCCTTCAGTCCCTCCCCAGAGGACTTTCCTAGTTTTCCAGATCTCTCCAGAGAGATGCTTTTCTCTTCCATTCCCAAAATGCAGCCTGCAAATCTGATCCACCATTTCTGGCCAACCAGCATAGTAGTTTCATAATCCTTCAAAGGATGGACTTTAAACCATGGCACAGAGGACATGTATAGTTGCTTTAGCATTCAGTGCCTCTAAAAAAAACCAATTCTAATTTATGAGACAGCTTCATGGTGCTCACAGATGTGACACAGGATCTATGAGCAATGAGCATCCATCCAGAGCAAGAGCTCTGAGGGTAGGTTATCCTATGGTACCTCAGACTTCCAAATGGCAGAACAAAACTCAATAGCCATTTCTCCTGTTTTAACACTCTCATGCCTTGTGTTTGTCTTATTGGGACCTGCACCTTGATTTTATTTCTTTCCTTATACCCAGTCTTGCAGAACACTTATTCAAGTGCTCTATGTTCATGCATCTGATTGATCTTATTGATTTCTTTGAACTGCAGGAGAGAAAGAGAAGGGTCAGGTTTGCTCTGTGCCACTCATCCAGAGTGTCTCAGGAATCTGGTGTGTAAAGCTAAGCATGCTTTGCGTTTGCAGAATTGGAGTTTTAGACCAAATTCTCCTGAGGAAGGGAAAAGGGCAGGAACTTCAAAGATGCCATGTAAATACATGTTCCTATACCCCATGTTAAATGGGTGTATTTAAAAATTCCCCTTCCAGTGTTCTTGTTTTGTGCAGCACCTCACAGACTTTGTGGGATTACTAGCATCCTGAAGATTCATAGAAGGACACACAAAGCCTTGGGTTTTCTGAATATTTTGAACATAATTGGGTTTGTTTCCAAGTCAAACACTGCAAGTGCATATTTTACTTGTAGTGACATAGACACCCTGATTGATCCTCTACAACTGAAAAAAGTGTGGGTTAGTTGTCTAGGTTCCCTCCATAGTTAATGTATTGTAATGCCACCATGACAAAAGCCGACTTTTGCTGAAGTCCCAGGTGTCCTTGAGAGATTGCAATAAAATTTTGTGTAGATTCCCATGCAGGTAAGGCTAAAGCTAATTACCTGTGTGTAAGGAAAACAGATGATTTGCGGCAGGATTGCACAAATGTCAGAATCCACATATCAAGATGAGGCAGTTCAAGGAAATTCTTTGCTTCCATAAATGCCTATGTCTCTAGAGATTCGTGGTCTAGACATAGCCAAAGAAAAATTCTTGACTATCCCTGCTGGGTTCAGTAATATAGTTCAGTAAAATGGAATTAAACTTAAAATCCAAACAAAGCAGAATGTGAGAGAGGGAGCAAATGTTTAGTCTGTGTTGGATTGCCTGTTAAATATCTTGAAAAACAGGATTTTTCTGTGTCTATCTCACCATAGACCTATTAGCTTAAAGGGCTGTGAAAGCCTGGACACTGCCTTCCAGCTGCCCAAAAGGAGATAAACTCATACAAGCTGTACCAGATAAAATGGAAATCTCTGCAAACACACAAAGATCCCACATTCCTAACATAAGCTGTAATAGCCTTCTTAAATGGGTCAGTTGTTCCAGAAAAGTTCAAGGCATTCACACTACTTTACAAAAAGGTCTCAAAGCGTACAGAAATGTATTTCCATAGTTACCTTTCCTAAACAGCCTCCCTCCTCCCCAAAAGAAAACAAAAAACAACCAAAAAACAACACCCCCAAAAAAGAAGAGAAACCCAACCAACCTACCAAAAACCCCCACACCTGGGACTGAAGAAATAAAGTAAGTTTTACAGGGATGTACACAAGGACATAGCAAAAGAAAAAAAAGAGAGGGGATCTCCATGGCACCCAACTGAACTAGAGACTTCAATGTACTGGTTTATACAGTTTTTAAAATACTGGAGATATATACAAGCTTATATATACATTAAGATAATCTTCTTAAAGAAATAGCTATTGGCATAAGATACAACTATGCCATTTTAACTTCAACACATAACCCTTTAAAAAAGGAAAACTAAACTTCCTAGGATAATTAATTCTCTTTCTGAATTTGTGTAATAAAAACCCCATAATGATTATGGCAACAGTTCATTCAACCACATAATGTTTCCTCTGCAGAGGAAAACCAGTAGCATTTTTGGCAAAGGACACTTTTGCTAAGGGCAGAGGTGGTCTGACTGGATGTGAGAGAAGAATTAACTGGTGTTTTGAACAAAAATTTATGTGGGGGTGTCCTGCAGAAGAAAGTAAATTGTCAGCCACTTCTAAGGAAGAAATATTCAAATGCATACCAAAAAAAAGGTCAAAAACTGGCCGTTAAGTCAATTAGAAACAGAAACCACATTTCTCACCAAAATCCTTTCTCAGCAAGTCTGTCCAGGAAAGAAGCCAAGAAAGAGGAATCTCAAGACACGCTGAAAAGACAAAGGGAATATGGAGGGAAGGAGGAAGAGGCTGATAAGAGGGGGATACAAAGGCCAATAGGAGGTGGGGGATGGAAGACAGAGGAGTTTGTGTGTCTGGCGTTTTGACAAGCATCCTGTTGAGAGAGAGTCAGGGAAAATTGATAGGAACTGGTTTTAAGAGGAAAACAGATCTGCATTAGCTTTTCCAGAATACAGAGACTCAGCCTGACCATATCTGCAAGACCTAAGCCTCCAAAGTTAAGATTAAACTCACAAAGATGCAAAGACAGTACTCCATACCTTTGAATATTTGGGTAATTTCTATGGTGATGTTTCTTTATGTTTGTGACACCTAAAGGCAAATTTGTCTTGAAGTTTCTTTTTCTGAAGTGTAATTTTATATTGCTCATATATAAAGGTTTAGCTATTAAAAATAAAAGAAGTCTCTACATAAAAAATTATGTTAAATTAGAATTACATTTTGGGAGTACACTTTAATAACTGCAGATATTCTTGGAGAATTGCAATTACCTAATACACATGCATCTAAAATCATGGGAATACAGAATAATAATTAAATCTAAAATAAACACAGTTTAGAAACAGGATTGTGTGGTTTTGCTATCTCAATGGCCTTAATTCAACCCTAGGAGAGCACTTGGAAGAAGCAGTATAAATTTGCAGTAATCCTGGTGCTAAGAAACTTGTCATGTTTGTTATATATGGGCTACTATAATAAGCTTAATCATCCCATTATGGTCCCTGTCATGATGGGGGAGAGCAAGGATTTTTAGAGCAAGTCCCTGATCCTGTTCGCCAAAAGATACTGAAATACAGACCTTTAATCAAGCACATTTCCAATATTAAGGGATGGGAATTTTCTGTTTCCGTTGTTCATGTGGCCAGCAGTATCATAGTTGTTTCAGTTTGTATGATCTCTTTCACAGACACACCAAGTTCCTCACTGCAGAGACTCCAAGACAGCTCACTTGCAACCATAAAATAGTTTTTTGTGTAAAGTATACATACATGACTATGTAATTACCGACTGTGTTTGCACTAAGAAGCCCAAGTAAGACAAACTCACCTATAGTTTCTTACCTTCTTAATGCTTGACTTAGTAGCTTTCAAAATGCTCTTTTGGCAGAGCAGCTATTTGCATGTATCCACGCAGAATGTTGATGGGAACTATGAGGTTTTTCTAAGGAGGGGTTAGGTAGCTAAGTAATTTCTCTGTAATCTTTTTTTTAATCAGTATTTCAACTGGCTTTTAGGGATACAGCATATGTGGGTTTATTCCTATATTTAGTTATATTTAGCAGCAAGAATTGAGTTTCAGCAGAGTAAAAACACTATAGGTTTGCCAGGACTTTGAGAGAAAAGTCAGATGTGGGAACAGAAGTGAATGAAGAACAGGATTGAGGTAAGACTGATTCAGAAGATTTAAGCTCCTCTCTCACATTGGCCTCACTGTTCTTTAAACCAATCAAAGTGTCTGTTCTCTCTTGTTTGTTAAGCATCAGAGAAAGATATTGAATCATTGACCCTGGAGACTGGTTTCTTTCAGAGTATCCACAGTGTTAGTGGAGGGAAGTCATTACCAGAGAGTGAAATGGTCTAATGCTTAATCAGTAGTTAAGGATTTGGGATGCAATGATGTGAACACCTCTTCCATCCCTGGCCTGAAAGCTGACTTTGGCCCTGAACTGCCTGTCTCATTTTTACATCTCCAGGCTGTAAAGTGGAGTGACGTTATCTTCTTGGATAATGCTGGAAAACCACTGGACAGCACTGAAAGTGGCCAGCAGGTGGAAAAATACTGAACTTTTTGTGGTGCCCTCTTCTCCCTCCCTTGTCCTTGAACACATGCATGGGCCAAATTACTCATTGCCTTTGACATCTGTTGTCACTGGAGTCAATTTTCTAATTTCTAAGACTCTCGGGCAATGAGGGGAATGCCAGGGGCTTCTGATTCAGAGCAAAGGCTGTGGGGACTTCTCTGAACTGTTCTTGCTTCATGCACTCCCTCCTCTACCCATATTACACCATATTCCATATTCTTACAGTTTGGGAAAAGCAATGAACTAACAAAATTTGCTGATGATATTAAGATATTTAGGGTAGTAAAGGAAAAGTCCTGTGCTATGTCCCCTGTGTAACTCTCACAGAGCTCGGTGACTGACAGGTGAAACTCAGTGGAGGCAAATATGAAGTGACACATGAAATAGAAATCAATGCAACCTGAGCGTATAACACCACAGACTCTGAGCTGACCATCAGTGCTCAGGTTTGAGAGCTTGGGTTTGTGACAGTACAGTGATAATGTCAGCTTGGTGCACTTCAGCTGTCAAGAAAGCAAGTGAAATGTTAGCAATTATTAGAAAAGGGATAGAAAAGGAAGGAAAGAACACTACCATGCTACTGTGTAAATCTGTACTTTGCCTATGCTTCAGACACTATATACATTTCTGGTATTCCCACCTTGCAAGAATTATATAGGTCTGGAAAAGATTCAGAGAAGCACCTCAGGTGCAATCGATGTGAGAAGCTGCTTCTGTACCAGGAGTGACTAAGCTGAAAATCTTTGGTCTGGACAAGCGACAATTTGGGATTACGTGCAGGGCGAGGAAAAAGAAGGAGAGATACAGCTGAGGTCTGTAAAAATTGTTGTTTGCATGGAAAATTTTGATAGGAGAGATTATTTACAACCTCTTTCAGTCAAAGAACTATGGACATCAAATTAAATTGAAAGGGAGGAGCCTGAGAAAAAAAAGAAAAGGTACTTTTTCTTCACATCACATGAAGTCAATCTGTGGACCTCCTTCTGCAGGATGTAGCAGACGACATGGTTTCCATAGATGCAAGGAAACGCTGGACAAGTGAATGAAGGACAAATCTATTTAACATTTATAAATTGTTAGAAATGATGTTGCAAAAGAAAAAAAAAAAGAAGAAAAAAGAAAGAAAAAAACAAGAAAACTGAAATAAACTCCCTAGTAAAGAGCCATATAACATTTTTTTAAAAATAAGTGTTTCAAAAATAGGGGGTTTTTTGTACCTTTGTGAACCACCCTTACGATTACACTTAGGAATGGTAATATAGCTTTTATTATGAGTTCATTGATAGGTCATTAACAACTTCACCATCAGTCAATCTAATTCTGCTTCTAGGCAAGATAGCCATCTTTGCTGATACAAAGACCCTGCAGGGGTGGTGGTATAAAGCATCTGTCTCCTCAGAGGACCAGACCGTATGGCTGCACTACTCTAACAGGCAAAACGAGCAGTCATATGGGCCATCAGAGAAGACAACTAACAGAAGTTGAAGAGAGAACAGCCACATAAGGCAAGATTTATAAAAAGAAAAAACAACATTTTTTTGTTTGTGATGGATCATTAAAAGCTTTGCCCTTGGAGTTAACTTGTAACACAGTCAAGTAAGCTCTTTAGTCAAGATTAAGTGCAGAATAATGATGTGACTTTGTGGATTTTGAAAGGCTGTTCCCATGCCACTGCAATCATTTGAAATTGTGAACAGATGGAAAGGTAGTCTGCATAACGACAGAGGAGGCATCCATGAAAACACACATTTCTTAATGCGTGACCATGGCTTAAACAAAAACACCTTTAAGGGTTGATGGGCTGTGGCTGTCCATTTTCTGTCAGAACAGTCTAAGCAGAAAGAAAAGACAATTCACCCTGACAAGAAGAATTTAGGTTAAAATATAAATAATCTCTTTGGTTTTCTGTAGCCCAGCTCATCTTCATACCTCTGCCTGCGTGACAGGACCAGATTCTCTTCCAGCTCTGAAAGTCCACAAGACCCTTTGGCTGGAGGCCCTGGATGCAATCTCAATTTCAGGGTGTACCTTCTGCAAATGCCTTTGATGAGATCAGATATTTGGCAAGTCACTTAAAAAATATCTGAAGGACTGCAGTGAGCTTAGCACTCCACTTCCATCTAAAAACTCTGCCAATACAGGGGCCAGAATCTAATGTTGCAGCAGAATTGCTGTAAGCTATATTAAACTGGTCTTAAACTAGACAACTTTTTTATTTTTTTCCTTTGGGCAGTTTCCCTAGATCTTCAAGTAGGTTAAAACAGAACTACAGCATGGTCACAGTGTGTTACCTGACCCAGAACAGCAACTCCTGGACAAGTCTTTTCCTGGAGAAAAGACAAATTTGCCTATATTACTGTGAAGACAAAGCTTTTTGCATTGGTCCAGTTCTGGATCACGTGAGCAAGGGGCTGATTTTCACTCCACACACACCCCACTGCTATCCTTTAACCTTAATCAAGATACATTTTTACACAAGAACAAGGAGGAGGAAATAAATTATTCCTCTCTAGAATTACTGATTTCTTCAACAGCAGTATCCTGGGAAATAAAATGTAGGCACTTCAGTAATATCAAAGGCAGCAACTAACAAATGTACTTCTTATTCAATCCATGAGTCTGGAAGTTCATTGGGCACAGGGTGAAATGTGGTCACTGCTATCAAAGTATATTGTCTACTCTGGGGACAGAATTTTGGATGTGAACCAAAACTTTCTTGAGGGAGATAAGCTTGTTATTCAGACAGTAAAACGTTATGATTAACACCTGATGAAGCATTAAAGAACCATAAAAATTCTGCTACCTGGGAAAGATTACTTAGCAGGAGGCTGCCTGCACTTTGGCAAGCAAGTGTGTAGCGGGTGAACTTTGTCTCTCAGCTTTCAGTGCAAAAGTGGATTTATACAGTCATTTTGTGGCGCAGAGAAAAGCAGAACCATCCAGTCAACTGCAGACATGAACAGACAGTCTCTGCTTCTGTTTGCATTAAATACTCCGGTTTATAGGAATTCTTGCCCCACCTATGGATTGCCAGTACAAGAGAAATTAAGTGCACGTTAAGTGTGTTTGCTTTCACAACTTGTCAGATAAAGCTTTTTTTTTTTTTTTTTGTAAATTTGCCTATTTATTTCATGGAGTTGAGTAATAGGAGTGGTTTGTTCCCCCAGGTTGCAATAGCACCTCTTGCCATGCACCCCAGCGTGACCGGGAGCTCCTGCCAAGGCCGTGCCTCAGTTAATCACAGCTGAGGGGACGGTGCATGCCCAGGTCTCATCCCAACAGGTATCAGGACCTCAACAGATCTGGTAAAGTGGGTGACTTGCTGGAAATCCAGAGGTATGCAAACACTGAAGTGCCTTCATGGGTCCTGTGAAGGACAAACTCTAGCACAGACCCGCTGTGGCTGCTGCTGAACTAGAGCCTTATGCCACATCAGCCTCGCATGAACTTATGCTCTTTGAAGTTCCCACTTTAGTCTAAAATGGCAGAGGCTTCATTAGGGACTGGTTATGTAAAATAGAAAGGATTCTTGAGGGATGCTGGTCAGCCTCATTAACAGACTGTTGAGAATCAGCTGCTGAGCCACAGGCTTGTCCTTTCTCAAAGTGAATAGTAATGCTGAGTTATTATTTTTGCATGTTCAGTTTAAAAAATCTTAAACCATTTTATGATGACTAGATGATCTCTTTTCTTTCTTTTTCTTTTGTTCTGAATTGAGGCTTCAATGAGGATGAAAATTAACACACAACCCTAGAAAATCTAGGTCATTGGTGTTGAATTGACATTAACATGGATTTACGGTTTTGTTCAAGTGCAGACACCCCTGAGTCAAACTGAACCCAAATATAGTTAACACCAGGACAGATTTACACCTGAACAAAGGGAGATCAAGTGTCCACCACTCTTCTCTGAGAAGATGGGTGATTAAGGTAGTGGATTAAGATGGATGATTGAGTTTCAGGGCATGACTCTGCATATGTGTTAACTCACAGCAGTATAGACTTCTCAGGGAATCAGGACTCTGTGCCTGTTATCCTTATCTGTCAATAAAAGTAATAATGCTAGCTTTCACACAACCTGTTTACACAGTAAACCATCCACAGCTATGCAGAGGCTGAGTCTCATGCATAACTAATGTAATGGTTTCCAGCTTCATTTGGGACCTCCAGGCTGAGCTGTAATCCAAATAAAGCTAAATTGTTTTGCATGGAGGTGAACAATTCGACAGCATAGGAGGCTGAGAAGAATAAGAACTTCAGGGTAAGTATTAAGCAAGGACATCCTGGCACCTTTACGTGTCCTTTAACTGTCTTGTGTTGATTTTTGGGCAAGTTTGCCCATGCACTTCACTAATATCATATTTAATCCTCATGTTTTCTGGTTGACATTTTGGGCAATTTCATGCTTCTGTGATCTCATTTGACTAACTTTATGTGGCATGATCATTTGCACACATAAAAAAGTCATACTTTTGTTGAATGCCAGTTGTATTCTAAACCACAGACTAAAGTACATGGGTTGAGGAGAAGAAAAAGGGATCAGAAATGAAAGAGAAGCGATGCTCAAACTTCAGATAACTCCATTATGTTGATTGAGAATAATGGAGAGAAAAGTATCTGAGACAGCATATCTGTCAGTAAATAGACACTGGACCTAGGTTATAATAATGAAATCTTGGAGTGTACTTCATGGCACAACAGCAGATCAGCAGTCTCATGGTTTGGCTTTAGTGGAGTTTTTTATGTGATTGAAGTTTATCTGTTGTTTGCAATTTCTGAAAGGGCTTCCTTGGTCATAGCTGGGGAACATAATAGTATGGAAATGTTTTAGTGCCTTGCATAAAATGATTTTCCCTAATCTGTAGTAGAAATATCCACATCCCAAATGTAGGAAAGACAGCAGCACAGGATGGTGGCAAATGAATAAGTTTGTGGTAGGGGAAAGTGCAAGAGAGGAAGACTGAATAATGACTCTTCATTCAAGCCCTTTGTATCAAATTTATTCTGCTGTTTGTGGGGGGAAGAAAGCAGGACATAGCTTTGTAGAAGTGAACAATAGCAATCCATTTGGTTTCAAGGACACTACTTCCTATCCATCCAATTTTATTTGTTGGGATAGGAGTAACCATAGAATCATATGTGGTTGGAAGGAACCTTTGGACACCATCTAATCCAACCCCCTGTGTGGGGCTGTGTGTGTGTGGTTCTTCTCCAAATATGAAAGTGGTGATACAGCTTTGGGAGGGCTTTAAGTAAATTTGAAGCAGTTTGGAACAAAGTAAGAGAGAGCAAAATAAACAAGTCTAGTAGAATAGTTGAAGTTTCAAAAGTTGCTTAAAGCTAGAAAATCAAAAATAATTGTATGCCAGGGGAAAGATCCTGAAGGAAAACCACTACAATTAAAAAAGGAAAGTAAGATTTACTTAGTAAGTGCTACATCTCCACATTGAATCACAGGAAATGACAACTATATAGGAAAAGAAAATGTCTGTCAAGTGTACTTTAATGTAGATATCATGGTTTGGGGGGTCTTTAATTTGGAGGGAAAGAGGAGTTGTTACTTGCATTCTTGGGGTTTTTTTAGCAACCTCAGGCAGTTCGCTCATGCCATGGATCTAGTTCTAGTTTTTCGACCAAACACCTACTTTACTAGCCATGTATTCCATATTGTCACACTACATTTGTTTAGTTCAGGAATGCATATCTTGTTTCTGCTGAACATAAAAAACTCAGAGATGTACCTCTGTGACTTCATAACTTGATAAACAGCATACATCAAGTGTCCATAAGAGCCCTCAAACTTCACACAAAGTAGATCTGCATGTGGTCCAAGGGTGGCCCTGGAAGCCATAAGTTCTTGCATTACCCTTCCATTGCCCTTTAGATTATTTCCTCCATGACTTTGGGTGAGTCACAAAAACTGCTTACATTCCTGTTGGTCTGTGACTACACAATTAGTGACTAGGCCTTAGGTACTTTTTTTGGTTTGTGTGTCTAAACTGAGTAGCTGTGTATATAATACAATCCTGATCAATAAAAGTTATTTGCTTTCAAAGCTGATTTTTATGATTTTCTTTATTACATTTAATTTTATATCTAGCCAATCGTCATTTCTTAAAGATTAATTTGGACCTTTTTTCCATTGTTCTCAAGTTTTAACTCTTATTTTAGAGACATATTTGAAGCAGGAATATATTGACATTTTACCTTTCAAATCAAATGAATGCCTGTTAAATCGTTATCTTCTCATTTTTCAATTCATGGCGTAGTGTATGGAAAGGACACACATAAAGAGACAGTGCACAGGGAATGTACATTCTGTTCATCTCCAATTTTCTTGTGAACTTCATGGACAGTCCAGGGACATGGGTCTGTTTTTACAGCTTAGCCATCACTGCAGGTGCTGTCAGAACAGAAACATACTGGATGCCTTATAAATTAGGCACAGAAATAGTTTTATAGAAGTGTGTATCAGCCAGCATGGGGATATGACTACACGCACGTATGAAGTTCTTTCCCATTCCATATAAATCAATTGTACTGCAGTTTGTGTATCTGTCCTCTTCTGTGCTTATTTGTCATTGAGGCATTGAAGGGTCTGATGGTTGTCAGTGAGATAAATCAAAAGCCACACCATAACTCTTGTGGTGCAGTATTTTCCACCATTGCCTCTAAAGTTAGATATAATCAGTGCTGAATTCCCAAGTTTATATACAGCATTCAAGGTTAGGAAAGTGATGTTGTATTTTTTATGTTGTCTGATATTTTCCAGCTGTTTTTAATATGTGCATCTCTTGAAGGACTCTGTATGAGTCATCAGCTCAGTACACAATGCTTACTTTCCATTGTTAACCTCTCATAATTCACCTCAGCAGTGCCTGCCGCACTTTTCAAACCAAGGCGATACTAACAAATCCATTATGTTAAAAGATGAGGCAGTACACTGCTGCTGGAAGATGGGTTTGGAATTATGCTTATTTTACACGATTCAACATATTCTTCCATTTGGAGAGACAGCTATGCTTATTAGAGCAATCACTTGACAGCCACTGCCATAGTAAAGGTCACAGCAGGAGACAGGGAATGTTTTTCAGGATGTTTAGGCAGTAGAGATGGGACAAATCCCTTAGGTCAGGCTTATCCATTGTATCAAGTGAGAGTCTGGAGGCTGTACATGACACTTTCCTCTTGTCTCTCTTCACCCTAGCTCTTTCCAGAAACATTCTCAAACAGTATGGCTCTTCCCTCATGGATGAAGCCAGAGGAAGCTGAGCAGGAAGTTGCACTCTCTCCTCTAGGACAGGGATTCCTAAAATAATCTCATTTATAAGGGGAGATTATTTGGATGAACCTTCTAAACAGGGCCTTAGGTTAAGTTATCCAGGACCTTGTCATGCCAGGTCTTGAATATCTCACCAATTTCCCTGGACAATGTGTTCTTATGCCTTACTGCTCTCACAGTGGGACATTTTTTCTTACATCCAGACAAAATTTTCCTTGAAGCAACTTGTACCCACTGCCTCTTGTCCTGTCACCATGGATCCCTGTGTAGAGAGTACCTCCATTTCTTCATAACTACCTCCTAGGTATTGGAAGATAATGATTAGCCCCTCCTGAGCCTTTCCTTCTCTAGGCCTAACAAAAACAATTATTTTTTTTTCAGCAAAATCAGTTATCATTTCTTCATGTGTCAAGTTCTTCAATCATCTGGTCATCTCCACAGGACCATCTCTAGTTCTTTAAGGTTTCTCTTGAACTGAGAGGACCAAGCCTGGAATAACACATACTGAGTAGAGTGGGGTGATCGCTTCCCTTGATCTGCTGCCTACAGGCTTGCTGTGAAGTGGTCCAGGTGAGAGTTACCATCTGATCAGCTTTGGTAGCCATAGTGTTGGTGTCAACAACCAAGTGGTCCCCCCCAGAGTATAGCATCCAGGACTTTGAACATGAAGCGAGCAATGTGAGTGTTGCTGCACTACATCAATCATAAATTAAAAGAAGATCTTTGTGGTGCCAAAGCCAAAATCTCAAACATGAAGCAGCAGGTAGGCTTTGAACTACCCATACAAACGCAGTTCTGTCCCTACCTGGGTTCATTTCTGGGACCTGTGCAAAAACTAGGCTGGACATATAATTAAAGACTAATCACATTATGTATGCCATGTTAGCATCCCATTAACATTAGTACTGCCTAACCAATACTTGGGCTTCTTTTTACATTCCTCAAAGCTGCTGGGTACGGATGAAATGTTGTGACAATATGTTTCAGCTTCATTATGCATTATTCATGTTTTCTTTTCTAAGCTTTGAATCACTGCCTTTTAGCTTAATTGAAAGTCCCCTTGTTGTATGACTGACCTTTTAATTATTCATTGTTTTATGAAAGCCCCCCATTGCCTGCCACCCAACCACACTAAGGGGGCTGAGCCTTTCAGATCTCTGAATCCAGAATCTACTTTGATGTTTAACTGTGACAGATGTTTGATTGCATACCTGAATCTCTCTCTTCTACTGGGTTGTCCATATTCCTGTTCTGTTTCTATACAGTTAAACACCACCTTTGCTTTCCTTTCTTCAGTCAAGCTTTCTGCATTTATCATATGTCCACAGTGACTTCCTCTTAAGTGTTTAAAATGAAATGAAATGTTATCATTAAGAATAACATTTAAAAGCTATTAATGTGGATGGGTATAGATCGGCTCTCTGTGCTGTGTGGGGAAGCTGTGCTTCCCCACTGCTTCCCCACTGCAATTGAAAAGACATTTTGATGACCATGAAGTGGTGGTGGGGGAAAAAAAAAAAATGAAAAAAAAATACCATGTTTGAAATAAAACTGGCATTTATTCTGTCTCCTTGTCGCAGATGTCAATTTACAATTCAAAGTGGAGGTAGAACTAGGAAACATATTTAGTGTTAGGAGCCATAGATTTTCACCAGGTTTTTTTCCATATTCTTGCCAATACTAAAGGCGACCACAATTCTATGTGTCTCCCAAGCTGTGTTGCTAAGGGACAGACTGTAGACACATGCTGTGATCTGCCACCAATAAAATTTAAAATTGCTAATTTGGTCTGGTTATTAGCACATTGCTGATACTAAATTGCAATGGTTTTTTGGCCATGAAAAATTACAATCTGTATTCCAATCCCAAATAAAGGTTTTAGAATTAGTGATTTTAGACTACCATGAAATGATGAAACACCAGTCTGTGCTGTAAGACACTATTGAGAATTCAAGAGCGGTGCTTGTAATTTCAGGAGATAATTATTTCTCTGATAAGATCTTCCATGTAAGAGACTTTGTATGTTTTTGTATTGGTTTCCTGAACAGACAAATAGTTTTCATTTTATTTCCTAATTATAGAGTAATGCTACTTGCAATATAGCTTCTTTTGTTGCATAGTTCTTACACATCATACTACCATATGCCTCATAATTAAATAACTCAGGTGTGGAGTGAAAAATAACAAAGGCAAGTTGGTCAAAAGAAGTACCTGGAGAGTTGAAGAGAGTTGCACTCCTTGGATTCAGTCAGAGAAATAAGGTCTGGAGGTTTTGGGAAGACAAAAGCTACCTGGAAAAAGGAAACAATGCCAGCAAAAGATTTTGTGATCTCTTAAAGCTTTTCATGTAGGAAGGTAGCTAGAAGTTGCAACAGGTTCATTCCCACACAAATAGAGCAGCTGAAGCCAAGGACTGCAGCAGATGGCAAAATATTACCCATCAGTTGTTGTTACTGTCATATTTGTGTAGCCCCTGGGGTCTGAAACTCAGACGAGCAAGAACTCTTTGCCACCATCTACTGATGAACTGGGGGAAGAGACATAATTAATTTTCACAGATAATGTTCATGACAGGATGGAAACTTTTGAAATTTCACTTGCAACTCATTCAAGGATAGGGATAAAAGGAAAACAAACTTTCATTGTCTTCACAATGCTTCTAAGAAGCAAAGAATTGGGTCTTGGATTACATAGGACATGGTGGGGGGAATGAATTAAGGAGCTTGATTTTCATTCTATATCTTCTATTTTGTAATTAATTGAACTCCTCAAAATGAAACTGGAGAATGAAGCTCTCCTGGATGAGGAGGGACAATAAAGAGGTGAAAAGATATCTTTATTCACTACCAAAGGAGATGTAATTACCACAGGAGAGAGAAAAGCCTGAAGATCCCAACCTTTCACTACACCTAAAGGTGACTGTATCTTGGGGCAAGATCCAGAGCCAGCAAAGTGCTGGGAGATAATAGAGAAGAGAGCAGTGGTATAAAGAGGGCACTATCCCCAAAAGACACAACAGTACAGGAGCAACATGTCAAAGGATTGTAGGATGGCTGCTTAGGGCACACCTTTCCTCCCTAGTCAATGCCACCTAAGTGCTCTCCTACTCTGAGACATCGCCAGGTCCTGTTGACGTCACCTGGGGAAATGGCCTCATCTCCTTAGGTCTGGGGAGAGTGTCTGAAGCATATGTTCCTTCAGTGGAATCCTGTTATTCCATTTGGTATCGGATTTCTTGATGCCAGCAATTTTTTGCAGAAAAAAAGTCACTTTATAAATATGTCATCACCTTACCTTATTGAGGCACCCAGTATACAATACTGAATAGTAGATTGTGGAGGCAGTCTCACAGGAAAAAGAAACTGATCTGTTTCTCGCAATAAGTAGGCAAGTATTTCTAGGAAACGTTCCTCTTTTTATTTGAAGATACAATGTGCCACTTTTCAGGGATAAATAAGTGGGAGGTGGATGTTGGGAGCAAGGACGAGGTCTCTAAGTAGTCTCTTGTAAATAGACACAAATATGCCATTGATGTGCTTCAAGCCATCCAGAAGCATGTAAACATGAGTAACCCATAACTGGGGCTGAATAAATATAGCCCATCTCTCTATGCAGTTTTTTGACAGTTTGAAAATAAAACCTTGCCTGCCTGCCAAAGGTGGAGAAGAGAGGGACAGAGCAACTTCAATGTAAGCAACAGGGGAAGATACGTGTTGGTGCCAAATAGAGCTCTTTTGCTTTCTTCTAGATTTTCCTACCACTTTTTTTGTGCAGTATCCTTGAGAAAAATCACAACATTCCCTATGTTTTTTATTTAGGGAAAGCACTTGACATTAGTACAGAGGCTTTGAAGGAATGGCTTCCGTCGGACTCTGTCCCCTTAGCAAAGACCAGCAATCAGGAGAGCAGTGCTAGAGCCTAAGGTGCTCCAGACTCCACAGAAAATGGATTTGTTTAGTTTATAAATGCAAAGAGAATTTCTCCTACACAGGAGGAACCTCATCTTCCACAGATAAGTCACACTGAAATCCATAAGATCTGCACATCATGTTTTCATCTCACTCACCACACTCTGCCTTCTATCTCTTGCATTGAATTGATGCAGAAATAAACCTAGCCCTGACTCATTGTTATTTTCCTAAGGTGAACTTCTCTTTCTCCTTGCTGCTTTACAACAGAGGCATCTGTAAACACATCTAACTCTCATTCTTATTGTATAAAAGCATGCTATCAACAGTTCTGCTCTCTGCATCCTCAGCTTCTAGCTGTAAGCACAGGATTAAGATGGACAGTCTTAGCTATCTTACCTTCCTTTGGTATTTCAGCACTTTTTATTGTTCCAAATAATGCAAACTCCTTAGCTGTAATGCAAGAAGCTTGAATTCTGAAAGAGGTCCAAAAGGGCAAACAGTAAAAGAAAACTCATTAACAGAAATTTTTGAACCTCAGCATTTTAGTTCAGAAGGGGTTAAGTTGTGGAAGAGAATTGGCACAAGCTTACGGTTTTATTTACTTTAGCTTGTTTTGTTTCTTATTGATTGAAATTTGATTGCCCTTAAAAACATGTTGCCCCTCCAAACTCCAAGCTTTTATGGAAAACACAAAAATAAAATCCAAACCGTATGAACCAATATTCTACAGCTGCATGGTATTACCACCTACCCACCCCGCACCTGCTCAAGCTAATATTTTCAGTCTGCCCTAGTCCTCCATTTCACTTTTCCCCCTGCCAAAAAGTGAGATAATGTCTTTTGGTGTTCCAGGGCAGGAAGAGAAAAGTGAGTCAACTCTGCATGTCCAAATTACTTGATGACCACATCTCATTTTTAGCTGCCCTCATCTACATTGCCTGTCTTCACAAATAAAATATGGGCACAAAAATGTTTTTCAGCTCAAATAAGAGCCATTGGAGCAAAGTCCTTGCAATCCTGAACTGTACAGACTAATACTTTGGAATAAAAATGAATCCTCATGTCCAAAATTTCCTGCTTGAATCCTCCAGTAGGAAGATTCTTAGGTTGGATTGGGGCTGGTTTAGCCCAGTGCTACAGGGAGGAGTAGATAGAACAAAATCTTCATCTCATGGAAAGTGGCGCGTCCTTTCCCTGAAGACATGTTCTGTGTCATTGTACCTTCCCCAATGATTCAGACTTCTCAGGTCTTCAGACTTTCTTTGCTGATTAGATTAAATGTCCATGAGAACTTGCTGTCAGCCAAAACTAAGCAGCTGAAAATATTCATACGATGTATCAATCAATTTAATTTACCACGGTCTATTTGCATGTCATAATGACTTCTTAAAAGCCTTGCCTGGTGGCACAGAAATCTCAGAGGGAATACTACTGTTCAGAGGCAAGGAGGACATTTCTAATTAATAAAAGAAGTCTCTAAATGCCATTTTCCTAACTCAGCACTTTCATGATTGGTACAGAGAAAAAGTACTTATAATTCCCAGTAAGATTATCTCCTTTTCTCATGGCTTTCTACCTCAACTATTTGGACTTTTTTTCCCCTAAATGATACACATTATGAACCCACTTTTCCTTGACACCTAAAAGATAGCAAATTATAACAATGGTAAGAATATTTTGTAGCTTCCCACTTTTATTACCTCTAAATGCACCGTTAAGTGTAAATTGATTGCAGCAGAGAGTACATTAATTGTAAATTAAAGTGCAAAGCCCTGATTTTCTGCTGATACTACATGGCTTTCAGGGTGACTGCAACATTGCTTCCCCAGAAGAACCTGACTAACACTTCTGGGTTGGCCCACTAGCACAAGAGGCCCTGGAGTCCTAAAGAACAGCAGGATTGCATTTTGCAAGCCTGTGAAATCAAGTTTAGCATCTCTCCCCCAACAATTTCACTTCTCAGACCCACACAGATTCTTTCATTCACTTGTTACTCAAATTCCCATTTTGTGGTTTTGGATGTCATGCCATTTCCTATATTATTCTGTAGAGTCTTAATTTGCTCTCTCTGTAGAGAGCAACAATTATGTCCTATATGAAGACTTGACAACCAGCGCATCCTCTCCCAGCACAGGTCATGGCAATATAGACATACCCAAACTAGTTTTTAGCCAGTCTTTTCAAGCACTGATACTGTGACCCTTGGAATAAAGCACATCCCAGAGCCTATCCCAGTATCATCCCACATCCCTGTGGAGCCCCAGAACCTCTGGGGCCAGCCAGGATTGTGATGTGAATGTGATGACAAAAAAAAAAAAAAGGCTGCTGGATGATATCCTGTTAAAACCCACATGTAGAAGAAAAGGAGAAAGAGGATCATCACCTTGGTTTGTCTAGAGATGGAAGAGAGACTAAAGGAGTAGCAATTGTACTTTTAGTGGCAAAATACCTCTTCTTTTTAGAAGACTTTACAGTTCCAGATAGAGTCAGAGAACACTCCTGATGCGTTTCCTCAACCTGACCGCTCTGAGTGACTTCCCAGTCTGAAGAAGTGCTTTCTTTATACATAAAACCAAACAGGTTCCTAGTCAGGCTGAGATGAAAAGGTATCATTCCCCTCCTCATCACTGCCTCCAGTAACAGCCTGCCATTTGGGAGTAGCTGCTAATTGCTGATGTGCTTATGGGAAGAATAGACTAGCTGCAGCCAGGTCGCTTTTAGAAAAAACTCTTAGTCAGAAACCTGCTGTGTTGTCAACACTGTAAAAGAGATGACTCAAGCACCAGAAGGAGATGTACTTATCTTATTTACTAAGGTAAATAAGTGCAATTTGAGTTCAGTCTATTTTCTGGCTTTAGTTTAGAGATCACCGCCAGGCTAAGCCCTCCTCCAATATTGTATCTAGCAATAAATAATAAAGGGAGCTGGCAAACTCAACTCCAACATTTTCCATGACCATGAACTGAACCCTGCATTCATGATTTCCCTTTAACAGTGGACTCTCTCTGCTTAGAGTGACATTTGGAATCATACAATCCACCTGGTCTGAAGCACTAATGCTTGAGCAAACCAGTGATTCTGCTGTTGTCCAGACAACACCACATCACTCTGTAACATTTTCATCTCTCCAAGAATAACAGCACAACTTCAGACTTTTATTTTTTTGTGTCTTGTGAGAGCTGAATTGTCTGGGCTGATGGCTTTTGACCAGGAGCAACAATGAGTTTGTTTGCACTCTGCTTGTGCAACTGTCCTTCTGCAATTTCCTAAAGTTTGTTAAATTTTAAAAGTTAACAAAATGCCTCCCTAAATACTAAACAGTTTTACATTTTCTTTCAGGCCAGGTTTCTATAAAGAACATATAGTGGTACTGTAGCTTCTCTAAATTTTAGATTGGTCTGATATATATTATTTTAAAGCATGCAAAAATTAAACTTCTCCCTCAAAAGAGTTTTCTACTAGAGTGAACTAAACTAGTAATACAGACTTGGAATATTGCATATGATCACAGATATATATATATAAATAAATCAAGCTAGAGGTAGAAACAAATTTTACTATGTAGATCCAAGTCCCTTCTGTGATCAGTTTTGCCTGAGGATTTGAGCAGAGGTCTGGATATCACTATAATCTTCCAGTTAACTGCTTGCAAGTCTGTCATGTAATTTCATGTTCTGTTTGAATACTGAAGTCACAGATGCTTTTTTTGGTGACTGTATAGGGATTTATCATTTCTGTTTTCCTCACAGAGAATAGTAAAACTATAATTTCATAAAAAACCTTTTTACATAGAAAAATAATTCCAAAAGGTAATTATTGATCATCTCTAAAATTGATATTTGGAGTATTCTTTGAAATCTACTGAGGAAAAGTAGTAATAATAGGTCATCTCTTCACTTCTATTGCTTCTGTCTCAAAGTTTAGAAACACTTTGAATTTAAGAATTATAGTGAACCACAAAAACTTTTTACACCAAATTGTAAATCCTTCTGTTTTATTGCAATAAACATAAGGATCTGACTTTCTCGGTGTAGGTAATTTTATTGCATCTATTACTAACAACATATGTCAGCTAGTAAAATCCAAATCATTGTGGGAGAAAAGTTATATATTTTTCAGTTGGTTTTACTGAAAGCTGAGTGTTTGAGAAGATCAGAGACCTTGGGAAATGGTTCTTTTATATATATATCTAAAATACAAAGGCATTTTCTTCTTGCTGTTTCACTATTCTATGAAATATTTTCTCCCAAATCTTTCTTGAGCAGACCTTTTTCTATTTTCCAGTACTAGATCTGACATCATATTACTTTTTTTATCTTAAGCATTTAAGTCCATTCAACAAAAACATACAGAGGTTTTCACAGTTCTACTCACCTGATTACTTTCTTTTTCTTTGTATTAAAGAAAGAAAAGGAAGTAAAAATTCCAGTGTGTAAGTACTTTGCAATTGGAAATCCTTGTTTGGTGAGAGTGTGGCTTAAAAGGGATTGAACAAACCAAAATGGATTTTTCTTGCTGGAGACTCTTTCTTTCTAGGCTGGGATACATTTCTAATCTGTGTAGGGAATTAACTCCTTCAGTTTGAATTTCTCCAAGCCAGGGCTGACTCACAGATGAATGCACCTTATGTTTCACTTCTCAGATACCACCCTTATTACAAATCAAGGCAGGTCTTGTTAAAGACTAAGACACCTACATGTGAATATCTACCAGTAGGCATGTGAAAAAGCACTGGGTTTTTCATACATCCACCTAGCATCATCAGTGATACCCATACAGCATCAAAGACTATGTGGAGCTAGCTGATGAGATACAGTTATGGGAGACCCCTACTCTTCCCAAGTGGCATACACATGCCATGGAAGATAAAATTCACATATATGTGAGCTATAGCATCCCATGCGGGCTGTCTATGAGCTGGGATAACTTATGAAGATCTAGTCAGTACATTCAGAGGAGTTTGGTAAGCTATGCAGCTAATAGGTACCTACTTCATTGTGAGCTAAAATCTCCCAGAGTTACACAAAATAAATCATACTCAAAACTAAAGAGTTTAAAAGGTCTTAGAGAGAGATGAGGGTTTTATTTCCTGTCTCAGTATGGACATTTCAAATCCAGTCAATGTCAGACTCTTAATAGCAGTCTCCATTAACAGGCTTTCAAGTATATCCAGTTTTATGGTTTTGGGGTTTTTTTTCCAGTTTGGGTACTCTTTTCCCATAGCACTACACATTTTTAAGGGGTTTAATGCAGACTCCTCATCCACTTGTAATCTGTCTGTGCCACACGAAATAGAGGATAAAATAGTTTCTAACCCTGTAGTCCAGACATCTCTGCCTTTTTAAACCCTGAGTAAGAAAGATGCTGTAAATTACATACCGCAATGGCCAGAATGAATGTGTAGTCATATAATCAGCCACAATATGACTGTAAGAAGGCATTGGACTGCATCTAACTCTTATTGAAACACCAAAGTCGTCTAAAGCCTCATATCACCAGGGGTATCTTTCAGACCAAAGACATGTTACAGCCTGTAAAAATTAAGTTAGCCATTATAAACTTAATCTACAATCTGAATGGCAAAATTGAAAAGCACTCAAGCATTAAACTGTGCTTCTTAAAGACAAAATAATAAACCAATATGGTTAATAAATAAATAGCTTTAAAGATTGCTGGGAGCGGGATAGCTGGGCTGAGCATTTTAGTGGAAATTGTAATGTATTATGGCTCTCAGCAAAGTTGAATGTCTTCAGTAGCCTGATTTTGCCACAAGCTGTTTTGTAACCATTATTGGTTTTGTGGAGAATCTTATGCACCCTTTCTGGTTTTTTTGTCTTTTTTTTAATTTAAAAAAGTTGGGTGGCTTTGTCAATGTGAAGTGTTGTTTGAAAACTAATTAATTCATCCTTAAAACGCATAGACTGCTTGACAGTAAAGATAAATAATGCTTAGTAATAATAATTTTTTTTTTCGTTCATTGATCAAAGATCTTTATTAGGTTAAGTCTAGTCTAATTAGTTCTCTTAATGAACATGACTTTGGCTACAGGGTTCATAAATAGAATGAGAACAACAGAAATAAGCATATACACATTTGTCCATATTCCAGCCTCTTAAAACTGACATGATACAATAAGTCAGAGGTTAAGCTCTGCTTTGCACCTCTGTGTCTGTAAAAGAAATCTCCAAGCTCTTTCATCATCTTTGATAACATATGCAACATCAGTTACAACACCTTAACTTTCAACAAGACTTCATCATATGATCAGTTGTTAATTTTAATGAGACTGCTGTATGAAGTACTCTTTTGTGATGAACTGTGCTTAAAACCTTAAAATGGGCCAATCTGAGGATTACTGTGATGCTGGCCATAGGCTGGGCTCTGAAGTATTTATTTAGCTGAATTTGACCTTACCCCAAGCGAGACTTCATAGATTTCAGGTAGTAGGATCACTCATTTACTGAAAGTATTTTGCAGAATGAATTATCTGCATGTATCATTTTTTGAGATGTCTGCTTGGGGCCTTAATTACAACTACATTTGTGGCCCCATTTTAACACATGATTAAGACTTCATTATTCTCCAAACAATTCTACAACATGCATGAAATCAGCATTGAAGTACTTTGCTCAATAATGATGAGATTAAAAAAAAAGAAAGGGAAAAAAAGACAATCAAAATCTGTCTGTTGTCTTTTATCTCAATGAAAAGGGATGATAATAATTTGCATTTACAAATGATGGCTGTACTTTACGCCCAGACCGTGACAGTAGAGAAAATGTTACAGATGAGGAAAACAGGTTATCATGAGCTGAATAACTAATATCATAAAGAGATTACAATATAGCTGGGATTCTGATCTCTGTCTTCTCAGATCCAATGATCAGATAAGGTTCTTGAGCTCAGAGGCAAAACGCAATAAAAAGAAAATGACAATTGTTGCCAATATTGAGAGAGTTTTCCAGCACAATTCTCTGATTTTGCAAATAGCATGGTTCCACTATTCCACTCTATGTATAGAGAAATGCAAAATGTTGAATCACTATAGTTCAACCGTTTGCCCGCAAAGCCACATTAACTGACTGTATGCTTGTTCCTGCCATGTTGCAAATGGCTTGTAACTTAAGAGAGATCTCTCTCCTCCTGGTATTTTGCTTTCAGTAGAGCAGAGAAACCACTTCCCATATTGAAGCTGTTTTTACAGCTCTGGCTACTTAGCCTATCTATAATTGGTATAAAATAGTTGGATTCTTTTGCAGATGAAATCCACCTAGGATTTTAATTTCAATTAAAAGATCCAGGCAGTTTTCCTTTTTCCTCTCAGTTTTGACTATATTTGTACATTCCCAGTAAGTTCTATGTTGAAACAACCTGAAAAATTTCCATGTGAAGCTCTTTCACTTGCCTCACTTCACCTCCTAACCCATCCAATTGTGTGCAATTATGGATAGGGCTGTTGCTTGGTTATGATATGAAACCCAGACCATGTTTCCTCAGTTTGTCATCCTGCCAGCTCTTCTGAGATTGAAGCTTTACAAAAGTCCCAAATAAGGCAAAGTTGCATGTCATTTGGATCTTTAACAACAACATTTTTATCTACTTTATCTTTTTCTTATCCACAAATATTTTCTCCGATTATCTGGAATTTATGTTAATTTTGGCCTAATTAAGCAGTGGTCATTTACGGTTCACTATCATTAGGTTCAGTTGATCCCATGGAGGGTGAAATGGCCAGGCACCCCAATTAAGCAGAGTTCATTGCAATATATTCTACATGAATGCAGGCAGAAGAGGACAATTTCATATGCAAGGACACACTTCCCAAAGGTGCTGCTGAAAACCATTTAATCTATTTTTTTCAAGACAGACATTCTTCCTTCGTCCAAGTTCCATAATGCTTCTGGCATTATTACTTGTGAGACAATAGCCACTGAGGTGACACTCTTGCTGTGAATGTGCCATCTCCCAAGTCTCTTAGAAGAGGCTGCGTGTTTTCCCTTGAAGGGGAAGGAGATATCAGGGCTTAACAGAGTCCTTAAAGAAGTCTGACAGGAAAGTAGATGCTGGATGAGATAACAGGACTGCAGGCTGACATATGCAGAGAAAAATGAGATGAAGTCACAAAGTATTTCAGAAAAACGGTCTTTAAATTTTATTAAAAATGCCTTTGTCTTTTCCTCTCTGAGTTCAGGTCCAGCTGCAGACAATCTAAGAGACTGAAACTACAAACAGGTTCAACATGATGCTAATGCCTGGATGTGCTACATAAATGCATATACATGAAAAACACTGACAGTCCAGTGCCTTACAGTCTTGTCAATTTATAAACATGTGACAAAACATCGTCCTCAGAATTAACAAGTAACTCAAGCAGTGCTACTAAAACTTGGAAGAGGAACAGCAGGAAGAAAATAAAGTGTTCCCACCCTCATGTTGAATATAGAGTCACAAAATAAAATATTGGAAAGGACTTCTGTCAGTCATGTAATTGCTCCTGCTGAAAAACAGGACAACTTCAGAGTTGTAAGAGGTTTCTGAGTGCTTTGTCCACTTGAGTTTTGAGTACCTCCAAGGATGGAGATTCCACAACCTCTCTGGGTCCCTGTTCCAGTATTCATATTTTGTGTCCTATAACTTTTGCCAATTGTTCCGTTCTCTATTTTGTGTGCATCTCTGAGAAGTTCTGGCTCCATCTTCTGTATAGCCATCCATTAGACAGAGGACACTGAGTCCTTCCTTAGCCTTTTCTCCAGAATACTTCTCTGATACATCATGTGTCATGGGCCTTAGACTAACCTCACCTCTCTCTGCTAGACTCTCCCTTTTTGTCAAACTCTCTCCTGTGCTGAAGGCCCAAAATGGAATTTTACCAGTACATTTCTCCCATTAATCTGAATGTCTAAACATGTGTTTATTCTTTAACATGGTCGCTGAGCACAGAGAGTAAGTTATTTGTTACCAAGAGTCTTCCAATGAGAAGATTTATGTAAGAAGAAAGATATTGCCAAATTATTAGATTAATTAATAGATAAATCTCTACGAAATCAATGGGAGCTGGATCAGAGCCTTGTCTCACTATTCCAGTGTTATGGCTGACAGAGACAAACCAAGAAATAGAACATTCACAATTGTCCGTTGTGAATGACCTCTCTCAATCTCAGTGAGACTTTTTGACCCTGTGGAATCGACAGTAAAAGGGCTTGTTGGTTGTATCAGAACTGTCTGAGCTCCCTGAGGGCTGAATGCAATATCAGGGCCAGAAAAGGAGACAGAGAGGTCATCAGCAATAGTCAAAAATGCTCCAAAACACAAAATCCAGGACTTTCTTCCTTCATGACTAGGCATTAACTTTCTAACAGGTTATTGTGAAGGTGCCAGCACATCCAGCTTATTCATTCCACACAAGTTTTAGCAAATTTAGACACATGAGAGACCTGAGGAGTTCTCTCTTCAGAGAGGAACAATGGCTTGCGGACACTGCAGGTCAGGGGAAACTGCTTTACCTCCTGACTGTGGTTCCACCCTCAGCAATGTCTATGTATGAAGAGCCACAGGACAGAGAGGCCAGGACTGGAGTTGACTCAGCATCAGTGAGCCAAAAGAGACAGCATGGATTTGCACAATATCCAGAGCATACACTCAACGCTGACCCATCAGATGTGTATGCCAGGACCAGACAGGACATTTGTCACTCCATGCGTCATGGTTCAATCACCTTTTTACTGCGATAATAGTATCCACATTTACATGGATCTCCATTCAATTATCAGTAAGTTAGAGTCAGATCTTTCCCTCAGAACCTTCTCATCACCTGTCTTTGTGTCACGGTAAACCCTGGAGGGCACAGAGGCATCACCTCAAATTAGCAGCAAGAGCAACTTTGTAGATCCATCTGCATTGGAGAGCGCTAGGTTGCTGCTGTGTTGATTTAGGACTTTTGGGAATTCTGAGCCATGTTGTGCCTGCTAGAGGATAATACTGTCCATGAGAAGGATTTCAGCAGTGGTTATATTCTGGCCTGACTCTTCAATACATTGAGATTTATAACATAACTACTATTCTTAAAACAGCAGGGCTGGAAGCTAGCTTTTCTGCTCTCCTTCAGACTGTGCTTGAGTTTAACATTAATATATTGGGGCATCTTAAAAACCAAACCAAACAATTTTATATGGGAAGACTGCATTACTTTGTCTCTCTAACTTTCAAATCATGATACAGAATACAATACAGTAAGGCAATATCATTAACATATCCCCCAGTTGAGGGAGAATTGCCAAGAGATTTCTCAGTGAAATTCTAACTCATTTTAAGTGTGGGCAATATGATACAAGCATTGTTTTTAATAGTGTCATGAAACTAGGATTTTCTTTTTTTTACTTTATTATGAGTCTGAGAGGATGATGCTTATAAAGGCTAAAGCAGGAATTAAATTATTCTACAATAGGAGCTCTTAATGACTTTGCACAATGATGCATAAGAAGAAACAGTGTTTTACTTCTCCCATTCAACAGTAAGTTTCTCTGGTGCCCATTGTGTCATAATCCTATGCCAACATGAAGGAAGTACAGCCTGTCTCTCTGCAGAAGTTGATTAATTAACCAGCAACCAAGGCACACTAAAAAAAAAAAAAAAGTATTTTTACTTTCAGAGATGCTTACAGAGAGGATTGTGTTGCTTCTTTTTCCTATAGATATCTTCTTTACCTAAAGCTCCTATTGATTTGAGCTTGCTTCCAAATAGTGGACAATAGGGAAATTTTGCAAATCAGATAGATGCTATTCAGCTAAGAGCACAGGACATTAACTGACAAAAGATATCCGCTGCCAGATTTTCCAGGACTTTCCTTGTGACCTTACCTTCTTCCTGCCTCAGTCCTATAAAATGAAGATGATTTCACTGCCTCTAGTTTTTGAGTCTCTTTTCTATTTAGGTCGCTGCTTCTTGCTCTGTATTTGTACAATACCCTGGAAAACAATACCCTGAGCTCAGCTCATCTCATTAAATAAACCACAGCAAGCATTTTCCATCCAGCCATTAATAAACAGCATTGTCTTTCCTCCTTATCAACTGGATGTCTTTCACTCTGAGTTAAGAATCCTTTTCTTCATCTTCCTTTTGCAACAGTTTGCAGATAATGTAGTTTGAATATTTTTTTTTCCAAAATGAATAAGCAAAGAAAGACAAACTTGTTACCATGGCTCAGCAAGACTCCATTTAAGAACTCGATGATACAAACAAACCAGAAAGATGAATGTAAATGGTATTCCAATTAAGTGGGACCCAGGATGTCTCCATGGGTACATTATAGGATGCAGTGGAGGTGGTAATGTTGAAGAGGTAGCTAGGAATAGCCTCCAGCATTAAAAATTTAAGCCTGCAACTTGTTCACAGCTGTGACTGTGCATGCACTAGGAGAGAAATGACACAATTGAAAACGGAATCAGCATATGTCTGCCAAACTCATCCCAACGAAGGGGAAATTTAACCTCTGTGTTCCCAGTAAGAGCGAGAGTTTGCTGCAAAGTTCATGAGAGATGTCTAATGGCAAAAGAAGAAACAGCAGAGGCTGATAGAGGAACAGGAATAACTACTACTCAGTGTGGTACAGCAGGGCTGAAAATTAGAGCGTGGCCTCCGTGAAGGCCAGAGTAGTCCTGTTAACTGTGGATGACAGTCACTCATACTTGTGCATAGCTGCTTTTGTGTGGCAGTCCATTGCAAGACTTCCAGGGTTAAGTCAGAAATAAAAAATAAAAAAAAAACCAAACTGAAACATTTAAAAAGTTCTGGTTTGTGTAATTGTGTGAGAAAGCTTGATTTTGCTAGGATAGAATGCAAAGGGCTTTAAGGGCAGGTGTTGAAACTAATCACTTATAAGACTTCCCACACCATTCAGCCAAGTGATGTAACTTTGGTGCTTTGCTGGGTGGGCCTACTCCTTCTTGGAAGAGCAAAGTTGTTACTGATCTTATTCATAACTACTCATCATTTCATGCATTTTTTCCGATGTGTTACATTTAGTCTTGGTGAGCCTTTTTTTCATTTGGGTTTAGTTTATATGGTAGAGATGACCATACCCTCCAGGTTACTATCTGATTCTGTAATTGTCAGGTACGTTTGTCTTTTTATGGATGAATATCAGAGCTATCATGCCTATGTTTGTAGCCTGTGTTTGGATTATTTCTTAATAAGAAAGAGCCAACCGTTCCTTGGAAAGCTCAGCTATTCCTTTTGTCAGATCATACATGTCTGTATCTAAAATTAAGATATGGATCAGCTCAAGATTTGATGTGAAGAGAGGGGGAAACAGCACAGACTCATCTCCGGCTCTTGTTAAGATGACAGTCCTTGCCAGGGACTGTTATAACTAAGGACACGGTTGTCTGTGGGATTCTGCAGTCTCCAGGAACACAAACCCTTCAAGGCATACGTCGACAGTCCATTACATTGACAGGAAACTCTACTGGGTGGGATGCTCTGAAATACCTGATATACCAACAGTATTGGATAACAGAATTACTGTCCTACTCTGAAAGGCAATGGAGAAAAGTTATACCTGTATACTCGATAGCTGAGTTGGCAATGGGATACTCATTTGAAAAAGAAGACCCCAGTATTAAGAGGGAAAGACCAACCCTAATGAAGGTAAAGATTGTATCTTTACAGAGACAAGCCTGCAGTCAGAGCAGCTTGGGCAGTCACAGAGAGAGCACACAGCAGGACCCTGGGTCAGTATTTAAGTGTGCAGGAGATGGACTGGGCTGAGCTCCAAAGGCTTCTTGTAATATCCTGAGTATCCCGAGACTCATCTTTCCATGGAACCTCCTTAAAGGAGATGTATTCATTTATGATTTTACCTCCCCCTGGGCTATGTTGCATTTAGGATGGAGTGAACTGCACTCCCGATGAACCTTGTGTTTGCTGTGGGCACATTGTGTTTCTCCATTTAGGATATTGTAGAGTCTGGCTCTCAGCGGAGCTCTCAGATGAGCCACCCTCATTACATTGTTATTGTTACTCTTTTGTCTTTGGCTCTCTGTTGTGTATTGCAGCTCAAGTGAACATTTCAATAAAATGCCAGCTCGTGTGGGCAAAAGCACTGAGCTATCTATTTTGTCATGAGCTGGATGCACTTACTATGATGAAGCAATCACTCATCAGAGGAGACAAACCACAGCCAGAGGTGGTGGAGGGAAGTGTTCAAGCATCTGAATGCACATAGGGAGTAACTCTGGTTTACAGTAGCCTACAACTGAAGCTACCTGAAAAGACCATAGCAACAGACATTCCACAGAGCTCTTGGTTGTATTTGCAAAATCAACAGGACCACAGCCCTTTTTTTTTCTTTTTTTTTTTGTTCACTCAGTTCTGAAGAAAATGTAGGCAGCAGATGAACCCAGCTTAGATAATTTTTGAATTACCAAAGCACTGCTACCTGCCCCAAACATCCCTTCATTTTATAACTGCAAATCAGAAATATATTCTGACAGAGAACTAAACACATCATGGAAATATGGGGCAATCGGACTTGATGTTTTCTAGTTGAATTTGTTGCAAATGGTAGATGGGCACAGAAAGTGAAACAAAGGTAGGTGAAGCACTGTTAGAAACAGCTCAGACTGGAACAAGGACATGTGGTTTGCTGAAAACTACATTTTGTGACACGTTTAGGGCAGCCAGTTACCATTCAGTTCAGCCTGAAGCTTTACATGAGTGAAAACATGCACAAAACACCTGGGGCCTTGTTCTGTACTTCCCCAGCCCAGCCCTTGCAGCAACCTTCATTTTATTGTTTTTATTGTTCACAGATGATTCATCTCCAACAAAATTAAAGATGTAGACTGCTTCATAAATGCTGCAAGGTGGTCAGGATATTTGTTTCATTCTCTTTAGTTTTGAGTGATTGCTGTGCCCTGAGTAGTCAAAAGTGCCACACAATCACTACAGCAGGGCTGTGTTCCTGCCTCTCTGTGGTGGGCATCTCCCCACACATTCCAGGAGAGATCAAAGAGTTATCTGTAGACAACAGAGCCACAAACATCTCTGTGTAATCTTCCACTCACATTCAGACTGCAAGGATAAGCCTGTCTCAGGGGGGTATAAGAGAAGGGTGCTCAGACCCTGGGAAAAGTGGAGGAAGCTTCAGCAAGAAGTTAAGTTGATTTCTCTTGGGCTTTCAGATCCCTCAACTGAATTGAAACCTTTGCCTGAATCCAGGTACCTGTGTATAAAAATAAAGGAGAAAAACAAGTTTTTGAGTGCATGTTTTTTTAGGAATGTAACTAGGATTCTGGTTTTAAATGTTTCCTCAGTATAACATTAATCGAAGACTTGATTCCAGCTCTCATTGGACTGCTTGGCTGCAGGGGTGGGTATTTGAATAGATATTTTGGAGAATGGAATTAAGCCTCAGCACCTTTTCTGACAGGCGATATATCTTATGAAGTTGGTTGGGACAGTGACCAGCTTAGGATCTTTGAATTAAAAGAAGTGGAAAGCCCACCCTAGAGGAAGGCTGACTGAAAAAGGAAGGCCAGAAGCAATATTTGTGAGTGAAAAGAGAGAAGCTGTCTATTTCTGAGTAGGAAGAAAAGGAATCTCTGAAATCTTCAAATGGGACACAAGCCTGAAAGAGGTTTAAAGGATTTCACATTCACAAAATATAAAAAAAATAAAAAAAAAAAAAGGAAAAATCTCAGGGATTCTTGAAGGCAAAAAGTTCTCAAGTGCACAGCGAGCAAATTATTTTATCCATCAAGGGACACAACCTTGCTTCCACAGGTTTAGCCTATGTGATGTATTGGCTTTTTGATGATGTGCTGCACAAGGCTTTGCTTCATTCAAGGGTACCATTTATTACAGTGCATTGCAATGTGGTAAACAGCCTTCTCTATGGGTCCTAATGTCCTTTCTTTGCCTGTTCAGAAGTGGTTTTGACTGATGTAAATGTTTCTGAGTATATGTGGGTTAACTATTTTTTCCCCTGCTGAGTGTTGGGGGGTCACATTCCCAGCACAACTGCCAGTCCAGTTTGAAATCTGCCCCTGCATTGGTTGCAAGAGCCTTCCCACTGCCACAATCAATAGCTCTTCATGTTTGTTTCTAAATTTGTTGCAAGTCAAGTAACTATTTGAAATCCACACTGTGTAAGGTGGATAAATCCTAAATCTGGAAGCTTTTTACTTCAAAATAACTAAGGAGGAACAGGGACTCTATGTTAAAATTAAGAGGACAGAAGATAAATCCCAGTCTGTTTACTTTAGCTTAGCAGTCTAAGAAAGAGAAGGGATGATCCTATTCAGCATCACTTCTAATACATCAAAATAATGTCTATCAGAGTCATCCTATTTGTTTTAAATTTCAAATAAAATAAATCTTCTTCAACTTGAAGAATTTATTTCTTTTTAACAAGTTTTTTTTTTATTTTATAAAATTTAATTTATTTTCTTCTGTACTTGTGAAGCTGCCTGGAAATACTGGTATTCTACTTTGCAGAAACATCCCTCAGGAAATGAGATAGACCATTGAACTTCTAGCACTCGACTGACCAAAGCAATTAAGCAAAAATAAAATACAGATAAAAAACCCCACAGTTTACACAGAATAATGAATATCATCTGGCCTCAAAGTTATTCTACTAAATGAAGATAACAGCTTTATAATTAAATGACTAAACACTACAATAGCAGTTAAACATGTTTCCTCTCTAGAGCCCATGATGGTGATAATAAGATATTTATCATATTGCTGCAATAGTACATACCATTTTTGTAGTAAGAATGTGAGAAACATGTCAAAACAGATGCTTCCTTGGCTTGAAAAGTACATGTAATTTTGAAGCTAAAATATCAAAGGCAATATTTGTCTGTTTGACAAGAGAGATTTTGTGTACTAATGTAAGTCACTGGGCTCTTTTTAGCTGGACTAATTTTTCTTTTGGTTTTGAGAGGAACCTGGTAGACTTTGGGGATAAGGAAGAAAATAAATCTGACATCTATTCAAAAATTTGCTTCAGAGATGTTAAGATCCTGATACTGTCTCCATGCAATACAGACTCATGCAAATGTTTTAAATATTTATTGGATTAATATTCAAAAAACAACACCCCTTCGACATCTGCTCAGCATTGAAAATAGGAGGATTATTAAATTGGGTGTAAGAACTGAAATACATCCTTGATAGTTACAACAGCTCCAGGATGATAATTTCTAGGAAGGGAGGAATGGTTGCCCATGCTCACCATGTCCAACTTTCTGAGAGTCCTAGGGATAAAAATCAGGATATTTTTCAGGATTTGAAGCAGCTCTTGAGTTTATAATGAATTATCTAGAGATGGAAATTACTCCATTTAAATATCCTGCCACTTTCTATGATTTCCTCTGAATGTTATGGTCTGAATTCTGTTAAAAACACACTTATGGGCAGAGCCAGGTTGGCAGTTCCCCTGTCCCACAACAGCAAGAGGGAAAATCGCTGTGAGGGGAGCCAGCTAAGCATGAAATGGACATGGAGTGAAACAAAGGGAAAACTTCCCTTGACTTGACTTGTTGAAATCTTTGACGAAAGTGCTGTGAAATATACTTGAGACATTGCTCTTCAGTTAACATCAGTAAATTGTCCACCGACTTACCCTCCAGAGAATAGCTAAGACTCCATCCTACGAATAAGCCAGTAAAATCTTGTGGTTTCATTTACTGCTGTAAATCTAAGGTGATCTGGAAAGTTCTCTGGAGCTGAGGCAGACTGGTGCAGAAAAGCACCCTCTTGTTCCCCAGGAACAGACTGGCTTACTGGAAAAAAAGCGTGGACTACCTACTGGAAATGGTCCTCGGTTTATGCTTGGCCCAGGGCTTGTCTGGGAGAGCACTAGCTGGCTTGGCCCAAGATTGTGCTAGGTACCATTCCAGCAGCATTTGCACAACTACACTCAACTGCCTCTGAACACACCTTGCCACTGGGTCACTGTGCACAAGCCATAGAAGAAGTGGAGATACTTGACTTTGAGTACTCTGGTAGTAAAAACTGGAGTAGGATCTGAGCTCCTCCATCCTGGAAAGTATCTGAGGCAAATATTGGCTGAAAAGATCTTAGTGTGAGCTCTCTATGCTGTACAGAGGACAGGCAAGCATCACTCTGCTGCCCAGCACTGACCTGTTGAGGGCAAGAGGCATATTTATTCTATAAGAGATAATTCATTCACTGCAATGAACCTCCAGTGCACTGTGGTGTCTCATGACTCCTGCTGTGTGTCTGTGCAACGCAGAGAAATTGGATTCTCTGAGACAGGTTCATTCCATGTTAACAAGGAAAACACACAGCACAGTCAATACCTCGGTCCCTCTGTTTGTCACAGTGGCTCTTCACGCCGTTCAGTTGCTCTCTGCACTGAAGAGTGCTGCCGGTGGCTCTTCACAGACACCTGTGACAGTGACAGATTAGGAGCTTCTTCACTGTTTTGATATCAAATGAGCCCTGCATATGCCTCCTGTTAAACACAAACCTAAACAGCAAGATTAATAAGAGTAGCAATTGGAACCCTTATCTCTGTGTGATTTCATTTCAGTCATGATCCTGTTAGGGTTGAAATAAATCAGATGTGTCTGCTAAGTCCAGACAAAAAACAGGCAACTTATTTAGTAACATCCATAATGATTTTTGAACCCTGGCTTTAGGGCTATCTCCAAGGAAATGCACAACGGGGAGTAGGTAAAACTGAGGTGCATAAGTCCAAACCACTCCCGTTTGAGACTACTTCACTGTTTGCTTTCACCACTCAGATACCTTAGTTTATTTCTTTGTTTCATTCTGTGCAGGACTGGACAGATTCATAGGCTACACAAAGCTTTGTCTACCTGCCCTGAAGCATCTCGGAAGACACCTTCTCTGAAAGTCTGTCATGAGACTTCAGGTGGGTTCAGCTGCACCATCCCCTTTATCAGGTAGATGTACCTAGCAATTGGGAAAAGAAGGAAACGTGGTAAATCTATATGTTTTGGATATAGGGTAAATATATGAACAGTTTGGGGAACAGGATAGTCTCTATCAGTGAGAGCTCTAAGCTTTAGGCTCCAAGGAAATTCTCACATATTCTTTGCTCTAAAGTAATTCTAGAATCATAGATTTGCACAAGTCTGGAAGGGACCTCTGGATGTCATCTATTTCAATCCTCTACTGAAAGCAGGTACAAATTCAAAATGAGTTCAGGTTGCCCAGGGCTTTGTCCAGTTGAGGTTCCAGTATCTCCAAAGACAGTGATATTGTAACTTCTTTGGGTTTTTTCTCACAAGAGAGAATAGATTCAGAAGGAGGAATAGAAACCCCTCTCCTCCCCACACTCAAAAAGGTAGATTTTGTTCTTGGAGGTGGCTTCAAATAACTCTATGCATCTGTGAGACTGGAACCAGGTTTCCCACACGGTGTGCTCAGCAGTGAAACACGTATAAAGGTGCATCACCAAAACTGCTCTCTAGAAATAGATCAGAAAATGTCTTGAATTGGTGAAGATAGACTGGAGGCCTTTAACAGAGAGTGAATGCTGCCCAGATAAGCATCCATATCTTGAGGAGAGGTGAGATTTAGCATGTGCCCTTTTCTCCAATATTTTGCCCTCTGTAGAGATGTCCCCAGTTGATGTTACAGCTGCTCCAAGGTGCCTGGCTCCCCTCATGATGAAATGTGGAGGGACCAAACACCTGTCTCCAAGCTGTGAATTGGTCTGGTAGCCAAAACCTGGAAGTAAAAGTGCCTCTGATTCAGTTTTATAGTCTTCAGCCCTTTGGATCTAATCTTAAGAGATTCAGTCAGGCCTGTGCCGTGAATTGACTGCAGAGCTCAGGATAAAAAGCAGAAGCCCTGGCTTTCCAGTGCCAAGCACTGAAGCATTACTCCTCTGGGTCAGGCAATGAACAAGCTGGAAAAGCCTTTGAGGCTCTGAGCGTGATTAATAGACCTAAAGCTCCAGATGGAGCACACACACACTCCTGCTCTTTATGTTTGCATACGTACAGGTGCTGCTCTCAAGGAGCTTGTCAGCTGCTGACTTTCAGGGAGCTGACAGGTCTACCCTAACACTGTTTGACTAAGTGTTCAAACACAATGTGGAGATTAACCAAGATAGCCCTTTAATAACACCATCAGCCGAGTCATCATGCTGACTGATGGCAAGAACCGGGCAGGGTTAAATATGTATGCAAAGAGAATTTTTATGGCACCCTTTGCAGGTACTTCCTGCAGGTGGACTCTGTGCTACCCAACCACACATTTCTGTCACCAACCCGACTGCCTATCAGACACTGGGCATGAATTCCCAGCATTGATTAACTGCTTGTGCCAGCCTCCTCGCAATTTACTGCGTGACGGTTTGATTTACCACGTTTCCAAACCTATATCTCATCTGCTTTGTCAGGCCTATCCTGGCGAATTCCTGTACCAGACCAGGGCGTACTGAAATACCTCAAACATGGTTTCTAATAGGCAGAGACTCTTCAATGCATTCCAGTAAAGTTCCAGGCTGTGCATTTTAACTCTCCATGGCCTTGACAGCTCTTGCTAGACACATTTTGGGCAAATACAAGGCATCCTGTCAGACTAACAAGGTCCTGACAAGTTTTGTGCAATATAAACCCTTTCATGAAAGCCAGAGAGAGAGGGAGCTGACAGAAGTGACAAATGCCTTCTAACGGCAGATATTTGAGACAAATTAACAAATATCAGAAAACTGCTTTGATCAAATAGAACAGTGAGGCAAAATGTTGCCCAGTTTCTTTATTAAAATGAGGTACAAAGTCTAAAGTGTAGATGAAACAGGAGAAAAAGTTGGAATGAATGTGATTGGATGTGATAATCCTTTCCCCTAGGTAAATGTTGGCTCTGAACTTAACATCATGACAATTTTTATAGCAAGTGTTGCTGTGTGCTGTTAAAGAAGGGGTTCTTTGCACTCCCAAGTGAGACAATGAGGTGTGCATAGGTGTCTCTGAAAGGATGATCCAGTAGCCAAAGCTCTGAGTCCTTGCAAGTGTCACCTGAAAGCCAGTCTCAGCTTTGACAATAACCTTCTGTGGGACTTCGGGAAGAACTTCAGCTCCCTTGCCTGTTTACTACTAATCTTGTCTATTCTGCTAAGAAACTAGGGATGCAAAAACCTTGCTGTTTTTATTCAAGATTTCTTGCTGTGTGCCTGTATGAGACCCAGCAGTGCTACCATGCTCTCAGTTGCACCTCTGAATGCTGCTGCTAAAAGACAAAATGTGGAATGTGAAGTGCCAAAGTTAATTGGCATCACTTGGAATAAAGGCATCTGTGGAAAATAATGGTGATTTCTAGCAGAAACTCATTTTATCATGACAGTCACTGAACTAATTGGTTTGTCTTCTTTCATACAAGACAAGCATCTTGTATGCTTTTAATTAAGGTGAGATACTTTCAAAAATAATTGCATTTGTGATATTTAATAATTTCTTCTATAGAATTAGCTTGCTGTCTTTTCTTGTTCACCTTCAAGGGTAAAGTTTGATGTGAAGTATCATTTGAATTACATAAACATATCCATACATGTATGTATGGATATATGTAAGGGCAACAAGAAAATAAATAATAGGAAAGAGAATTATATGCCAGGGAACTAAAAAAAAAAAAAAAAAAAAAAAAAAGACAAAATACTTTCAATACTTTCTTTTACTCTTTTCTTTATTCATCAGACTTCACTCTGGGGGGAGAGGGAAAAGTGAACTTCCTGAAATATCACTACTTCAAGAAATTTCCAAAATGAAAGCTTTGGAATTTTTTTATGAGATTTTCTTCTTTCATCTAGATAATTGTTTTCATCTGCTCTGTGCCACTGGGAACACTTTCCCATCTCACACAGGGAATAATTGCGACAGGAGGTTTGGTACTTGTGTAGGGCCATGACCAGAGTCCCCAGCCTTTGAGGACATTTGTGCTGGGACCACAGCTCCGATGACTCATCTTCAACCATGAATATGGACTGCAGGTTCCCTCTCCAACCACTGTTACATGGAGTGCTGGACCAGTGAGCAACCCCAGTTGGTGCTGGTTGAACACCTACGCAGTGGGAGATGGAAGGAGGTTAAGAGCTGCCTCAGCTGTCCCCTCCCCTCCTCTTAAATCCCTGCCTGCTGCCTTCCAGCCATGTAGAGGAAATTAATTTGGGATTCAAGCATCTGGAGAGCAGTGGATAAAAGGTGCTCTAAGAGAACATACTGTTACAGATGTTCCTCTCCTTTCTGCTACAGCAAGTCAAGATAAAAACATACTGCATAAATGGTGATGTGCCTGAAATGTAATGCAAACTGTTCTCTTTCAAGCAAGCAGTAAAACCCTGGAAGCGCAAACTGTGTCCTGCAGGCAGCCGAGGAGGAGAAATACTCTCTCTCTCTCTTTTTTTTTTTTTTTTTATTTTATTATTGTATTATTAAAGATAAAATTGTGCCTAGGGACATTCAGAAAATGTGGTACTGAGGAATGTGCATGAGGCAGATAACACCATTTCCCTCCACTAGCAGGGAAGTATATATAATAACAGAAACTTTATTCATTAACTTGGAGAAAATGATGATTACATTAGTGAGGCTAAAGGATATGAAATACCTTCTGCCATCGGATAAAGGATGCTCTAGTGCATGCTAGGAACAGGTTTTGGAAGTTTCTACTGGAAGAAATAGAAGATGAAGGCAGGAGTAAGAGGAGGGAAGCAATTCCCAGATGGTAACCCTTTAATTTTTTATTTGGAAAACTTAATATTATGCCAAGTTTTATACCCTGAAGAAGAAACCACTTGAGGCAATGCCATATTCTTAGCTCCCTGGTGGGTAAAATAAACTTGTAGTCTCAATGCTTATTATTTATTTAAGGGACAGCTTGTGCCTTGGACTGAATGTCTGCTCAGGAACAGTATAATACTGATCCCCTTAGGCTGGCTATTTGATCTGGTGTGTGATCTGATACGTGTCTGCTACTTGCCCAATCTGTTTCTTTGTACATATACATGGGAAAAATCAATCAGAGTTATCCCACATTCCTGCAATGTGGGAACCAGCTGGAGTTGACCACAGCAGGCATATCATGGCAATATTCTGCAATAATTTTCCCATGTAAAATGAGGGAAGGAACAGGGCTGAGCTGCACCTCACCCAGGATTTCATAGGAGAATAAATCCTATCTGTTCCACCAGTTCTACCACCATTATGTCTGGAATCAGAACACTGCATTGTGTGAGATTCATTACATGCTATGGAATTTCTTCCTTCTTTTATGTCTGGACCCTCTATTTCTTACTCAGGCTCCACTCAGGAGGCTGAAAGGAGTAGTGTGTTCTATGATACATTCAGACTAGAATGAGGTATATCATTCAGGTTGGAAGGAAAGAGGAAAGCTCACAAATTGTCAACTCTCACTTGGTTCTGAATAAAACACCTGGATTCATAGGAAAAAAAAGAAAAAAGCACTATCTGACAAGAGTCAAATGAGCAGAGGGGATGGGCATTTATAGTTGGCAACTGAACAATTTTTCACTGGAGCAGCAGATAACAGATGATTACTCCTGCTTTTTACCAGGTTTACTCCAATTCAGATGGATAACAAGGTAACAGGAGGCATGAGAACTAAGCAAAGATGTTTGAACTTTGGGCTACTGTTTGAGCAATGAGTCTGTAGTTGCGTATCTTCTATGCAGCGTCCTCTCCTGAAAAAGAACACTTATTGCAATAGAGAATGGAAAGTTGATACTGAGGTCCAAGTAAGAAGGCTACGGTCCTCAAACCTATCTGAGTCAAAAGCCTATCCCACCTTGAGTCACTCCAGCTCCCTGGGAACCTCAGCAGATCAGGGGAAAGCAGTTCCTTTGTCAATAGGATTTTCTCTGCTGCATTGCTTACAGGCTGTAGTCACACAGCAACTTCTGTGACCAGACTAATGTCCCTACTTTGATTTTACTGAAAGATGTTTTTTCCTGTGATTTTAACTTTGACCATAACATTCAAAACTCCAAATGCAGTTAAATTCCACCTCAGCACACTACTTTATATTGGTTGAACGCTCCATAAAGATATGGAGATCTTAGCTCATTGAACTCTATTTGAACCAAAACAGCTGGAACTCTTTTGTCTCCTAAAGGTTCGGGTCAAGCGTTTGTTTCATTTTACTCTTAGCTGAGATGTGAAACTATTCACCCTGTCACCTCTCCCTCATGCAAAAAGCACAGTTTCTTCTATTCTTGCAGTGCTCTATGAGACTATATTTCTGCAGTGTGGGACACTGCTGCTTTGTTATGTGACTCTGGGGCTGGTGACATGTGGCACACTGTCCTGCCTATGCCTGAGTGCCACGTGTTGGCTCCCAGTTGCAGGAATGACTGTGTGCTGGGCACTCTGGGCTGGAAAGGACTTTCAAAGGCACCAAATCCAGCCAGATGCATTTGCAGAGAGCTATAAGCCCCCCACACAACTGATCAAACTCCCTCTTGAATAGCAGCTGCCTGGTTTTTACCTCAGCAATACCAAGACTTCACTAGTCCAATGACTCATTAGAAAGTTTCCTTTAGTTTCCATCATCCAAAGTTAATTTCTTCCCAGTCATCCTTGTGTCAACAAAGACTTCTGGACAAAACAGTTTGCTATCTTTCTGGCGTTCACAATTTTACAGAAGTTGTAAGCAAAGTTTATCCTACAGGCTGTCTCTGTACTGTAGAGACACCCACTTTCTGTGGCAACAAGGAAGGGAACTTAACGTTATTTAATATATCAGCCTATTATGAATGGCGCCCGATGACACAACATCTAAAGCAGGGAACAGGACAACACATCAAGGGAAAGTTTTCTATTTACGATGCCATAGAAATGTTATCCATGATTCCCTGGGTGGAATTCTCCTAGAACAGTAAACAAAAACATAGTGCATAGAAAACAGTGATAAACATCAAGCTGATAAATGCTCCTAATTACTTTAGAATAGCTTGCTTTTTTCTCCATTAGCCTGCTCCCTAACCTTTTTGTGCCAAAAATAATTTTCCATGAATCACGATATCATTATAATGAGTGTGAGAAAATATCAGTTTATGTAAGATCAAGTTAAGTAACAGGAAATATCACATTAAGTTTAATCTAATTATACTTTGTTCCACAACAGAAGGGATAGATTTATTTTTCAGATAAGAGTGAAAAGCAGTTTATAAATGTGGGAAACTCAGGGAAAGAATCACATCATCTACTGTTTGGCTCTGCCAAGTCAAGAAACCAATTGAAACTGCCTAAGACAGCAATTTCTCCACTGACACTGCTGGGAGTGCAGTTCTTAACCAAACACTTACATCAAATGCCTGAAGCGATGCAGCTCAACACCTTCCTTTCCAATCAAATGTAAACCAACAAATGCTTCTTTTCCAAAACAGACATTCTTAAAACGGTAGCCCAGAACTCTGAAATATGCCCAAAGGTCCTACCATTTTAAAATGTCAATATGTTTGTGCTGCTGGAACTCCACGAAAGTAGGATGAGTCATAAAATTTATGTCGACAAAGACTATTATCAATGTCTTGTTCATCTTCATAATTGACAAAGGTATAAAATTTAACCCAGAATTCTCAGCATTGGACCCCAACTTGTATGTGAGATACAGGATTTGTTTTGCAAAGATATTTGATCTTCACCTCTATCAATTCTTATCTCCCTTGCAACCTCTCTGTAAGGCAGGGGAAATGTTTGTGAAGTGCTTTGAGAGCTTCCTTGGAGATGCAATGTAGAGAATTTTCAGGCAAACAAATAAAAGGTCGATTTCTAAATAGTTTCTCTCATGTTGTCTTTACTGGGAGACGTTGCTCTTAGTACAAATGAAATTCAAATAGGTGATTAACAAATCAAATTGCCTATAGGACATTAGTGAAATGTGATACTTTCTGTCTTTCAATAAGCACTATTTACACAGGATCAAATTCTGCTATGAATTACACCAGAGTGAAGCCAGAGCAAACAGCTCTTCAAGTCGACAGAGTCCCTCCGGATTAATGCAGAAAAGCAAAGGTTTTCCAAGACTACTGTCAACTCATTCAAAGCTTTTTTAACCTCCAGGGTCGTGTGTATCAATATCTCAATAACGTGCTTCTAATATCATGCAGGTAATTAACAGTAGAGCCTCCCTGAGTGAGATGTAATTGAATTGGAAAGAAAAGGTGCTAATTCCCAGGTAGGGAAATGTGGTACATCTCTGTGTCCAAGCTAGATCCTGTATCAGAGGATTGTTAGCTCTATTTTGGGTGCAAATGTGACTGTTAAGGACACAAGAAAGCCAACTAATTTGGAAATCTCTGTGATATTGGCACAGAACCCTTGATTGCAGGGTTTCCTTACTGTCAGCACTAGTGTCAGTCTAGTCCATGAAGCACAACTTATCTCACCCCAAAGGAGAAAGTTCAGATTTACCCCAGAATTTAGTCAACTGAATCCCAATCCTGGTGCCCACATTTTTGAAATAAGTGCAAACCCCACTGTTTCAACACTATTATCAGCACAAATCCAAAATACAGCCCCATACTAGCTACTAGACTAGAGTCTAGCACATACTACCACCTGCAGTCAGTGGTTTGGGTGTAGGTAACACCACAGTGAGAATGGACTAGACAGCTTCTCACAGTCCCTCCCAGGCCTGTTTTTCTGATTCTGAACAGTTTTCACATTGTTTCAGAATGAGATGAGGCAGAGGTGGATTAAAAAGAGCCTCCTAACACCCTGCTCTGATTCCTAACAAATTGTTTCCCATTAAATGTAGCAACAAACACTTGCAGCGATCAGCGGGGTAAGTCATTGTCCTTCTTGCACTACACATAAATTTTCTTTGCTGTATTATTTGTGGACATAATTGTTTCATTGTTTTGGCTTTTTTTTCTTTAGCATTTTCCTGTCTCGTATAATTTGCCTTTAACTTAATGATGACTTGAGATTAGTTTTATTGGGTTTGTTTCCTAATTGTTTCATATTTTGAGCCCCTAGATGAAAAAAGTTGTACACATATATCTAGTATTGACATGACTGAACAAATCAGATCTTTCCAAGAGAGAACTTGATTAAACAGGTAAAAAACAGTAGAAGAGAAGAATTTTTCCTGAAATTACTTGGAAAATCATAGAATAATTTAAGTTGTAAGGGACCTCTTGGAATCATCTCATCCATATTCCCTGTGTCTTCTCAAGCTCAAGTAGGATTAAACAGAGTAGGTTTCTCATGTCCAGAGAGCTTTTGAATATCTCCAAGAATGGAGACTCCCAGGCAGCCTGTTCCAGTATTTCACTACCAGCATGGTTCATGTGGAATTTCACGTGTCTTAATTTTTTTTCACTCCCTCTTGTCCTCTCAGTAGTCACTATTTGTAAGAGTGTAGCCTCTTCTTCTTCATTTAATTCCATCAGGTATTTATTCACAATGATAAGATCCCCCTGAGCTTTCTCTTCTCTGAACTGAAAAGTCCAAGTTCTCATATCAGAGGTATACACAAACCTAACAGTTAGGGATCCTGAATCTTAGCTCTGTGTCCCATCACCAGGACCAAGGTTGCTGCAAGCACATACCAAGTGCTGCTGGCTGTACCCTTCACAGGCATAGCTGTGAATTAAAATTACTGTGGAGATCTTGGATGTAGCATTAGCGTGAAGGATGGAGGAAGGCCTGGCAGAAATGTAGCTTGGCTTATTCTATCTTATATAAGGTGTGAAGACTAGTCAATCTATTTTTAATTACAACTCAGTCTCCAAGCTAAGGAGTTGATATGATTTTTGTGCTTCAATTGCATAGCAATGACAGTGAAGTATTTGAATCCTAACTAAAGAAGAGATAATGCACTTCCTATCTGCATGCTTAATGCATTGTCCTGCCCTTTCTGTTCTCCACCCCTTACAACGTCTTACATGTGTGCTTCGGGGATATATAACTCACAGTATTGTGCAGCTCTTCCCTTCTCCTGCTCTCCATTCAAATCAGTTTTCAAATGCTGTGACTCCAGCAACTAATGTTTTAGACAAGCTTGAAGCAACTGAGACAAGGACATAAGCTGAAAATAATGTGCAGCAGCATAGTTGAGTGGTTAATCGATACTTGAGTTGTCAGCTTTTCAGATCAAGGAATTAACAAAATCATTTTGTAGTAAATGACATAGTTTTGGGGGGAGAAATACAAAAGCATCTTATCAAGACAATGCCTAAATTGTTTGGGTTTTTTTAAAGAAAAAAATGTAATGAAGGGAAGAACTTAAATGTTAACATTTGAATCCTTTGATACTCTTAGTTGTGCCTGTTGTAACTAGTCTTGAGGAATTATTATTATGGCAAATTTATAACTGAAGAGCCATTATCACAGCTTGATGATGAGGAAAAAACAGGGGAGGCCTTGACATTAGAGCTCCACACATATCTCTACAGCCACAAATGTTCTCTAACCCCAGCATAAACTGGAAAAGTTAAAAACTATTATATCAGATTACCATTATAGTGAATAATTGATTTAAAAAGAAATTAAAGAGCATTCATAAACCTTCTTCCTTTCTTTTAAATCAAAGTGTGAAAGTGTGACCTTTTCTTTTTTTTATGTCAAAACTGTTAATATTGGCTTTGTAATTTCAAATTCCCAAAATCAAAGTAAGACTGTAAAAGTCAAAAAGCATCAAGAACCAGTTCAGGCAACTGTCAGAGGCTTATTTCATAACCATATCCCCTACCCCTGCAACCTTACCCACAGGGGCAACTAGTTAGTTAGGGCCGCCTCTAGCAAATTACATTTCTTCTTGATATTGTAGCTTTACTGATGAAACTCTAGTGATATCCATCATGAACTGAGCAAAGACAGACCCTGAAGCTTCCCAATGAAAGAAAAAACTCCCAGAGAGAGGATCATCTGCCCCCCAGTTGCTGGGGAACAAGGAGAACTGATTGAATGTTCAAGAACTCATCTGCATGTGTATAACACGGTACTGTGAGAATTTTTGTTGAAATACCCTGAAGTTTTGAAGTTGAAGTGAATAAAACACTGTCATTCATGTCTTGCAATGGATGGAAATAAGATCTGGATCTAGCTGTGTCTGGCATAAGGGTTCATCCTAACCTTTGGTGCAGCCTGTGGTCACGAGCATGTCTGGGCAGCTGGGAAAGAGACAGTATCAAATAGTGGCTTATGGAAAATGCTTATACATGGTTGTGTAGGCAAGTGGTTCACTCTTTAATGAGCTGAACCTCTGTGAGGATTGGATAAAGGTGAGTGATACAAAATGGTAATAGAAGTGGAGATTTGGTTTTAAACTACTGTAAGTAGTGATGGGTAACAGATTCTGGAAAGAGCAGATCTACCCAAGCACCATGTTAAGGATTAAAATACTGTTTGAATAGTTTGGTAAGAATCTGTTTTCCTGGTAAACATATCACTTAAAACTACCATAATCAGTATTTTCTCTTATTTGAACAAACCACTAACAGAAATGCATATTCTGTAGCCTGCTTATTCTCAATATATTGAAGAAAAATGTAATGTGAGCAAGGCAACAGTTACATCACCTTTTTTAAGAAAAGAAGGTGTTTACACTATACACACTTTCATCAGAAGCATTCTGGAATATTCTGGAGTGTCTGCAACTTATTTTCAGTCTTATCCAGTTAATGGATGGAGAGTAAAGCATGACTTTGTCAGGCAGAGACAACCTCAACCACTTCTCTGCAGCTCAGTTGATGGCATAGCCTGGGGAATGCTGTTTGCAAGTGCAAAAGGCAAAAATCTCATCACAGGAGCCCAGCGTGTGATATTAAACTTTCTGTAAAAGGCCATCCTCAAATTAGGCCCATTATCTCTGACATACAATCTCTACACGAGTGAAATATTTAGTGCTAAGAGTTTATGGCATTTCCCTAGGCGAAGCTGCATCCCTTTCACACAGCTTTTGCTTGCAGAGCACAGCTTGGCAGCCTTGTTCAGCCAGTTTGACCAAGACCATGAAAGAACTCTTGTGAATACAATCTCTGTTGCAGTATCAGAACACTAACACACAGGGCTGCAGACCTGCTGAAAAAGAATATTAAATATATATGGCCCGGGCTTTACAACATTTCAAAGCTTTGGTGTGTGCCCAGCGTAAAGGATAATGAATTACCGTGCTGCCCCGAGGGCACAGTGGGACCATTTCTCTAGAAAGCATGACTCTTTATGGGGCAGAAAAGAGAGGCACAACAACCTCAGACTGAGGCTATAATAACCTATATAATGAGATGTCCCCTGACATTATCATGGATCATATCCCCACAACTTAGGAAGGTCTCCTGGTGCAAAGTAGAGAGAGGGGTCAGTGGAACCTGTAGTGTTCCTCTCCTCAGACTTCATATCAGAACAGGCTTAGTTTATCCTATGAAGAAAGAACCTACAGGACAAAAGATCTATGGCTTTAGATAATAAAAATGCACAAAATGAGGAAGAGAGCCCCCAAAGAACCCTTCTGCAGGACAAAAATTGAGGTAAGAGATGAGTAGTGACTTGTCCATGGAGCTGAATCCAGCATTCCACTTCTGTCTCTGTAGCTTATTCCTACCTGACTCCTCTACTGACCCTCTGGCTAGTCTTTAAAACAATATGGGCCTTCTGGATGAAAGTTATGACTATAAATGTGTTAGCATTAACATTAAGCAAGTCTTGAGAATTTCCCCTGTTGCTTTTATTTCATACGTCGCTTGGAGAAAACACAATAATCCTTTCTTTTACTGTTTCTAAATAAAGACAGACAAGGATCTTACATTTGCTTCTAATTACAATTACAATGCACTTTACTATGGAGCCCCAGTGAGGGGAAAAGGTTTTTGAAATCTACAGCACTGGGTGAGAATCGATCACTAATTAAATTTGTCTGTGGGAAGTTAGCTATAACTAAAACATATACTGAGTAAAAACAACCAGATCACTGTTTTGGTCGTAGTACATGTCGCATAAAACCTGCATTAATCATCTGCTTCGAAATAGCTGGGATAGGCAAACCTGGAGATGGTGAAGTCCTATTTCAGGACACTACCTTAATGGGCCGGGGCAGCACCTCTGTGTACTACTGGTGACGATCAGCTTCTGTGAAGGACTTACCACTCTGTCCTCGTTGCATGGGAAAGACCAGTTATGGTGTCTCCAGAGTTCCACAGAGTGAAACATACCCACTTGAGTAGAACAGAGTCTTTTGGTTCTTTCTGTGTTCTACTGTGCGTTTGGGACTGGGTTTTCAGTGTGTTAGGGGACCTAGGACTGGAACTGAAGAGGAAGCACAAGATATGCTGCGCCTTCACATTCACAGGACACTATGCCAAGATGCATTAAACATGATCCTAAAGGTAAATCAAGATCCAGCAGAACACAGCTGTAGCAAGTGATTTTATCTGATGACTTCTTATTTAATAGATTTCAAAGGTCGTCATGATTTTTTCTGGTTTATCTGGTTTATAAAAGAAGTGTCTATTTTTTCCCAGTTACGGCTTTTATCTACCTCTGCCTATTAATATAGTGGCAGATGGTGCAAGCAGGTATGTGTTAAGGTGGATGCACAGATGGCTCACTCTGTCTTGTGGTGCCTCTGACAAGATAACAACATGAGGAACTGCAGGATGCTACAGATTACAAAGGGAAGTAATGTATATGCAGATGGCCTACGCTGACCCGTGGTGCCACTAACAAGACAGCAAAATGAGAAACGGCAGGACACTATAGATAGCAGAAAAGGTAATAGCTTGACAAAATTGCTGTCAAAGTTAAAAATTACCAGAGCAACCATAGCATAAATACCAAATAAGGGTATAAAATCAGGAAAACCAGGGCTGATTGCAAACGGTACATAGAAGTGAGCTGTATATTTGGAAGGGGATGAGAGTGGTAAAGAGGAAGATCTTGCAGGGGAAAAAGGGGAATGTAATGTGAGCCAAATCATATGGTCACAGCTCCCTGTCAAGCAGCTCTAAGACTGACTAATACAGCTTGGAGCAAGACTACAAACGTGTTGTTACTGCAACTGTGCTTGCATCTGACTCTCAGGTATGCTCTGGAGGGATCTGGATGCTTTCCCCATTGCTGGGAGGGAGCACTCTGAGGAAGTGGCTGGACGTCCTGACTTCCAAATTGTGAGAAAGTCAGAGTGCTGGCAATCCTATAATGAACATTTCCCTTTTGTGACTTCTGGGGGTGACTTTTATGTTGTGTATAGCCAGTCTGAGTTTGAATCCAAAAATTATTTTTCTTTCATTCAAAAAAATCTAAGCCTCACCCTGCCTAAATTGAGCTCCTGTAAAATAAAAAAATAAAAAATTATTATTTATACACCACAAATGCTCAAAGGCAGGGGCATAGCATAAACAAGAGAGTTTAGAAACACAGATGGTGCTCTAGAGTCAAATGTTTTTGCAGGTAGTGATTACTGACTTTATATTTGCAAAATGTAGTTTTAGTTCAACAAGTGAATTGCGACTGACTTGTCTGGAAAAGATTTTCTTGTTCTGCCCCACCACCTATTATCAGTGTCAATTTATTGCTTTCTTGGAAAAAATAAGCTGATTTCAGGGTGTAACTCTTATGATGTTAACCACAGTCTTACACTGCTCTTAGTGGACTAAGTAAGGCGGTAGATGTCTTTGTGTTTCCCATGCAGTGCTAGAACCTTCCGGACAAGGATTCAATGCTTCTCAGAGGACAAGACCCTAAGAAGATTATAAAAATAATTGTATAGTGACTTTGTGCAGGCAAAACAGCCATGGCTCGGGGAATTAATTTAATTACTTGCAAATTAATACCAGTTTCTGATCACTCATTCATGTACAGAGAAAAAGAGATATATAAAAGAACAATTCAGCAAACAACATTCCTCCCCTTTCTCCAGACTCAACTTAAGTCAAAAAATCCTATTCTACCCATTCCCAGTCTCAACTTCCCTTATTTTCATCATGGGTTATGCTTGGTCTGTCCCAAACCCTTTGGTGAGGTGAAGGGCTGTAGAAGGCTGGAGTCATGTCCATAATGAATTCTGTCCATTTGTCTATATTAGCTTTTGTTTGCCACCTTTATTTCTGATTGGTTTCTTCCTGCCATCCTTGCTTCCAACTGTTTTTCCTCCACCATTCCCTGCTTTGTACTGGCTTTCCACTGCTGTACTTTTTTGTGTGTCACTGAGCCAGGATGGGCTGCTGCAGTCCCTTACGGGTGTCCCTGCCTCTTTGGTCTGGAAACCACACCTCTGAGGTGTGGCTGCCCAGTTTTGATGTCACAGGTGTGACAGATATTTCAGTTCTGTAAGCATCTTTAGAGAGAGCATGAACCTCTTTACCCCATGCCATTTTAGACAGGTTTTCAAACACTGACACTTGAGTTCCTAACTAGAAAGGATCTACCTTCTCTAGCTGGGCTTTGTTCAGCTGAAGACTACCTAGATGACATGTGTCAGTTCTTTCAGTGTGCCTCTTGGTGACCTTCACCTCTTCTGGAGGTTGGTGCTTTTCTGTCCACATGCCTTTTGATATTAGTGCAGGCAAATAGACATGCAAGTATTTAACTATGTAAATGGAGAAGGAAAGTGGTGCAATGAGGCAGAGCCCCAGATGTTGTCTGTGTCTTTAAAGAGGACTATTTGCTCTTACACATGAAAACATGAAGTCATTCCTCTTCAATGTACAATCATGCCTGTGTTTTTCTCTTGCTGGTAGTTTTAAGGGTAGGGGGTAACATATGTGTCTCCTTTTAATGGTCCTCCAAAGCCAAAAAGACAAGACAAAGGAATTTCCTGCAAAGAAAAAGTAGTGACTCGCAATTTGTAAAGTGAATATTTGCATAGTCCCATGATCCTGCAAAGGCCTTCTGGTAGCATTTCACTCTTCTGCTGTGTTTACCAGTGGCTTACCAAGTCGCATATGGCCATTCCCAAGCACAGAACTGGTCTTATATATAGGAACTGGATGTACGAGGGTGTGTGAATGGGGGTGACCACCCACTCAGGCATCCTGCTTTTAGATCATACTTTTTGGAGGTTTTATTTCTTTGTTTGCTTTAGAAAATAAGATGCCTGTTGACACAGATGTTAAAGAGGTTAACAAGTATTAAACAAAGACAGAAGATGCTTTCAGAGTTCCTCATCTGAGCTCCAGTGTTTTCAAAGGAATTTCCAGCAGCACTAAATAATTAGCTGTTATACCAGCCCCAGCATCAGAGCTCATCTTCACAGCTGTAATTACTGCATGCTTCTGACACCATAGATATTACCATTAACCCTGCATGTGAATCATCATCTAATTTATTGTTTGAGCTAAAAGCAATTCTGTCTTTACAGTCGAAAATTTGCAGCAGTGCTTTGTCATGTTAATCTTCAGGTTATGATCTCTCCTCCATATGCATGCATTGCCTTTCCAGATGGAGGCTTTCCGGAGCACCTCCTGCTGTCAGCCTTCATGTGCAGTCTTTGACAATTTTGTACTTTTTCCTAAAAGCACAGGCAAACTTTATTTCCATGTATAATAAAGAAGTTCATTTAGCAAGCATTGATATTTACAGCACAGAAGGAGGGCTATTCTGAGACTTGAGATGCTGAAAAGGCTAATTATTATAACCTCTAAAAAAAAATAAGAGGTCTGTATAATATCCTAACTGGTACTGCAGAGTTGACAAGCGTACATGATGCAGACCTACTGTTGGAGAATCTACAAAAGAGGACTCTTACACATATCAAGTTCTGAAGCTCTCTGAAGAGATGGAGCACAGACCTGTGCCACATGTAAGTACCACAGCAAACAATCCCAGCATAGGCTGAGGCATAAGCACTTGATATTACTTGATAAAATATTTCTAGAGGGAATTTGTACAAAACAAACTTCTTCATAAAAAATGTGATGTATACTAATTGTGGGGGGTTTAATGGAAAATGTTAGCTATCAATTGAAATGAATTTCAGTTGAAGTTAAATATTTAGTACCAATCTCCTTTGATATAAATTCATTTGTCTAATTGAATCAAAATATTTTGTTGCAAGAAAGAAAAAATGCGGTGTCTCAGGGCTTTTTTCTCCTTTCTATGTGGGTCTCTCTGGGTAAATTATGCTTTCTGAAATGCTTCACAGGCTCTGTCTGCACTAATAAATTAAACAGTACCAGGAAACATTTCCAGGCAGTGGACCTCAAACATCTTTAAATGGGACTGTTTGGAACATTAAATTTTTAAACATGTCTCTGGTCATGGTCCTCACTCACTCTCTCCCAAGTAATTCCCAGGCACAGGAAGGAGTTAGAGGGGGCCAGGGACTGTTTGGATTGGATGCAGACATCACGATTTGGAGGTTAAGAGAGTTCAACAGTTATACAAGTGCAAACTGTTTTCTCACAGTTCAGTCCTGAACTAAAATCTACTTGTGGATATTTATAGGGACTTAGTGTTTTTTCTCAAGTCCTCATGATCTTTAACACCGTCATCCTCACATTTGTCCAGAGGTACTACTTAAATACCATCATGGTCATTCAGGAGATCTCTCAGGTGTGAATCTGGTTCCAAGTAAGTCTTCTAGGTCATGGTCATTCCATCTCTTCAAGTTTGTGCTAATCTCACCTTATCTGTAGCAGAAGCAGAAATAAGCAGCTGAAAAACCATTTTACATCTGAAATTTTTGTTTGTAAAACAGCAGATCTTTTTGATTCACCCAATCAGTACCTAGCCAGTTAATAATCCTTGTTTAACTGGAAAGAAATGGTAATATTGAAAGGCACTAATATTTCTTTTGTTTATCAAGTTCATCTGATGGTTGAAATGGAAAGAAAGTTAATTCATATACTGTGGCTTTTGGTCAAATTCCATTTCACACCTTGATCTCTCTGCAAGTCAAGCCACAAAGACATCTTTATTTATCCAGCTGAGTATGTTTCTTATGTTCTTCTAGATATTAGATTTTTTCACCTGTCTTAGACATTGTTCTGAATTGAAAAGTGACTCCAGAATCTCATAACATTAAATGGTATTGAGAAAATACATTTCTTCCAGACCTCCTGAGCTGTGTTACCTGGTATGATGATATATGGGTGTCAGAGTTCCATTAGCCCTCCAAATAGCAGGCCTAAGGAGCCTGTTCTTCATGTCCCCTCCCTGTCACACCCACACGCTTCTGTCTAGACTCTCAGAAATGTATTCAGCAAGGCCATAGATATGCTTTCACTCAGGGCTGAGGAGGTGCTCGGTCTGACGGCCAACAGTGAGGCCAGCCCAGTGTTGATACCACACAGATTGACAAACCGCTTACTCATTAAAGGTTATTGTGCAGTTAACAGAGGTATGTGCAAAAATAGTTGTCCAATTTTTGAACCAGAGTAAGCAAAATACTGGGGTTCATCAGAAAGATATGTCTTTGGCAAAAGTCCACCATGGCATTAGAACAAGCAACAGAAGGGATATTCCAAAACTCTTTCTTGGAAATTTTTATGTTCCCAGAGAGTTATAAAAAGAGGAAATCTGTTCAGAAGCTGATTAAGACATGATTTAATAGTGAAAGCAGCTGCTTGGTAGAATATCAGGGAGCTGCTTTAGATAGACAAGATCTCCTTATGATGGTTACAACAAAGGTACTCAACTAGCAGCAAGTATCAAGACTGACTCTACTTCTCTTGTGCAAACAGATTATGGTATCTAACTAACATTCATAAAATCAGATCTTGAAAAAGAAACAGTTTCCAAAAGATTAATCTAATTATTGACACAACTCACTGACAGTATTTATGCATAAGATCTTATTGAATCTTTTCCCAGATATCCTATCCAATGTCCCAAAGTGACACTTCCCACAAAGTGAGCAAAGCAAGTTCTCCTGGGCGATATCTATCTAGTCTTACAAAACTGTTAAAATGCTTAAAAATATAGATGAGGTTGAAAATGAGGACATAAAGAGCAGTGAATATGAATTTCAAATTAAAATCTCTCAGTGACTGATAGGAGAGGCAAGTGTGTCAATGATAATATGGTTAAAGAAAATAGCAAGGTATTTAAAAAAGTCTATCCTGGGAAAAATGAACTGATGGGAATTGGAATTGCAAATGAATTACAGATAAAACTGCAAATAGTGAATTTTAGACCCACGATCTCAAATAGCAACTGTGGAATAAAATGCTTTTCCTCAGTAATAAAACAAAGTGTAGGACACTAATAGTAACAAAACAAAGTATAGGGTTTTGAAATTAAAACGGTTTCCAAAAAGCAGACTCAGGTAAGTTGCACCCATGAAATTTTCAAAGAATTAGTTATGCAACTTCATAAAATGAATACTTTTTTAGAAACAGGGACAATCCCATAGTCTCAGGGATTATCTGTATAATATCAGGATTTGAGAGAGCCAGAGATCTGTCTGATTTACTGTCAGATGTAAATCCCTATTGAAATAATGCCAGAAGTAATTAACAATATTATTGTTTCTTTCTCTGTCTTTATTTATATTATTCATCTCCATTGCTACCCTTCTTGTAAATCAGGATTACTCAAACAAGCCTCTTCTCTCTTTTTTTCCTTTATTAAAATAAATTATTGGTAGAGATTCATGAAGGTAGATGGTGTGACTAGCTTTCCCTATACGTTTGAATGGGTACCTAACAATATTTTGTCAAAAATATTTTACTTAGTGAGAACAGAAAAAGGACATATTAGGTATTAAACACTGAGTACAGAAAGGCAAAATCCAGGTTTTAAAAGGAAAATATTCAGGGTATTTCTGTCTGGGTACCCCAGGAATTAACTGATGGCCCAATATTATTTGAGGTGAGGGGGGAAGAGAAAGAGAAAATTTATGGTAGGGATCCACTAATTAATTTTGCCTGAAAAATTTGTAACTGAGAAAAGGTCGGTGGAGTAGAAGAAATACTGAAAGTCCACAAAATGTGTTTTAACACAGACTCTTTGAGGTCCGAGGTCCTGCATATCATGCCATAGTGTTAAGAAAATAGGAGCTTAGTGGAAAAAATCACTGTAGCCTGAGACATTCACAATTAAATAGACTATTAAGGACAGTCATTTGGATCACTGGTGACTGATAGGCACATGCAAAGGCTGGATTATTCCTGTCCCCAGTCTGAGATGCTTAATTAAAGATGAATAAATTATTTTCTGTAGGAACCTTTCTCTCTCCTCTGACTGGAAAGAGCACTGTATGATCTGCTTAGATGAGATACCAGTGGCTAATATTAAGAGAAACTAATCATACCTTTTGCATTAGTAACGGGAAGAGATACTTTCAGGGTTTCTATGAGGCTGAGTACTGGATGCAAGTGCCTAAGCACAGGCACTAGCATTATTTAATGTTTTTCTCAGGCCTCAGCTGAATGGACTCTCTAAAGTCCCATGTTATATCACAAGTCAAACCTTTTCTAAATCTAACGTGCAGGAAATTCTGAAAATTTAGCACAATCAAATCTTCCAGTCAAGGCCACATCACAAGAAGAGCAGAGCCCCTGTATACCTCCTCAGTGGATATTTTTAGAAGGCCTCTTTGTCCTGTGTCTTGGTATTAGATTCCTACATTAGTCCAGGCTATTTATCTTTATTGCTATCCTTTGTTACACAAAAAATTGGTCTTACACATTTGCTCTTTCCTCTCAACCATTACAGAGATTCTTGAATCTCTTAAGCATCTATGTTTTTGGTGCTGGCATTTGTTTGGGTTTAAAAAAAAGGAAAGTTTTTGAAAAAACAGATTTAATTCTTATTAGACATATTAGAAATAAAACAGTAATATTGATTTCACATCTTTTATAGAGGAATATATATATATATACACATTTATAGAGGAAAATAGCCCATATTAAGCTGGATAGATAAGGTTGATTAGGCCATTGTAAAAAATTTTAATTATGAAGATATTACATAAAATTATTATTAAAGATAATTATAAAGAAATTACAAATTAGCACACTCACATATATTTTTCATTTACAAGGAAAGAGTTTTATATGCTTCTAAATAAAGTATATCAAACAATCATGCAACATCTGCAACTACAAGTAAAAATATGTGAACTGAGTTATCTGCATATTTCTTAGTACCTTCCATAAGTATGCTAGAAAATTGAAGAAAGAGATGAAGACTGAAATAACTTACCTTCCACAGGAAAAAACAACAAACAGATCTGGGGTCTTGCAATAAGTAGTTTCTCCCCATTCCATCCAATTAGAATATAATTTTTAACCTTGTAATCTTTGGTAGATTTCTGTATCAGTAAAAAAAAAAATTTTTTTTTCTAAGTTAATGGGAAGATTTAAATAACAGTATAGCCTTTTGTAGAATTATTAATAGTGAAAAATTGAAAACAAAACACTTCAAGCACTCGTAGGTTTCTTCAAAATTTATTCATATTTTTGCGCATCTTGTAAATTTAGCAATTAACCATTGGGTTAAAGTTAATTCTTTTTAGTCTTATCCCAGATCAGTCTATCCTAGAGAAAAATCTGACCTTCTGTACAAGGAAATTCTCCTTAAGTACTGAGGTGCTATTGTCTCTGAATAAAACCCTAGCCCCTTTTAACATTATCTACTGGCACTATTCAAAGTACAGAACTAGTAATAAATATATAGATAGACAAAATTGCTCTTATAACAGGCCCCATCACTGAAGCCAATTGAATCCATGGTATTTTGGACAGTAATAGCAGAATTTGATCATTAGTTGAACTGTGAAAGAAAGCAAACAAAAAACCCCCAAGGCATTTTACACAAATTATGATACTCTTTTCTACATGCATGTTTAAGAACAATTGATAAATTAAAGGCTTTATTAAACCAAACACAATTTCATTTCTCATATTTATCTGAGTTATCTGAACTTTCTCTTCCCAAAAGATTATTTCTAATCAAGTTATGTCTTTTATTATAAGATCTTCTAGAAGTCTCCGGTGCAGATTATTCTTTAAGTGACACTGGTATTATTCTGCATAATGGAGTTGAAATCAGCAGTATTGTGCTGAATCGATCCTAATCTCGACAGGAAATATAGAATCTAAACTTTGTCATCCTACAAAAACAAGAGCGGGAATAATTTCACAGATTTCAGTTAGTAATGCTAATTTTCTATCTTGCAGTTGCAGACCAAAAAAGCTGTTGTTAAGCAGAGATACACAGATCTGATACTCACAAAATGAGGTTTATTCGAAGGCTGTTGATTTACCTCTGGAGAAGAAAATATATCAACCCTTTCCATTATGAGAAATAGCTCTTTTTAAAAAGAAGGGTCAAGCACTTGCCACTTTTCTATTCTGATTTTGCTGTTCTGCATTAGCAACAGTCTTACCTGCTTCTGCTCAAGGAGGCTTGTGGCAAGACTTCTACATATAAGGCAGTTTCTGTAGCTTTGCCTTTATTCAGTCACGATCTGAGACAATCCATGGGGAATAAAATCCACTATGTTCTTAGAGAAAATAACAGCTGGCCAACTTTGCATTTGCTTGTGAAGATATATTTCAGTCCTGAGGGAGTCAATGCTTGTCTCTTGTTTTCCAACTGTTGATCTAGTAAAACAGACTACAACTGCCTATAAATCTTGTTTTGCCCATGTCCTTGGACCATGATAGCCATGATGTAGGCATGATAGAGGCTCAGGCTTCAGCACAGGAGACAATGGGCACAAACACAATATGTTCCATCCAAACATGAGGAAACTTTTTTTCTTGGAGGGTGGCTGAGCACTGGCCCTGGCCCAGAGAGAGTGTGGAGTCTCCATCTAGGAGATATTCCAAAGCCATCTGAACAGAGGCCTGAGCTACTGTGTCTAGGTGTCCCTGCTTGAGCAGGGGGGTGGACCAGATGACCTCCAGAGGTCCCTTCCAAACTCAACTATTCTGTAAGTATGTGATTCTGCAGCAGCAGCTGCTGTCTCGTGGTCTCATATGAAATGGTCTTTTTCCATTCTTCTGCTCTTGGACAGTTTTGTCAACTCAAGTATATATAACTCAATTAAAAGAAGGCATTTGCCTACAGTTTGTATATTTCCTTACTGTAACTTGCATTAAAAGCCACAACAGAGGCCACTTCATCGCAAGTCTTTCAGGTGTAATGCGAAGAGGCAAAGATACCAAGTCTCCCTTTATTTCAAAATCCTCTCACATTTCTTTTTCCCAAACCTATATTGTAGTTTTCTTCTATGAATAAAATCAGACACGTAAGTCCAGACCTCCAACTGTCTGGAGCACTAGAAGAAGTCAGAAGAAAAAAAGAAAATTTTCATATTTTAATGGCTTCTGAACACATGTTTTTTATTGGAAAGCCAAGGGATGTTCAGATGGGGCTGAGTTTGCTCCATCTCTGTTTTTAACCAAAAGGGAAGAAGTCTGTATAGAAGGCTGCTTTTGTCCCACTGGATAGAATAGTGCCACACACTGAGCTTTGACACTGTTGCTGCTGTCTCCTTGTCAGCATAGGCCCTGGGGTGGTTTTACTGGACACCAACAAGCACTCTCAGCAATGTTTGGCTCCTTGCACCCCAAACACTCCTCTAATCCTGCTACACAGGCCACACTCCCTATTTCATTTACCTATATAGACTTAATTTATATTAACAGGAATCTCTAAAACATGCAGTTAGTGTCGGTTACTCTCACATGAGCAGTGCAGAATATGATGGCCTGACACTACTGATATCTATTTCAAAACTATATCTATTTCAAAACTCTCACTAGTTTAAGCAAAGAATTTCAGCTTGGGTATTTATCCAAACTTTCTATGCATAGCTAAGCTGGTTAGAGATCTTAAGGGTGCATATTCCCATACAGCATAGAGAATCTGTCTAATGGGGATAGAAATTTATCTTTGCTGTACAGGGACACTGTGAGGATTGATTAGGTAATAACTTGAAAGCACTATAGGAGTGAATAGTGCTGTGCTATATAAATGCTAAGTATTGTTATTTTTTCTTGCAAAAATACTTCAGGAGAATCTGACAGGTTCACAACTAAGTTCTCAAACATAAATACTAAGATATGGCTGTCTTTGATTTTGTAATACCACACACTGGCACTTAGGAGAGTATTATGATAGTATTACCTGAGATTGCTTGTTATTTTTGATGAGGTAACAAAACACTGGCAGCAAATGAGATTTGGTGAAGTATTTTCAGTGGTTCATTTTTAAAGTGCAACTTCTTGTTTGTTTTCTTTTCCCTCTTATACATTAGGGCTGTGTGAGAGAGACAAGAAAATGCCTTCTGTCTGCCCTTAACACAGCATGGCTTGGTTAGGCTGTTAGCTTGTATAGTTCTGCTCTGTAACAGGTACCCCTCCTCTTCAATGTATTAAGGTGGCTGTAGGATGTGTAAGATGAGGGAGGTGTTTATTCCTGACATTTGCTTCATGAACTTAGCATCTGTCTTTGAAGGACATTGTGGGATGACAAAGCTCACTACATAGAAACATAGAATTGTCTGGAAGGGTTGGAAGGGACCTTTCAGATCATCTAGTCTAATCATCTAACACTGACAAAAGCCATCACTAAACAACATCTCTAAGGTAGACTATGTCTACCTGTCTTTTAAATACCTCCAGGGATGGTGACCCAACCATTTCCCTGAGCAGCTGGTTTCAATGCTTAACAACTCTTTCAGTGTAAATTTTTTTCCTAATATCCAGTCTAAACCTCCCCTGGTGCAATTTGAGGCCTTTAGTTGATAGAAAAAAAAAGAATCATGTGAGGTAAAGACCTGAAATGGACATTTTGAATACATCATTTTCACCAAGTTATCAGGACTCTTTTAGTACTCTGAACTCTGTTGGAGACACATACTCAAGGGCTGAGCCTTGTCCTAGGACAGATGTACAAAGGCTTAGGGGCTTGGAAATATACAGTCATGCTTCTTAGGGGAATATCTGTAAAAATAGCCTGTGCCATGCAGAAATCTGAGGAGGAGGCCTGGATTCATCTTACTCCATAGGTTCACTTAATGGAGGAGCCAAAACATGTTAGACTCCTGTAACATATCTAGGAAGGCTACCTCTACACCTGTCCATCCTTTGTGAGATAGATATCGTTACTGTTTGGAAGAGAGAGCTAAACATGTCCTGAATTCACAAAGGAAATGCTGCAGAGTATAGCCCAGCATATTAAATAGAACAGTGATGGGGATTTTTTTCATTCACTATGCTATAAAACATGTAACTCAGGAACTTCTTAATCAGAACAAAAGATGTTTCCAGCTGTGAGTCTGTGTACATTTGTCAGAAGAGCATAGGAGGCAGCTGTGAGCTAAAATTTCTTCCTCTGTCCCAGTACAGTCCACAACCACATACAAATCATTGTGCTAAAAATAAGGAACTGGAAAGAAAAAAATAAGGAAAATTAGAAAAAACAAAACTAAATAAAAAACCAAACAAAGAAAACCCCACAACAAAAACAACCTGAAAAATAAGGGCTTCAGAGGGGTGACAGCCAATTTGCAATCTACATCTCAGAGTCTGTCCCGATTGACTGTAGAGGGAATCTGGGACATCTCTGTTTGTAACTCAGGATGTATTTAGGATAAATCCACACCCGAGTTACTCAAGTAGTCATACTCTTGAGTGGAAACTATAGTAACTGTCTGTCTTCATTTTAAACCCAAGAACAAGACTCCTGGCCTACTGACAGTGGCTACAACCGCAATTTGTATACTATACTGAGGAACATGTTTTAATGACCCTCACTCTCATCTTCTGTACTTTTATATGCTCTGGCTGTAAAAATTTCTGGCTAATTCCTAGCATTTGTTTTAATACTTTTATTTTCCTGTCTTGTTTCTCAGCTATTGCATAGAATATTTTATTCTTACTGAAAATAGTTATGATTCCCCTGTGTGTGATATTGAGCAATCATGTTTTAATCAATGCTACTAAATCTGAATTATCTCTTGCGCCTGCAGGTATTGATTCTGCTCTGTTCACTTATTTCATTTCTGTAAAACACTGCAATATTTTCTTCACATGTGATCAATCTTCAGGCTCAGATCTCTCTACAGTTATCACTGCTGTTCAGGTCATCTAGACAATCAGAAAAGTCTTAGGCTTATGAAATATTCTTAAGTCTTTTCCCATCATGACAAAATTACGTCTAGGGTTGTAAAGAGTCCATCAAGTCTCCCCCCATACAAACCCCAGCATCTCTTGTGGTATGTATTTACACTGTTGCTTTCCCAGGAGTTTTTCCTCTGGTATTACTGAGACTGGAATTCAGCCTACTATATTCTAACCATGCACTTAGTTCAGCCATATATTTGGTTGCTCAGCTGTGTGATTATTTCCAGTACAATGTCTCACATCAGAGAAACTCTGTTTACTGGGACCTGTGTTTAATTCCAGACCTCAGTGGTAACCTTGCTATCACTGCTGACCTGGGTAATCTAAAGCTGGACTCCATGACAAACACTCCAGTACAAATATAACTATAGATATATTTTCAGTTTCTGAAGAAGTGGTTGCTATTGGGAAGAGAAAAATCATGGGACTGCACCTGCAAAATCCATTGTTTTAATGACCCTCACATCATCAAATGCTGCATCTATTGCATTGCAGTTCACTGTCCACCGAAGCAGTGCAGCCAGAAGGAAGAGTCAGTAGGCAAATAACAATCTGATTAGCAAAATTTCAAGTTTTCTGTAACCCCAGTGAAGATACCAGCATAGCAATGAGAAGCTCTGATTCACGGTATACTCATGGAAGAGGATACCTCTGTGAAACTGAAGGGTTTTCAATATTAAGACTGTCTGGTACATAATCACAGAATCACCAAGGATGGAAGGGATCTTCTTGAGATCATCTCGTCCAGCCACCTGTTCAAGCAGGGTCAGCTAGAGCAGGTTGCCCAGCAACAGGTCTGAGAAAATGCAAAACAAAGGCTCAGTGACAGCGTGATGTGAAAAATGTAGCAGGGACCTTGATAACAACCAGGAAAGAAATGTGGACAAAATCATTGAGTTATATTTTAGTTTAAAATTCTCTGATAACCTCCGGTGAGACAAGAAGCTATACAGGTACAGCTTTTCGCTAAGACAGACGTGGCAAAGACAGATAACAAGATCATTTGTTAGTGTCACAGATGAAACTTTCACCTGAAAGAAACTGTGATTCAGCCAAGATCTGCACAGATTTGAATTTTAAAAGTACTTATGTATTAGCAGTTTCAGGCTTGTTTAATATGCAGGAATCGACTGTTATTCCTCTGGAAGGAGAAGACACATTCAGGAATTGTGGAAAGTTTGCTGTTCAGGTCACAAAACACTGAAATACTAAAGCCCAACCGTGTCATTACAGTGAAGCACAGTCTATTTGGCTCAAAAAGGTATCAAATGGCTATCTAAGGTACTATGAACCATGATGTCCCCTCCTTAACCTAAAGATATGGCAATTTCTGAATTATTCTTTAATTTTGTAAAACAAATGAAGATCCAATTATATTGCAGGGAAAGTTGTAATGATTTAACATTGATGGAATGATTTGCCTTGCAAAGCAATTGCAATTGCAATTGCAAAGCAATTATTAGCAGTGACTTTCTTCCTTTGGAAAATTAAAAGTATGCTTCCTCAAAAGAATATAGATTTTAAAAAATGTTGTTGTTGTCTGTGTTTAAATATCAAGTTTAATTTTAATTACAGATATTTACAGCAAATCTATAAATACTGACATTCAGGCTTTATTTGGTATTTTCCTGTTGGTAATTTGCAGTTGTATTCTGCTTCGACTCAAAGAGTGATTAAGACTTAAACACAAGCTGTTTTAAATATGAATCTGTGACATATCATTTATTAAGCTAATTCTTAGAATATTTTAATCATGGAGACATTGTTCCCTGTAGAAAGTTTTATAATGTTCATGAAGTACTTTGTTTAAAATTGTGAAAGCACCATATGCACTTTCAAAAATCCTAAATAATTATTTTGGAGTATAAAATAGAACAGTCTCATTCATTGAAAGTGTGAACTTAGTGTTTGGCCATATTCAAGTAGGTGAGTTAACAAGATGAGTTCAATACATACTGCATGTCTTTCTGTTTGTGCATATATTAGTACTTCATGTTGTTCATGCATTTGGCAAGATAATTTGATAGTGAAAGTTACATTTCTCAAGTTTGTTAACTGAAATTTCTCCTATACAATACAAGAAGAGATAGAGAAATATGACAAATGGAAAATTAAGTAGCCAGTGCAAATGCAAACTTTGAGATAAGGTGGAGAGAATTGAGTGAACTACTTATCTGTTCTCCCATATGAGCCAGTCAAAAATCTCAGCCATTGAGACTGCTGTGAAGTTGCTCATAGCTCAGTACCACTTGCTTAACAGTCCGTTAGTAAGAAAAGTCACCAACTGAAATCTGTAGCTCTATTCATGTTTACAAAGTGATGAGACCACAGGAGTAACTATTTTGAACCATCCTAGTATCTTTTTATTAGTGAATAATGTCTGGAATGAAAACAAATCAATAAATTGTCCTGCTCTGGCACTGCCTTCTGCTTTGGGTGGAGTTTCCTTTTGAACAGTCTGCAAACTGTGTCAGTCTTCACAGGGAACATGTTCCTCACAGACAGGATACGCAACAGAAACAAGCTGCCTGTGAGGAGAAGGTTTCCTTTCTCCTCCTTTCAGAACATCATCTCCTGACAAGAAGCTTGACAATTCTTATTCCTTATTCTTACTCTTCAGTACTGGGTATGAACTGGGAAACCAAACACACATCAAAAAAAAATCAGTCACTTGATGGAGACTTTAGATCCCAAGAACAGGCACTTGGAAGAGGGAGGTGTGAAAGCAAAAATGACTCTACCTAAACCTCCAGAGATTTGCTATCAGGAGATGCACACACTATATTGCAGCCAGGGTAGACAGCCCTTAGTCTGTCTGGCTCGGCAGAGTTCAGACATGTTCTAGACATGTTCATTGTGACTTTTTTGGGGAAGATTGCAGATATGAGTGGGCAGGATTTAGCATAACCTTTTAATAACAAAGCTGCAGCATTTGTCTTAGAGACTTTCTCTAGATGAGGTTGTTACCAGCCACAGGAGACCAGATTTTTTTTGCCTTACACTCTGCTTGTCCACTTACACTCCTGTATCACAGTACAGAAGAAGGAAGGCAGGAGGGAAGAAAAACAAGAATGAAGGAGGAAAGGAAAAAAGGAAAGAAAGATAGAAGGAAGGAAGGAACTTCAAAGTTTTCATCACGCTTCTTATTTCAAGCACCTTGGGGAAGTATTCACTCACTCGTTTTCCATCTTTTGCCCGATTCTGTTTGTCCATTTACTCTTCTTCACTGGGCCACCAGCCATTAATAATTTCATCTCTAAAATAACAGATTTTGTTCTGTTTTCTTGGAATTGCAGATCCTACTTCTAGCAAAGTTAACAATGGTTCTACAACTGACCTCAGTGGGAGTGGAATGAAATCCTTCATTACTGAAAAAATCTCTGCCTATTACTGTGTGGGTTTGCTTTTTTTTTTTTTCCAGGTATATCTATGTATGTATGTTAAAATGTGATAAAGATGCATTCCAGTGTAGATGCCTTGAATTTTATGAAATTCCCATGATTTTTATTTGTTCTCTGAATTTTTCTGCATATGGAAAAATAAGAAATAATAATAGCTGTTTTCCCTGAGAAAAGTTTGCAAAAACAATATATAATTTCAGCATTTCCCAGTTAAATGTTTTAAAGCTTCTGGCTACCATGCCCCCTTATTCCCATTTGCAGATTATTACTCCACAAAACAAAATAACTGGATTAAAAATTTACCCAGTTCTGTTATCCAGCTCATAATTTCATAACACTTTTAGCTTCCAGGAATAACTCTGGTAACTACAAACAATAAGCGTTCTTTTCGCTTCATTTTTCTTCCCTAAAAGCAAAGCTGGTGAAAAAAAATTAAATCCCTTAGATAATGACATCTGTATCACAATCTGTCATGCAGTTCCTTTGGAGTCAACAAATAGCAAACAACTCATTATCCAGACTGAATCATCAGACTAGATAAGGAGCAGGTTGCACCCAAGCACTTCTTTCTGCATGTTGCTCAGCTACTAATCCTCTTCCATTTGAGAGTCTCTTATTTTGCTGTCTCTTTTTAGGTCTGTCTTTTGCCTTGCACTTTCCTTTTGCCATACCTTCCTGTCAATCTGTGATAATTCTTGACAGGCTACTTCTTGATTGTTGAGGAACAGAGTGGTTGGAGACATTCTGGTGCCCTTTGTGGTGGGATTGTCCTGGTGTAATGTCAAAAGAGACGAATTCTCGAGGGGTTCCTGACTGAAGACATGTATGTTTCTGTGGAAGAGAAGCAAGGATAGTTGCTGCTAACCTGGGAAACATGGTGAAGAACAAAGGTGGGTAAGGCTGGGTGTTCAGTGGGTGGGATGCTCCTGCCTCTCAGGGGACCAGTGGTTTAACCACTACATCAGGCCTCTGTGGGTCTAAAATTACTTCTGATATAGAATCCAGTAAACCACAGGGTGTTGCTCTGTAATCAAAACATTTCATAAGCAGTGTAACCCAAACCATTTTCATCTGAGCAGAGAACTCTCCTCCTAGGCTGGGTTGGAGAAATGGGCTCAGGGTTTCTGTGGGGCTACTGTAGTATGTCCAGAGCTGGTGTTTGAGCAAATCCTTCCTGTCTTGACTTAATAAACAACTTTCTGAAGGACAGCAATGGGGAGTTTAGAACCAGACACACATGAGAGAGAAAAATATTAACTTTGAGCTAAAAAACCTCACCTGTATCCCACACAGATACTGTGTGTGCTTTGGTCACTGGATGGGAACAGGCTGTCAAACTATGTATGAATGGATTAGACTCTCAGAAAGGTCCTTTACTTTACTTTACTTTAAAGACCAGAAATGTTGAGCTTTTCACTTGCATTTTGTCAGTTTTATTTTATGCCTCATCCTTATGTCAATGCATCAAGAGACACATTTCAAGTTGGTATATTATGAATCTGAAGAAGACCTCAGGACCTACAAAAATTTTGGCAAGACATCTGTTGATTTTTCTGGCCTTGTATCCGGCCTCCAATCCTGCATGCTTTCCTTTGACACCCAAAGCTTTTCCCTAGCACCATCATCCCTCTGCAATAATCAGGTTTAACACACTGACCTTCATAAAAACAGGGAGCTCACTTTTCTTCATGTGGCATCTGTGCACCTCTGCCCGGGTGAGGCTAAGGCTTTTATTCAAAAATCATTTCTCAGGGCACACTTAGTGAATCGGTTACTTCAAGATCTGATAGCATGTACCCACTTCATTTTTTTATGCTCAATTGCTCACTACAATTAAAGCTGCCATGGTGATTTAGGCAGCTAAGGAACTAAGTTTTGCTGAACTGATTATAAAGGTTCAATTCCAAATAGAATTTATACAGCCGCTACTGTTTGACTTAAAGGGGGACTTAGGCTCCTAAATGCCTTTGAAACAGCTGACGTTTTTGAGAATCTGCATCTTGGTGTGCTGGGACTCAGATTTTACAAAAATTTAAGTTGACAGATGTTTGTGTCTATTCCCTACAAGTAATACTAAGTAACATATTTTATATAGGAAATATTTCAGATTGCCAGTGAAATTGAGGCTGGGTTTATCACTTACACTTTTAGTTTAATGTGATTGCCTGCACAATAGTTCTTATTTGACTCAAATAAATGATTTGGTTTCTGTTTAGACACTATAAACTCATAATGTTTATATACCAATTGCAATCTAATGTGATTATTATTGTCAATTATAATTAGAAAATAACTACTGTCTTATTGCTATCTTAATAAGCATTAATGTTGCATATAAATTATAGCTGCTTATTCAAGTTTAGCTGGATCTTTCCTGGAGTTGTAAAATAGCTGTCCTATAACTTACCAAAGGAATAAATCTAGAAATATTTTCACCAATTTCTTCTCAATTGCCTGCAGCTACTTCTGTTTGAAATCTTGTGTTTGCAGTGAAGTCTTTCAGCTGTTATGATATGGACAGTGGCCATTAATTGTAGATAAGTCAGTGAATAAGATTCAAATACAAATTGCAATTCTTAGCATCAGTCTGAATGAGATCCTGCTAAAACAAATTTCTTGCCTTCCTTGACCATAATTAATATATTGACTTTTAGCACTAGTAAATTAAGGAGTCATGTATATTCTAAAACTTTTCCATTTATGAAATATAGAATATTTAGCTGAAGATTTACCAAGTCTCAAATTACTTCAGCAAGAGGAGAATTGCCTCTGACCCCAGTGAGGTGCCTAGGAAAATAGGATGCACCACTTAAATCTAAAAAGGAGTCTTATATGGATCTGAAATGATGCACAGACTTTTTGTTAGGCCTCTGAGGGCAGAAGCAATTTCAGCAAATTAAGCATATTAAGGCCTCAGTGTTTTTCTAAATTGTTGCCATTCACTTATTTTCTCAAATTAATGAGTATACAAGTAAACACAATAAAACCCAAAGCTGCCACATTTCTGATGCTCTTTTATTTTGACAATTGTTAGTTAGAAATTAGAAGTGATGTACTCGGTAGTTCTTCAAAGGACATTTGTTATTATAGATATATTTGCAAAAATAAAGGGAGAAAATTACCTCATAATTGATGCAGGAAGAAACTGCATTTTTTGAGATTCATAAAGTCTATAGATTAGTGATGGGGCTATCCACCTGGCCATGCTGTTGTGTTGAACATCTCTATAACTATTTTTTTCATTTTTGTGATCACGAAAACATGTTTTTCAAAACTTAAGAAAACCAGTGGAATAGAACTTGTATTCACTTTAGATGTCCCCATTAATATCCTAGATTTTCATAGAATATATAGATATTCCTTCACTGCTTCTTTCTTCCTTTTTCCCTGTCTTCCCTTCACAGCTCTAATTCTGATTGCTAGGGAACCAATAAAGTGAGAAAACAATATTAAATTCTAAAAATTTTTGTAGAGAAGGTGATCTGCCCACCACCTAGTATTGTGGCTTTAAAAAGAGAGAAAAGGGGGTTTACCATGGCTGTGGATATGCTGAGCTTCTGGGAGCAGTCAATCAAGCTGTTGAACAGCTGAAGAAAATGCAGAGCATTTCTGTCCAACATCTGGAAATGAGTGTGGGATCTTTGATGGGTGTGGCTTCATGTTTTGTAGGATATATGTGATAAGGAGTTTGAGGATTATGTGGGATTGTGGTTACTTGGAATTTAGAAGACAAGGAATCAGGTCAAGGAAAAGAAAAATAAAGATTTCCATAACATTTGGGTCAAGGCAGGGCTAGCTTTTTGCAGGTTTAGAAAAGGACATTTGAAATCTGAAGCACAAAAGGGATCCGGAGGAGGTAATTTGTATTATATTAGCTCTACTACCATAAATAATGAGGGTGGGAATTATTCTGGACACAAAGAAGCAAATGGCAAAAGCCAATGTTTGCCCCAAAGAGGAGCTTGCCAACATGAAAAGCAGAAAGACAGAAAGGATAGAGGAAGGACAAGCAATAATCTAATGTATTCTCATGGTCTGGCTGTATGCAGAGTGTATCTGTTTGTCTGCCACCCTTGTTAAAAAGCTGCCTTCTTGACCCATGGAAATAGTGACCTGCTGAGACAATGCATGTGTTTCCATGGCAAAGATTGTGCAGTGAGGACTCAAGGGCTTGTTTTTTTCAGGCAGCAGAAGACATCAACAGCTTTGAATCATATCTGCCCATAAAAAGAGGAAGTTATGGCCTGGAAGTACATATAAACTCCTGTGTTTTAAAAAGAAGTTTCCTCTTAATCTCCTCGGGGCTCTGAACTGCTCACAATGAAAAATTGGCACCTAAACTGAAAGCAAAGGAAACACACAAAACTACCTATAGTACCACAGTGAAATAATGTACACTTGACTTATATTTACTATTCTGATTTTATGTAGAGAATGGACTTTCTCCATTTATAAAGAATACTTAGTGATTAAAAGAAACCCCTGAAGTAAATAAAAGCTATACTTAAGTGCTTACAGTTCCTAAAGAATTACTCTTTTGAAAAGCACCTAACAGCTTGAAAAGCCTCCCCTCTCTCCTTGTGCTTTGTAGGTAGTTTGAAATGATCGTCCATGGGCTTGAGACTTTCTTTTCATTCTCTGATGTTTTCCAAAGTGTTTCTAACCAATATACTACAAGGACACATTTCTCCACTGTGAGTTAACTCATTTTCTGTAGCCAGGTATGAGGGGAGATATTTGTCATTGTTGTTTGAAGCCCCCAAAGCTCTCTGTAAGGATGTGTCATTTTACTTCACAGTCATTAAAACTGTAAAGCACCATGTGACCAAAACCAGACGACATCAGGAGACACCAATGTCCTTGTGTTTTCTGTTGTTCCATTTTTGGTCTTGATGCAATTCTTCATGGCTGAAGCTCTGCCCATATCAGCAGCATCATGAAGCAACATGCAGGATGTGCAAAGCAGAAGCTGAGTGGTACCATTGAACATGTCCTTTCCTGTCATCTACACTGGTGTAGTCACACATGATGCATGAGATACATAAGCCAGAACAGTGAATGATGCAGGAGGCCCCACCTCATTGATGCAAAAATGGTGGTGGGCTCGTTCCATTCAATACACAGGATGGATATGACCTGACTGCCCCAAAAGACCTGCAGCTTGGCTGGCAGAGAGATGAGAGGATGCATGCCTGGGGGTACAAGAAGTCACCTGGCCAGACCACCAAAGGCAGGAAACATATTGGAAAAGACAGCTTTTGGGTTTTCTTTAAAGAATGTATTTCCTGTACATGAACTAGGTGTAAAAGCATCAGACACCCACAGTTCCTAACTGCAGTTGTCATCTGAAGTCTTCCTCAGCTGCTTTAGCTTGTCTATTTAAGAAACTGTCACCTTAACGTTTTCTACCCAAAGACAGCATGACCTGGAGAGTTCTTGGCGATTTTTTGTCTTTGGATCCCTTTCTGACATGCAGGATGGCTGCTCCTTCCTCTTCTCTGGGTACCTTTTCTATTCTGGCCTACATTGCCATCTCAGCTTTTTGTTTATCTTTGCCTTATCTCTATCCAGCCCTATATCTCCATTGTCTGGGCACTGAGACACCACGTCATCCTCTGTGAGATTAAAACACTGCCTTTCCATTCTACCTCCTTCTCTTCAATATTTCATTTTATTCCAACTAGAATTTTTCTTATTGTTTGACTTACTTCTCCTGTTAATCCTTTTGGAAGAGACGCAGTGATAAATTTCCTATCTTATAAATCACATATCATAAGAAACAATAGTTTCTTACATCTTACAAGTATGTGCAGACAGCAGCCTCCAAACCTCAGCCCAGGTCATGGTGTTGACTTCCAAGATCTGGAGGTCTCCATATCCCATCCTGTTTGAATATGGCTCAATGGAAATCCCAGTTTGGATGAATTCAATGGTGTCTTGAATTCCTGTAGGAAAGGCATTATCACATATGGCTCTGATAAAGGCTGTGCTGTTTGAAGTGACAAGTCTAGGAAAGAAGACAAGGATTAAATGCTTCTGCCCTCCTTCTTGTTTCCAGTATCCTCACACAGAATAGAAACACTAGGGTACACAGTGTACTCTTTATGATCCTCTCAAGACTTGAACTTATGGGACGCAAAACTGTTGAACAGAACAGGCACCCACCTCTTCTATCCCCTTTCTCCACTCAAATAAACCATTTGGCAGTGTCCAGTTTGCATCAGAATTCCATGTAGAAGTCAAAGCAGATCCTATTGCTGGAGACCAAAAAGATCTCTTCCAGAGCTTCTCAGAACAGTCATTCCCATAAAGCCCTGCTGGGCACCTGGTAGGGACTGGTTCTCAAGATTTTCATCTTGTTCCAGAGCCTCTGTCTCCTGCCTGGAGTACCCTACGCAGTTCTGCCTCTGCTTCAGGTTTGAGTTAGTCTGTAGGGGTCCTTCTGCTTTTCTGTGGATTCTGAAGGCCTGCAGGGCCAGGGAGTTTATGGAGTGGAGGGCTCACAGTTATTTCTGCATCTGCTATGCTTCCAATGGTCTGAATCAGAGAACTCCTTTATGTCTTCATTCTTTATTTCACAATTTGTGCTTGTTAACAAAGAAAGCTATAACAAGAAGACAATACATGTCAAATATAAGTCTGGCAAACCGTTGGGAAGGCACCACAGTGTAGCTTTAAATCACTCCTAGTGTACAGTGTAGCAAAGACAAAACCCCATGAAGCACTGCATGTCTCTGATTTTCCATAGACTTCTCCACTTGGAAGGATGGGCATGTAGCCATGTATCACTCATCCACCATTACTTATGATCTGAGGTGGAGGTGGCAAGTGGAGACAATAGACAAGGCCTATTTTGCTTTCAGACATACAATGGAAAACTCTGCTCCAGCTCCAAATAAGGTTCACTTTAAGTTTCACACAGTAATTGCTCATCACAACTTTGCAGCTCGTTAGCAGAAGCATTTTCTTTCAAACTTCATTGCATTGTTCTTTTTTCGTGGAACTATAATATATCATGTCATGGAGAAAATGGAAACAGAGACATGGTGTAGTTATGTAGGGCCACCCAACATAGAAGGTTTTTTTTTGTTTCTGAATGTTACATCTATAATTAAGCCATCAACCCACCTAAGAGAAATAAAACTCTTTTAATTAGCTTCTTGAATAGGAATAAATGCTTCATTATTCCTAACCATATCAAGCTGAGAACATTATTAAAGTCTGAAGGAATAATGAACAACATGACAGGAAAGACATTACAGCACATCCAGGAATACATTTGCCTATTTAGTGATCTGCATAAATATGCCTATCATTGCTATCTAGGAAGACAGGAATACCAAAGGAAATAATGAAAACAAAAGGATATTATAGGAAAAGCTCTAAAGAAAAAGATAGGAAGTCAGAGGTAGGGAAGATATATTTTGTCATTTGTTACTGTTGAGCACTGAAGAGTTCAGCTGCTTTGCTAAAACTTGTTTAAGACTCCTGAGTGAATTGGCCTGTGTTTGAACTCAGTACAGTTTTTTAAACTTCATCGTGTCTGCTTTGGTTCCTAGGTTTTACGTCTCTGAGATATTTAGAGGGAGAACATGCCTCTCCAGAAGATGTAAAACAAAACAGCTGAGAGAACTTTTTGGACAAATTGCTCTCAGTCTGCAGGGAGGATGAATAACCTTTACAGGCTTTCAGAAATCCCTTGGCTAAAGGGAGGTGTTCTTCACTCTCTTTAGAAATAATGCCAAGAGCACAGAAACACTTTCACAGAAGGGAAAACTGAAGGTACATGTCTGATCATTCATAGCTGGATGTGTTATCCCACAATCCCAAACAAAGAATGTTCTGAAATTCAGAACCCCCCTGGCTCCTCTCCCCTCTGCTCCATCCTATTCTCTGTCAAACTCATGCACAGAGTAGTAGTAGACCTGAATTTGACCCCTGGACACTCAACTCCACTCTGGTGCCAGAAAATCACTTCTGTGCAAGCACTAGGGCACTTCCACATTGGCACAAGCGGGAGCAGAGGCAGGGAAAGGGTGTTATCTTGTCCTCAGAGTGGGGTCATAGATCTCTTGAGAGCTCCAGCTTTTAATGGAGGTGTTGTAATACTTTGAAACTGAAAGGAATAAGAACTAAAACTTTTGGGACTATAGTGGGAGGAGAGTGGTTCTATTTGCCATTCACGGAGCCATTGAATTCTGATAAAAACATTTGCCAGAAGAAACTTGAGCAAAAATTGACTCCACAATGTGGTGTTTGTCAACCTTTGCTCTGGATTTGACACTACTCCTAATCAGACCAACAACATACTTTACCTTCCAACTACAAGAAATTCTATCTCCACTTTCAAGTTGAAAAGGGGAGAATTTTGGTATTTACCTTTGTCATTTTTGCCTGTGAAGAGTGAAAATTGGAGACAATAATTTTGGAGTAATTATGTCTACTCCAGCCATGATACTTTGATTTCTAGCTTTCTCTGTTTCTCCTGTTTGTTTTTTGCTTGAGGCACTCCGCAATTGTATATATTTTAAATGCAGTTATTTCAAGAAATGCTTTATAAGGTTCAAGCAATTTCTCAAAACATCATCTTCATTCCTAATTAATGAATGGGATAGTACAGCTAATGTATCAAATTTCATGCTTTTGATCCCAAAGGGGATCAGGAGATAAGGAGCTCTTGAAACAAAGATGTGATTCATTATGTGAAGCAGAAAATGGAAATAATCAGATTCATGGAAATGAATTATAAGGATGATATATGCTGAAAAATAAATAAGATGGGATGAAAAGCTTGAAATGTGCCTGTATTTAGCAGAAAGGAGGGGCAGAAGCCTGGAAAAATATATAGTCTGATTTTATTTATTAGCCTTCAGCAACTGCTATCCTGAGATGTGATGAGAAACTGGAAAAGAAAAAAATACTCATCTAGCAATTCCATTTGAAATGAGCTAGGAAACATTTGTATTACTGTTATTTTAATTTTTTTCTCCTTGAAATGTGCTTTCTGTTTTTGCCATCCTAAGATGAAACAAGCATCCATGTCCTTATGTTCTACAGAAGAAATCTGCCATAAGAAAACTAATCTTTTCTGCATTCTTGGAATTTTGCATTCTGTCACCTTTTACCAATGGCTTTTTGTAGTATTTTCTTTTCTGCCATGTTCTGGATAAACTTTAATATCTCTAGTTGAACTGATGCATTCCTTAGTAAGTCTGCATTTTCTGTCTTTTAGTTGCTCTTCTCCTACTCTTTTTTTCCCCATTCTTTATCAGCTGTCCTTGTGTCCTGCCTGTCTTCAACTGTTGAATAAAAAATCCCACAGTAGGAATTACACATCTATATTAACTATTTCCTATCATATACAACCACCAGTAAAACTGTATTTTTTGTTGCCTGAGCTTTGTATATATGCTTCACTTTCTTCACCATTGCCAGATTAGACACTGTTGCTTTACTAACGCCATCAGTTTGAAATGATTGTGTATATCAATATTAATATTTCCTCTCTTCTTTCACTCCATCCAACCATTGGATTCTTCAATCCATCCACCAACTACACTTTTTTCAGTCCATCCACCTTTGTTCACTACTGTATCCTTGTTAACCTGAGTTTCCTCTTCCTCACCTTATGGCAATGTATGAAGATCACACAAATTTCATAATCTCTTTCACTGATTTCTTACTCTGAAGCTCTTGATTTAAGATTGTTTCATCCTCAAAGCTCAGTTGTGCCAACCATCATCCCAGGAGATTATTTTCTCTATTCCTCCTGCAGACTCCATTATCTGAGAAGATCCTTCTTTTTCTAAATACATCCCAGTTCTCTGACGTCTTGAGATCTTAATTTTTTTAGTACAATTTTGTTCTTCTTTGCTGAGAACTGGAGGAAATGCCCTGAGGAATGCAAGAGGTGAACTTGCACTTCTTATATGGTCTTCCTCAGACAAACATCTCTGTTCTAGTTTCATGACTATTCAGCAGAAACAAGTGTCCCAATGTTCCTGGAATTCTTCCAGTGATGGGAATGTTTGTCTGCATCAGGTCCTCATCTCATACTCTGGGTTTGACAAATTCTCACAACCAGTCTCATCTTTGAAGAAGAAACTATATTATACTCCTTCTCTGTTGCATTTCTCAGCAATACAGCAGTGTGGAGGAAAAAAGAAATCATGACTAAAAAGTTCTCTAACAAAGCCAGAGAAATACATTTTTTTGCAAGAGTCAATGGACTATAATATAAGAATTAACACTGCAAAGAAACGTAAGTTGAAAGATCAGACAGCAAGACAGAAACATTGTGTTAAACACTTTTTGAATTCCAATTGCACATTATCCATCTGAATGTGGCTGTGCAGTGTAGCAAGATGTGTTATCTGTTAGAGAGTTATCAGAGATTACTTGAGTCAGCACTGCATCCACCAGCAGATCTTTGTTTCTGTCATAAATTTTTTTTAAAAGCCCAACACATTATGAAAAATGAGGGGAAAAGAGTTCTGATATTTTGATTGAAAAAGGAAATGTAAGAGTCAGTGTGCATTTGAAGTATGTAAACTCTTTTATAACTTGAACTGCTACACAATGCCTAGTGATTTACATTTCTGGAGGTGATAACGGGGGGAAAACCCTATGCATTTTCTGCATGCAATTTTTCCAAGCTGTTAAAATTTGACACATATCTTTTCAAGCCCTTAACCTAATGGCTTGAAAACATAAGAAGATCATACATTTATCCTAAATGGCTTTATCCTAAAACTGAAAGTACAGGTCTTACAGAATTTTAGGAACAGATACTACAGCAAATCTTATGTGAAATATTCTAATTATTTAATTATTTATTAGGAGGAGCACCCATTGAGTGAGGTGCCATGATCATATTTCCCAGCTGTACACTCTGCCACCTAGCATTTATCATGCCTATTATTGCCAACACTGGATAGTGATGCCTGCTAAAACAGATGTGATGCTGTTTCCCATACTTGGAGCTAGATAGAAGCCATGTAAATATGATTACTATGCCAGACTCATACATCTCATCCTTCCTCCAAAAGAGCAAGCAGTCGTACTGGCCATCAGAACAGCTGGTGACACTAAAAATCAGAAAAAAAAAAAAAAACAAAACAAAAAAACCCTCACCTTGTCGACTTATGATTAAGTGAGTTTGGACATATTCACGTGCTCGCACGAGATCTTGCACTAAAAGATTTGCAGATTTAAGTGAAAGAATTATTGAATTTCTTTACACAGATTTGAGAGATACTGCTCTCACACCAACAGGGATTGCATTTACCTACTTATAAAATCAAGGCAAGCAAGGAGAACATTCAGTTCTCATGTTTTACCTCTAGAATTACAAATTTACTTGTTATTTCAAGAGGGAAATTCATCCTTATAATTGTGGCTGCAGTGAAATTGTTGCATATTCTTGCCCCAAAGGGTAAAACCTGCTCTCAGTGGTGACAATGTAAATCTTCTGGGAAATTTCATAGACTTATCAGGGTTTATGTATAGATAATAGATAGAATCTTATACTTTTGTCTAGAGGAAGAAATGTCTAAAAAAATCTTTAAAGAAAAAATATCCTCCATTAGCAAGCTAAAAGCAGATGAAAAAATGAAATCCTGATGTGATCTTCTCCTTCAGAAGAAAAAAAAAAAAATCATTTAGGATGTCTAATTTTTTGTCATAGTTGTATGATATACTGTACAACACGCCCTATGTGCATTCAGCTCCACTGACCAAGAAAATAAATTAGATTCCAGAATCTTTCTGCCCATGATAATGGCTTAGTATAAAGAGCCATTAATGCTGTAAATTATACTCCCAGCTGTTAGTAACATGTACGTATCTTTTTTTCCTTCTTTTGGTTCAGATGAATGTCAATTAGCTCAACAGTATTTATGCTAATATTTTACTTATTGCGTGCAATTGTCCATCTGTTTCAGTAATGGTGGAAGTTACAATGATTCCGCTGGAAGTAAAGGAATTAGATTTACCTATTGTTAACCTTTCCCAGGAGGTAAAAAAAGTCAGGTAGCTTTAGGTTTCCTGTCCTGCTCTTTCACTGGCTGATAATCCACCTGCCTCCTATGATCTCAAGGGTCAGTTTGACACTTCCCATTTTGTCTCATATTTGTCTGCATAAACTTAGCTTTTCATCTCCTTTTCAGGCATGTTCTTTGTCCTGCATCTTCAACACTAACATGGCCCAGAAAAAGCATCAGACTCTTCTGAAGAATTTCTTCTATTCTGAGGCATACTGTATTTATTCAAGTTTGATATTTGTCAATATCTGATATCTATGTTTTTCTCAGATTAATCAATTGCTTATAAATTGCCCTTCAGACACAGGTAGTGTCTTCCCTCTCTACTGTAGAAACTCTTGTGAAGTTACCAGACATACCTCCAAGCCATGAACTTCTCTAGTTCAGTTAAAGTAAAATAGCTACAGTTGAGCAGGTGACATTTCAAGTTATAGATTTATGGTAAAACCCTATGTTGTTTTGTATTTTGAAACTTTAATATATAGGGTTTCTATACTTACAGAGGAATTACACTTATTAAAGGAGGACTGATATGGGTCCCATCAGCATTTTGTAAAAAATGACTTTTCCCTTTTACTGTTTTTACAGGTTCTAGACTCAGGCGTTGTGGAAAATGTGACCTGTCCTACAGTTTGAGAGGGGAATGTACACCCTCCCGCCCAACAGTGGTTGGGAAAGATCTCTCTAATAAAGAGCTTACAGCATGTGATAACTCTGAATGTTCTACTGTTGATCAACTGAAATTAATGAGGTGTTCACGTTTGGCTCTTTCTTCAGGAGCTATAAATTAACTGAATTAAAATTAATTATGAGTAAATAATTTTTAAATGCATATGATTTCTAAAATGATACAATAGATACAATACAATACAATAAAATGATCCTGAGAAACTGGAATTTTTTCAGTGTGACGTCTACATGGAACAAAGTCCAATCAAACTTGATCTATGCTTTCCTATGGAAGTGTTATTTACTGTTAGGCTTACATAATGTATTTTCTTTTCATAAAACTGCATTGATCAAGAAAATAAATTGAGTCCAAGAGTTACAGGTTTTGTTCTCCCTTAGGATAATGCCTCACTATAAGAAATCATTAAGGTAGTAAATCATAGTCAGAAATGTTGACACCATGAAAACATCTTATGTGCTTCTTTTTGATGCAACTGAGTATCAATTAGTTCAGTGATATTTGCATAAATACCTCTATTTTCTGTGTGAAACTGTCCATCTGTTTCACTAAGAACTTAATTACAATGTTTTTTTCTGGGAAAGAAGAAATTAATCTTTCTGAATGTTAACCTTTTCTACAAGACAAAGCAGTCATGTTGACTAGATAACAGCAACTAAATAGGATCCAATGAAATATTTTGTCTTCGAAAATAAGATGTTCATTAATGAACATAAAAGCTATTTCCAAAGCTTAACAAAGGATCACCATAATTCTCTCTTATGTTGACTATCACAGCTTGGTACTGATGCCTTCTTTCATAAAAATAATGACAAGAGTTGTGGTTTTGTTCTGTTATTTAAAGCACATTCGGTGCTAACAGGTATCTTGCTGAGAGGTCTCAGGAGAGAGCTGATCATTCACCTGCAAGAACAGCTCTATCACCTCATCAGGGTAAAGACACAATGATATGGTGACATATATGGCCTGTTCTGCACTTGTCTCATTTGGATTCTACTTAAAACTCACAGAAATATCTGTTTGCACAAATTTTCTTGCAGTGTACCAAGGTCATTTTTTCTCTTGAGCTTTCTGTACTTCTCTGACTTTCACATCACATACAATTCCACTCTTTCATATGAAAGTTACTTATTAAAAACTGAGAAAACTGCTATTTTTTAACAGAACCCTAGCTGAATCAGTTGCTTTACAATACTAGCTCTGGAGGTATGAGTGTCCACCTTCCAGTGACTGACCTGTAATGATGAGAAGGGACCAGTTGCCAAGAATACTTATAAGATATCTCCTTTTATCCAGGAGATAAAGGCCTTTGTTCTTGGAACTGACAAGTCAGAGTTATAGTTTCATTTCCTCATGTGTCATCCATTCTGTAATCGTGAAGCTTTTGGATTTAATGCGTAGATTTATTCCATCTCCAACCAAGCTTTGATCCATAATTTACTCCAAGAGCTTGAGTTGCCTCTTGCAACCAAACTATTAAATCAAGAGTAACTTTATTAAAGTTGCTGGACAGAAAGTTGTTCCAGTGTAAAACTTGTGTGTGTGAAGAAGAAAGCAAGACAGATAATCTGGACCCAGTTCTGAAAACCTTTTCCTTGATTTTCCAGCTAATTTTTCGCATAACTGATATTGTGCAGGTTTCTTGAAAGTTCAGTACTTTCACAGCTTCCCATTTCTATACCTACCACATGCATCAAAATTCTACCACAAAATAAGTATATAAATAAATGTGTCTAAATTGAACAGTCTTTTCCCTTTTCCTCTGCCTCAATACAGTGAGGTATTTTATTCCATGATTTTGCTAAGGGTCCTGTCTCTGGTCCAAATTCTCAGCAGCAAACTCTGTTCAGCCTGGAAAGCTGGTTTAAGTACATTGCACATACTAGAATAAAGGAAATTTTCCCGGTAATACTGTATTGGGAAAGAGAACATCAATGCAAAAGACAACAGATGCAGAATATTTGTGGTCAACGTAACAAAAAGTCTCTAAGTTCTTCTCAGGTTAATTTCTACCAGTAACAAATGTATTCATGAAAAAAATAAAACTCTGAAACGTCACCACATTTTCTTCTTGCTTATTTCCATTGCTACATGCAAGTACAAACATAGGAGATTAATGGAGGAGGAGATCACTACACTAATGAAGGGATAGGATGAAATATTAGAGAATAACAAAAGCTCATACAGGACATAATTTATATTTCAGAGTAACATTGACACTGCTGCAGATAAAAGGTTTGTTCTCATTTCCATTACAATCTGTTTGGTAATAGAATTCAGTTGTAAAAAAGGGGAAAAAACATTTTTCAAATATTGCCACAAGGCCCAACTCAGGAAATCCAAAGTAAGAAAATCCAAGTTTCATCAGTTTAAACCTGGCCTAATGGGCCTGCTGGGCTCTTCTTGCCCCACACCAGCATAACTCAAAGCAGAATTCCTTTCTCTGTTTTGAAATAGAATTAATTTCTTACTATGGTAACATAGATCCCTATTCTAGTTTGGGTTTTTTTTCTGCAACATATATAGGCCAAAATCTAGATCATCTTCTAGGGGTGAAAACAAGTAAAGACTGGACCATTTCCAGTTGCCTCTGGACTCCCTGATTCCAAGCAAGCAAGCACACTGTGTGCCTTCTGTAACATCTTCTCTTTTTGCTGAGAAAAAAGTTTCTTTTCCCAGAAGTCACAGTTACTCAAAATTATTCTGCTCTGAAGATCTCATATTTATAGAATTAGTCTTTGCTTTTTCTTCCTGGTGTTTCAGTGCTTGTATCCTGTCCTAATGCATCTGTTTCCGCATGTGCTAGCCTCCTGTACATTTAGCAATCAACAAAAGTGCTTCAGAAACCAACCAAAATGGGTTTCATATGTCCTTGTTTCGTAGCCCTGGGTTTCCTGGAAATGTTAGCACTTAACATACCTCTCCATATTCTTGCAATACCTTTATTTCTGCAGTTATTGGCCTTTAGAGTAGCTTGTCATCTTCCCCTGGGAAGATCACAGCCTGCCTTGCCCATCAAGCAGCACACTAAGAGGCAGTTAACATTCAGATAGGTCAGGCACTTTCCTACTTCTGGTTACAGAAAGGTTTCTGTGAGTGGAGTGAAGATTTAATGGTGCTTTTTCCCAGCCTTAAGCAAAAGACATTGAAATTACTCATAATATCAGTATGCCATTAAGAATTGAATTGATTAATTGGCTAGAGATGGCGAAGCACTATGAAAATGTGAAGTGCTATACACTTGGCGCTATTGTGATAATTAAGACTGATTCTTTTCAAATTCTTTTCTCAAGGCTTAGACTCACTGTTAAATTAGCTCGAATTAAGGAGTTACCAAGCATTAACGGAGCTGCAGTAGCTGCCCTTATGTGTACTCTTTTCCCAAAGCAACAGTCTGATAATTCCATTGCCTGTAGCCTGTAGTAAAATTTGGTTTGCAACACTGGCAGTTGGGTTGTTACCACAAGACAACATCAAGTGACACTGAAAGAAAATGGGGAGTCCTTCACATTCCCCATTGCCATTCCACAATCTCCACAATCTCTTTTCTTTACTGGGTGAAACATATATAAATGTGTGATAAAGCAAATTAGGGAACTGATCCAGTAGAAAAAAGATATTATTATCATTATTATTATTGCTGTTGTTATACTGAAGGCTGATTAGTTTCCAGCTATATCTTTTCTCTAAGCTCCTGTAAGGTTAGGGTATGATCAGCCCAGAAAAGAGGAAATGTAGCATTTCTTCTTTTAGTGCTAATGGCAGACAAAACAAACATTGAACTACATCGTGGCTCACCTTAACCTGAACTTACTGCTGGTGGAGAGAATGGAGAGCACAGGATAGACACTTTCTTGAATCTTGCTGGCCTCAGTAACTTCAGAGTGTGGTTGAGACCTCACCACTCAAGATGTTTTGGGAGAGAGCTGAACATTTTATACCATCAGTTTCTTTAATTATCAACTGAGATCTTATGAACACAGAATTTTACAGATTTTTATTTGAAAATTCCAGCATTCCTGCATCTTCTATTTGTCTCACGGCATTTAGGAAGTGAAGGCAAAAAAGGATTTAAATGAAACTAGTGTGAATTTTCATGGCACACAAAGCTGCTTATTAGGGTTTTTCTTTCATATTTAAAAAATCAGTTTTAGCGGACAAAAATATAATCTTCCTTATTTTATATATTAAAAAATAAAGGTTCTGTGTATGAACTTTTCGCATTTTCCACATGAATTGTTCAAAATCAAAATGCAGCTTCTCATATTGCAAAGCTTAAGTCACAGACTTTGTGGCTTTAAATAATTTAAACCACCAAAAAAGAAAAAAAAGGGCAATTGTATTTGTGGTTTGGCTGAGAAAATGTCAATGACTGTTTAAAAGTCAAAACTCACTTTGGGGCTCTTTTCATTGATTACAGAGAGATATGGCCTGAAAACATTGAGCGCTCATAAGTATCAGACTTACAACCAAACTAATTCATAGAGACCAAGGTATCAGTAGATTCTGTATACTTTAAAATATTTACCTACAGAATTCTTGTATGTTTCTCCCAGTCTCCAGAGTGCTAATTATGATAATAAAAAAATCAAGTCTCACCATCATCCTAGTGGACTGAATTTAATGTAACAAGTTAAGCCACAAAGCTACAGAATTCATATAGTTTTGCTGTAATTGCCCTGGTTATTTCCCATGAAGCAGAAAAGAAGTAACTAAGAAAAGGTTCAGAAAGAAGTTTTAAAAATGAGAGCAATAACATAGAAGAAAATGTAGGTGAAGACTACAGATTAGTTTACAGTAGATTTTGCCTGAAGAAGCAGCTTGAAACCAGCCTTCCTGTAAGAACAGTAACAACAGCAATCTAAAGTATCAGGAGATCCTTCCTATCACAACGTTTCCAAAAGCTTCTGTATAGACTATGAACATATTGGTGTCACCAAGACCTAACCAGAGGTTTGCATGCCACTGACTGAAAATCATATTAGATAACTTTTATTGGGGGATACTTAAGTTGCGTGAAGAATTTTGGTTCCTCAGCAGCTTGTAACAAGTTTTGAGTAGTTCAGTTTTGGACTTATCCCCCAAAGCAATAAGAATAAATCCCTTTGTTAATACACCCTCCCTATGCATTCATTTTCTCCTACATGAGGGTCATTTTGAAACAAATCTCTGGTCACAGGTCAGTTGTACTTGATTCTATCTGCAAAACCAACAAATATTTTAAAGATTTCTTGTCAATTAGTTCTGCAGTGTTTCTTTTACGATGAGTTCACTAGCTTTTCTTTTCTCTCATGATCTTTGACAACTGAAATGGCTTTATGTTTTGTAAAGTGCTATGAATTAGTATTTGTGAAGAGCATGCTATAATTCTGCAGTGCTGAAATGTGTAATATCTTCACTGTCTGGATCTTATGAGGGAAAAAAAAACCCAAGTTTTCTCATTCAAGGCTAAATATTCTGAGCTTTTAAATGCCATGTCTTCCCATAAAGTGTCAGTATTCTGCAGAAGTTCATAGATCTGAGCCAAATAGTAATAGCCATGGATCCAGTTCTTGGAATGGAGAGTTCATTAATTTATACAGTTTTAAGCTTTTTAAGTGTCACAACCTTGATTCTGTTTTTTCTCTTTTAACTATGAACTTTACTATACTTTAGAGTATGAACTAGAGTTCATACTCTAAACTTTCTTGAGCGAGAAGGATCTAGGCCCTTCCTTTGATTTTTTCTATGTGTAACCCCCAAAGATGTGAGAACAAGAAGAATTTGGGGCTACTTCATAGGTCATGATTCAATCAATTCCTTTAGCCCTGGGCATTTCTTCTTTCTTCTGTAGGGAAAGTCATTCCAGCAAGGATCTGCATGAGGCAACAAGGATCCAGAGGCAACTGCTGAATGTTTCTGAGCAACATGTACATTAAGAGCCAAACTTTCCAAAAGGACTGTGAACTCCAAAAGCACCTACAGAAAAGGCTGAGGCCCTCTTAAGCAGTATACGCAGTACACTGATAATGTTGTTTTCATTCCTGAAGGTATGAAATGGTATTGGATGCCTCTGTACAGAAAACAGAAACAAGATTTAGGTGTGGAAGTCAGTGGATACAGAACAGTTCAGCTCCCTCTGCAGCAGATACCCACTGACTGGTCAGTTGAATAGCTCGCTAGGCCCCTAGGCTCGCTAGGACCAAGGACTCTGTTCATTTCCCCACATAAAGACATCTGACATACCCTACCCCACTTGGCCTCCAGACACCTCTGGGAAGGGTGTAGGTCTCCCCTTGTTCCTGTGTCTTCCAGCCCTTAGTGATGTCTTGGACATACTAGGCACCTCAGATAACACCATACATCTATGTTTGGTGATCATAGCAAGAACTTAAATAGAATCAACATTTTTATGGCTTTTGGCAAGTGAATCCAAGGCGGTTTTATCAGGTGTTTAAAGCCATTGCTTTCAGCATAATTACTAAATTCTCCAAGGTAGATCTGTCTAGGTACAGGGTATCTATTGAGTTAGTCAAGTAAGTTATGTCAATGAACACTAATAACCCCTATCCGAACTGGATACAAGATGTTGTTCCCTTCATTGCTTGTTACCTTTGCAACTGTAAGAGGATGATGCAGCTGGATCATATAAACTAAACAGACTGAACTCACACACTTGCCACAGATGCAGAAAACTTCAAAGTTCCTTAGGAGAGAGGGATACAGTCCTGACAGATCCCAGCACTGTACATATACCCGTTAGCTACAACTTACCAAAGACAAACTTTTTTCCCTAGCTGTCATCCTTCATCTGCTTATCTGGTCCAGATTTGGTGACAGAAGGTTCTGTGTCTTCTTTTTGCATAACCCAGTGGAAAAGAAAACCACAGAGCAGTCTCCTTCAGCTAGATTTGTTTCTTCTTTGTTGGGAAGAATACTCAATTTTGTTAGGAAGAATGTTATATTTGATACCCAGGTGGTATAAAGGAGCTATATAAATGAAAATTAATGCAAAACCTTAGATGGACAAAATTATTTTTATTCCCTACAATTTACTGCAAAATGCCACATTTCACTTTAATTATAGCTCAGGCAAGGTATAACATTTGCCCATCTTTAGTTCCTTTGATATAGTTTCTAAATGACTCTTTATAACCTCTAAATTACTGTGGCTCTTGACTGAATTCCCAGACTTATAATTGCCTATTTCTAGCCTCATAGTGCTCAGGAATGGGACAGTGTGACCTGGGTGGTCTGGCTGAATAGCTCTGAGATTATATCCATACTGCTGGATAAAGACAAGCCTTAAGACTCAACTCAAATACAAGAAGTAGAGATAAGATAAGGGGTAATAGTTTTAAATGGAAAGAGGGGAAACTGAGATTAGATATGAGGAAGAAATTTTTCACTATGAGGTTGGTGAGGCCTCATGGAACAGATTGTCCAGAGAAGCTGTTGAGGCCCCATCCTTGGAGGTGTTCAAGACCAGGCTGGATGGGTTTTTTGAGCAACCTGGACTAGTGGGAGGTAACCCTGCCTATGGCAAGGGGGTTGGAATAACATGATTTTTAAGGTACCTTCAAACCTAATCCATTCTATGACGTCCCATATTTTGTGCAATTTCCATCTGCCTTGCTGACTATTTGCCTCATTGCTCAGTGCAATACATCCAGGGTCTGCTTAGGAAGATCAAGTGCCAAACCCAAGTTTTCCTGCCCCAAGGCATTCAGGACCTCAGCCTAAACTTGCATTTGTGCATGGGATTGTGATGGTGTGATAGATGAGTCTGGACTTGAGCACTGTCTTGGAGCTTGGATCTTAATTGGCAGAAACTGAGAATCTTGTACAGAGCAGTTTGGCATCTCTGTGTCTGAGATGATGTTCATGAGAGCCCCTAAGGGCAGCACCAGCAGACAGACCTAGTCTAATATAGCTCTGTGCACATATATATGCCATACTGATGAATGTCCTACATAGAATAACATTTTGCCTAAAGGAAATTTTATGGTCCTAACCCTGCAGGTCTGATTGACCTGTAATTTATGCCAGAGGGGCTTGACTGATTTCAACAAATCTTACTTGAAAATCAGGAGTGAATCAGACCCTCATTCTCTCACTGTAACTGGTAAATCTGTTGGTAGGGCTGTTAGTGAATGTCTCAATGCAAGAACAGGGACACATGATAGTATTAATATAAATTTATAATCTATTTTATGGTGTTGGTAGCTTCTCATGCTTTTTTTAGTGTGGTATTGCTACTTTTACTCATTCTGTCACCTAAGTCAGGGAAAGTACCTAATAATGAGGCTTTTATATGCATTACCCTTATCAAAAGATAACCAGCCATGCATTATCAAAATTACCATTCTAAGACTTTCTTTGGAAAACAGAATATCTTAGGCCAACAGACACAGTGAAGGGGAAAAAGTAGCTATTTTGATGTATTTTCTTATTATATCCAGGTTTGGTGACATTTGAAAGAGCTCATCAGCTAAGAAAATGACACAAAATTGAGATGATAACATAAAAACTACCAGAAATTAGAAATATTTGCACCCCCAGCATTTTCTTTCATCTTGATTTATTTCTAAAGAATTCCAACCACATAGAGGGGCTTCAAGCATCAGGCTGTGAAAAGACGCTCAGACACTCTCTTCAGAAAAACCCAGGATAATGTCATAGCTCCCATTACCTCCATAACTTCTACAATTATCCTCACTTCCCCACTCCATATTCATCTGACTGAAGAGAAGTGATGCAGCCCAGAGTGTATACCACACAGAAAGACATCTTCTTTTATATATTTATATCATATATGTTATATTTTTATATTACCTGCTTTTATATGGGCATACTATCTTCATATCTTCATGTTTTGCAAAACTTGTGACAGCACTGCTCATGAACGAGAGAGATGAAGCAAAGCCATGTCACCTAGCCAGAGTAAATGTGCCACTAATTCCTCAGCTCCAAAAATGATGACTTTAACTTGTGCTGTGACAGTTTGTAGGGACACAACTCCTATTTGCTGAATTATGCCTGAGTCTTCCCTGTGTCAACACTGTGTGGCCATGAAACAAGGTGACTTGGGGAGAGGAGTGGAAAAACACAGGTTTGGTTGACTGCTCCAATGCATGTACATGAAGAGTGGAGGTGGTGAGGATGGGCCACCCCTTCAATAGAAGTGAAACCTCAAATTAGCTGAAGGTAACCGTGGACCACTGCTAGACACCAATTTAGGTGCTTTCACCTCTAAGAAATGGAGTCTGGGAAGAGGAGAATTGGCGATGGGAGACGAAGGCTGGTGAGTCATTGTCATAAAGGTTTGCCATCAATTTCCAGCTATGTTTTGCCTTGACAGAAAGTACGAGGTGTACGGCGTGGCTTGCATTTCTGCTGCACTTTTAAGATTTGATTAAAGTCATTACAGGGTACTACACTCTTTGTGTGGAAAAGCCTGAAGATGTCCCACAGGAATGAGCCTTCACTCTGCTCCTCCTGGTGTCCCAGAATGACAATTATTCCATTGTTGTGCTCTCTATGGAAGACAAATATTTAACGACTTCTGATAGACACTTCAGACTGTATCTCTTTGATGTGTGTTTGTGATTCAGACTTGCTTCCTTCCTTTTGTGCTTTATTACCAAAGGGAAAAAACCACTTCCTGTCAGGTTTGCAGATTCTAATAAGCCCCTCAATTCCCTTGCACCAGAGCTTGTGGCAGGAGGAACAAGAATGATTGCTCTTTCTGGTTATTTTTTTCTTTTTCAGTACTTCTGACCCATTTGAGGCAGGGCTTCACGGGCAATTCAGAACAGCCGGAAGTCTTAATAAGCCTGAGTATGAAAGATAAATCAAATGCAAAAAAAGCATTTCTTAATTGAATTTTTTTTTTACATTCTTGCTTCCCCCATCAAAATTTTGATATGTTTTAAAACTCCACATACAAAACATTCTTAGGATCTCACAGGTTCCTCAGAGAGAAATAAGGGTCTTGTCACTAAATGTCTTTACCCATGGGTCTGCTGCAACCAGATACTGTCTCATACCATGTTTTTAATGGGAAGAGAATTAAATCCAGCCTCTTTTTTTGCAGCTGCCTGGCAGGAGCTGGTGGGCAGCAGAGATGCCATGCAGAGTGTGGGAGAGAGCATCAGTCTTAGTCGAGGGGATCACTGGTCTTCTGGAGACAAAGCTGCAAAACATCTTCTCATAGATGGGATGCAGTCAGGCAGCAATTCCTTCTCTCTGCTCTGCGAGTGGCCAGGGATTAGAGCTGACGTGCGTTGGTTCAGTGGGTTTCAGCTGTGCAGCATGTTTGGTACAATTTGCCATGATAAATCTGTGGCTTCCTTCGGCAATGAGAGGCAGTGGCAGAGGATTTGAAATATACACAGCCACCTCTCTGCATTATATATTCTGTTAAGCATGTATAAAATTTATGTGCTTGCTGGCATAGCCAGATGTGGGAATATGATTGATATGACTTATCTGAGGAAATGCATTGGAACTGGAGGTGCAGCTGTGTTAGTAATTGCTCTAACAGCTCTAAACTCCAGATCATTTTTCAGATAAGATTAGGGACTTTTATTACTATTTTTCCTTGAAGATCCTGTTTCAGTTTAATAATTCAGTCCATTCTTTTCAGTTTGCCATCACCTTTCTGTCAGTTTCAAGAACATTGCCACATGTACCATGGTGGGTTGACATCTGAGAGCCTTGACTCTACTCTTGACTCTCTGCCTGTCTCTGGCAAACAGTTTAGGCTTTACTCCTGCAGGTTACACAGATTACGTGACCTCCGTAATTTCACATGATGCTACCGTGTGTGTAAAATCCCCCCCATGACTGAGAGTGCAGCCTTTGCTGCTGCTGCTGCTATTTTGATCCATTAGATCACTTCCTTTAAGAATTAGAGATGAGGTGCAAAGTCTGGATCTGGATATACAAAATATCTTCTTTCTGCTCTCAGACATACCTTGATAATTGACATGTCTTCTTTGACAAAAGGCTCATCTTTACAGCTTAGATCCAGTTCTGCTCAGATTTTCAAGCCTTTTCACTGCCTTATCTTTGTCTTCTACTAGAAATTTACCTAACTGCCTGGAGAGGCTGGGATTAAATGTTTATTAAAATCACTGTTCCTTGTCTCCGAACAAATGAGTAAGGACAATTTTTATGTTGGCTACATTGAATCAAGGAATTCAGATTAGATACACTGGCCCCAAAGGTGGCTTCCCAGGAGAGGCAGGACATTCTGTGAGCAGTAGCTCTTTTTTTACAGTTTTTCCTACCCTGTTGGAGTTCGTAGAAGATGCCAGCACAGCAATTCTAGTCATCTCTAAAGACCTCCAGAGCAAAGGTAGCAGTAATTTAGTTGTCCACACCATGCCCACATGCAAGCCACAAGCACCCTCAGCACAGAAGCAAATCACACTTTCAGCACACCCTGGGGAGGGGCTGACCTCAGGCTTAGGCAAAGCAGTTTCTCTACCACATTTCAGCACAGCTGTAGCCAGAGCAATGGGATTTTCCACTACAGCCTGTCTCTTGCTTGATGTCCCTGACTCTTCTCTCCATCCCTGATTCAGCCTGCTGGAAGAAAACCTTTGCCTCAGTCCTGAATTTCCTGCTCCCAGTGAGCTGAGACTGTGTGCTTCAACGTTCTTTTAGGCAACAAACCTATAGAATCAGTGGTTCCTATGATGGCTATATCTCATCTGTGTTTCTCTATTCTTCTCCCAGCACTCTAATTTTCTTCTCTTTATCCTTTCAGTTTTTGGCAGCTACAATGCACTGCTTTCCACCGCTCTGGCTGCACCTTTGGTACCTTGCTCAGCTCTCTGTCCCACCTTTACTCTCTGTCCCTGCTTCTCTATCTCTCCTCAACCATTCTGCTCAGCTTTTTCATCTTCCTTGTCCTCCCTCTCATTTTTCTCTGTCTGTCTCTTTCCTGGCATTTTTCTTGCTGCTTGCTTGGACTGGAATAGCATCATCATTTCAAACACTTCTGTTCTCCTTTTCAAGCCTCTTCCCATCTTCTCCTCCCTTCCTCCACCTCCTTGTTTTCAGCCTTACATTAATCATTCCTCACTTCCCTGGCCTTCTCTCAGTTAAAAATGGGTGTTCCTCTTCAGGAAACATCCCCCCTCTGGAAAATATGCAGGAATAAAGCAGCTATATTGCATTTAAAAAAATAATCTATGGTGCTTTGGAGGGTTATGTGTTACACCTCCACTCCCAGCCACCTGTTTACCCCTCCTCTTTGGTGTTGAAAATTGGAAACATTTCAGTTTATCTGGCAACTTAGATTGACATGGTTTTTAAAGGGTGGAAAAATGTGATTTTAAGTTTGACATTGGAAAAAATGCCCTACAAAAAATCACCTGAACTATATGTTTGTTATGATGATTTCCATTTGGATAAAATACCTACACATATGCAAAGATATATAGGTACATAAATGTACACATATAATTATAGTAAAAGAAGAAACAACCCTCAAATGTCTTCTTTTGTTTAAGTTTTTACAAATGTGGTTCATTCTAGCAGCAGTATGGCCCAAATTATTATTATGTGGTTTATCACCTCTTTCCTTAACTCCTCTTTGTTCATTATCAGATGTTATATTTGTCTCATTTAGATTGTGACACTAAAAGAGCCTGAAGTGCCTCATTGTCCATAAATTGAAAGATCATATCCAGATGCTCTACAGTATATGATGATAAACGTATTTATCATATTACATATATACATATACACACAAAAAACAAATAATAAAGGAGGAGCTTTTAAATGATGCAGCCTGCCAACAAGAATCCAAATATTTCACATTACACTGGCTGTGAAGGCCTCTGGTGCAACCCTGCATTTGAACATGTGCTTAACCTTATGAGTATTACAGTGGCAATCAGGGTACATAAAACACAGTGGAAGTTAAGCATGTGCTTAATTGCTTTCCTGAAATATGACCTCCACTTGAAAACAGCAGACTGGAGGTGGAAAACACAGTAAACCTCATGCACACTCCTCAGCCTTGTCATTTTAGAAAGTGTGTCAAATGGGGAAAAAAAGCAATTCATACAAGATCTGTATTTTTGCACAACTATTTGGTGAGCAGAGTGTAGAAAATTCCCAAACATGTGACTGGGCTTGGAGGAAGTCATTATCCAAAGCAACAGTGGGCAACCTCAAATGGATTAGGCACAGGCAACACGTAGATTCGTGCATCTCTGGTGGGCATGATGGGAAATAGTATATCCAAGAAGATACATCTAATATGTTTCTGAGTTGGCAGCTGAAGATTTTCTTTAGCCTCCAGTGATTTATTCAATAACAAGTCCTTGGACTCAGACAAAAAAGAGATATGAAAATAAAGTGTCTCAATAAAGGTTAGATGATCACTAAACAGCAGAGGCAATGCAATGTCAAAGTTACTTGGCTGGAGGCGAATCCACTGATGTAGGGTTTCATCTGCTTGATTCCCAAGAAGTGTGACCTCTCCTTCCCTCATCCTAATGATGTTCAGTTGTGTTAATTTGTCAAAGCTCTGTCTCATTTGATTCTCCAGGAATAAGTTCTGCATTTAGAAAGGCAGTTTCTTCTTCCTCAAAGTCTTGAATCTCTGAATCAAAATAAATTTCAGCTTTCAAAGCTTTCTTATTGTTTTAAGAGGAGGACCAAAAGGGACCTGAGCAAAAACTTTGTGAACCACTTAGAAATGCAGTCAATTTATAAAGCCCTAAAAAAGCATATTTGTGCACAATTCAATGTACTCATGGTACGGACTGTGTAAAGTCAAGTTTCGCAAAACACAAGGAGAGTGTAACTCCACCTGTGCTGTCTTTCAGAATTGGCACAGCCCAGCCCAGAGGCAGGAGTTGCAGTCCCAGCTGGGGTCTGCAGTTATCGCTGACTGCAGTGGTGACACCTGGAAAACGACGTTTATAACTCTCTAATGTAGGAAAAGACACTACAACCTTGAGAAAAAGGGACTGAAACGAGCTTCTGCTGCTCTTTCTGTTGGATGGACTGATGCTTTGACTGATTGACCGATGTTTGCTTATACTGAGTTATTGGGCTGTATTGTTTGCTATACCCCGGTCACTTTGTATCCCTAACAGACCAAGAAGTGTCTGTATTCTCGTGGTCCTTATTAAAACTTCCCCGACTGTTACAAATTAGATTAATGGAGTCACAAAAGAAACAGGATAAGGGGAGAAGGACAGAGAGAAGAAAAGTAAGAATGGGAGAAAACACAAGAATATAAAGAACTGTAGGCAGCTAAAAGTCTGACTAAAAATTAAATAGGAATGGAGTGTGTATTAGGTATTTAAGGGCTAGACAAAACCATTGCAAGACACATTTTCAAACCCTTGTCATACTGAATGCAGGAAACAGAAATATTACTCTAAAGAGAAATCTAAACACACGCAATGAAGTATCTGAACAATGTTAATTGAATCCTGCAGAATGATGTCTTTAGGCGTATGATTTAAGCATCCTACACTAAACTGGCTTTTACCCTTTAAGATTTTTTTTTCCTTTTCCTACTTTCTCATTACATGTTCCTAAGAAAAAGGAGACAAAACCTTGGCATTATGAAAAAGTGGGGGATCCATATTTTTTCATGAGGAGGCAAAGGAAAAGGCAGGCGGAAGAGATAGGTGACTCTTGTTTCTTCTGAACCAAAAAAAAACTTTGGTTTGGGGTATGGGTTTTCTTTACTAATTGCTTTATAGAACCACAGAATAGTTTGGGTTGGAAGGGACCTTTCAAGTTCATCTAGTCCAACCCCCATGAAATGAGCAGGTTCACATCCAGAAAGATCAGGTAACTCAGAGCCCTGTCCAACCTGACCTTGAATTTTTAGATTATGAAACTATACAAAATGATGGGTCATGGGCACCAGGCTGTTGAGGGTGATAGTCCACACTAATGGGAATAACTCTACAGCATGGTAGACTGAGGAGATTACTAACCCAGCAGCAAAGTTAGACCAAAGTGAAAGACCATTCATTTAAACTCACTGATAGGAGAAGGTATAATGAGAAATTCTTTTGATTTTGAACCAGCAAATGTTTCATCTGAGTGCAAAGAGAATTTTTAACTGAAGAATATATGAAATCTATGCTCTGTGCCATGAAAGCTGTATATGTTTAAATAAAAGGAGTAGAAGGAATATTTTGACTGTAAAATAATCAACAGGACGGTTTAAGATCAAGGCACAGGTTGTAAGGGGCGTGATCTTTGTCTAAAGTCTGTATGTTATTTCACTTGCTGAAGCAAACCACTGGGCTGAAATAGCAAATGCCAAACTGCCTGCATCTCTCCAGAGGGCACCTGAGGGACCTTATTCAGCATGAAATGGCTTGTGGTGGGAACTACCCATCTCTGCCATGCCTTGCTGTCCACAGCGACCAATGCCAACACACAACCTTTATTTCTAACAGGTACTAAGCTTCAGCTGTGTCTCTCCTGCAGATAATATCACAAGGCAGAGTATTCCAGGGCTGTTGATTAGTATGTAGACTCATAATTTCATCAAAAGTATTAATCAAAGCAGGTGTCAAAGAAACTATGCCTGATAGATGAATTCCCTACACTTACAAGACCAGAGATAGGTATGAAATGGAAAAAAAAATTTAGTAAAGGAGACTTAGTGAGTATATATTGGTATTTACATAATAATGGCATAATATGCCAATACCAATCCCATATGAGAAGATTCTGAACATCCAGCAATATGTAAGCAAAACTTAATACAATATCATGTTGAGTGCCTTATAAAAGAAGACATAGAAATATTGTAAAATTTTTATTGACTCACTGGTAATAATGTTGTAGTAGGAGTGACAGGATGCCCTGCCACAAGCATCCGTGCGCATTAACACTGTGGTTTTGGGCCATTCTTCTGAGACAATAAAGCTATCCAAATATTTGCCACCAAGCAGAAGCTTTGGTCATGTTTTATAAGGCAAGGTTTGGACAGCAGATATGCTAGCACTGACACCTCCAGAATTAGAAAACTGACAGCACCCACCAATGAACTGTAAACAATACCAAAAAGGACAGCATGAGCAACCCCAGGCAAAAATAAAAACCTGTATAGTGAGGACAACAATACAGAGATACCATCCTCTTTCACTTTTTCCTGACTCCTAGATTTGGAAAGGTTCAACAGACATGATTTTTTTTTTTTCATGACTACTAGCAAAACAGAAGCAGACTGGACCCTTTGACACCTCTCCTGGCTTTGGTGTGGGAAGTCTGGGAGCCCTCCTCCTCACACCCAGGAGTGTGGGGTCTCCTGCAACACAAATAACTGCATTTTCAGATGCATTTGCGGGAGTCAATACACACAACACCCATAATATTACCCAGGATGTGGTTGCTTTACATTTTCCTACATGTGGTGGATGGAAATTAGATCTTTGAGGGTGCAGTGCTCTGTCAGATATGAGATGCTTAAATGTAGCTTCAGCAGAACACAGTGTGCAAGAAATTGCAGCCTCCATGATGAAACTCTTCTAAAATAGCATTGAGAGACCATTATGCAGATCCCTTGATTCTTTGTAATGAAGGAGATATGCTTCCACTGTCCCAGGCAGAGCACAGAGCACAACACCCCTCCCTTATGCAGAAGATCCCTTAGAGCATGCTCTCAATAACATGCTGTCATGTCATCTCTAACACTGTATGGATGCGCTCTTGAAATACTTGAGGTACAATAAATTGAGAAAACACTTCTTTGTACTTCTCCCTAAAAGTGTACACAACCTGCGATTCCACTTAAAAAAAACATATTTGAGCTGATTGGTACCGTTCCCCGCTCCCAGATGGTTTCACTTGATTTTTCTCTGATTGCTCTTGTGAGTTTTCAAACCCTCTGTGGACACCCACAGTCTTTGAGGAGGGTGTTTTTCTTCCTAGCTGATAGATAAATATTTCTTAGGGTCTTCTGACAGCTGAATCGGGGGATTTCAACTGAAATATGATTTCAACTAAAATCAAATTAGCAACACCCCGTATGAGATCTGCTTTCTCTTTGCATCCGTATAAGTTAAGCTTGATCTGTTGTTCTATTTTACTTCAGGGTTTGTTCATTTGTTCCTTTTTTATGTATTTTTGCCTGTGGTAGTGTCTTTAAAATGATAAATCGACTCCTCTATCTCCCCACCCCCATTTTTTCTTATCTTCTTGTCCTTTTGGAAATATAACTGTGTACGCTTTCTTTATCTCTGTGTGGGGCCAAATCTCTTGTCACGTAATTTACATTCTTCATGAGATGGCATTGGTAATACTGTAATAGTTTATCACCAGATTGATAGTTAACAGCTCTGGCTTTCTTGTCATAATAAGCCTTTTTTGTCTCCATTGTGCCTTTTCTTTGGTTTCCTCTTGTCTATTTGCTTGCCTTATTAAATGCAGAACACTCAATTTCTGTAATGTGTTATATTTTCTTCAGAAGAAATCTTTGCCTCCTACTGCTTTTTCTTCACTATGTGCTCAATCCTCTTCAATTGTTCTCCTAAATACTATCTCAAATATAGAAAGACCTGAAATGTCTTGGGATACTTTCAAAACAGAAAATATTGTAGGAAGGAAAAGCAGACAGCACACTTACTTCATCTTTAATAAATACACACATCTCTCTTCTCAAGTGTATTTGTCAGGCTAAATGCCATGGCAAATCTTTCCCTTTTGTTGTCATTGATGGCAGAGATGTTAGCCCAACCTTTAAGTGGCCTGTGAATGATGATCCTATCCTGAAAAATAATCACACTTAGCAAAGCAGATGGAGAAAGGGAAGAAGAAACGGGAAGTGAAAAAAATTCTGAAGTCCCCATCTTAGTGTTAGAGCAGGAGATATAAATTATCCGCCAAGCCATGCAGTAGGAGTGGCTTTGAACAAGCCCAGGGTGGCTTACTCCTGGTTTGGACTCTGCATCTTCAGCGTGTGTGTCTGCGTGACCATAGTCTTTCTGGGTTTTACAAAGGCTGTCAGAATCACAGGGTGACAGGTTGAAAAGGACATGGAGATCATCTGGTGTAAACCCCTGCTCAGAGAAGATCTAATTAGAGCAGGCTGCTCAGTCTTGTCAGTTGCTTTACATATCTCAAAGGATGCAAACTGGACCCCATTCCAGTATTTGATCCCCCTCATGGTTAAAATTATTTTTGTTCTATTTGAATGCAGTTTCGCAAGTCATAATTTGTTTCCAAATTGCAACATTTGTACATCCAGAAACTTATCCTTTCCCTATGCACCTCCAAAAAGAGTCTGCCTCTACCTTTCCTACATCTTTCCACCAGGCCGTTGAAGTCAACAATAAGAATAATGGTGTCCTCTTCTTAACTTTGAAGAGGCCCAGTTCTTCTCAAATTTCATATTCTCCAACAATCTGACCGCTTGGGGAGCATCCCTTTGATTCACCACTGTTCCTCAATGTTGTTCTTGTTCTAGGTATCCCAAAACCAGACAATCCAGATGTGGTCTCACAAGTGCCACCTTCACATTGGTGACTGCTCTTCAACTTGTCATTCACTCTGCTGGAGATTAGCTCAGTTCCATGAGTGCAGTGAGAACATTTGAAGCATACCATGGCCTGTAAATTTATGTCACTTGCCTCGGAGGATTAGATACAGGCTAAATGCTGGGAACTGTTTCCTGGGACTTTGAGCGTATCCTTACTTTCTCTGCATCTGAAAGTTTGGAGGTAAAATGGACAGGAGACAAGAAGGATGGTGTGAGGCAGATGAGAAGATGGGGATAAATCTTGGTGCCCAGGTCAGACTTAGATTCATCAAAAAACATCTGCACTGATTCTCATCCAGATGAAAGTGTCCTCAGGCTGTGCCTATGCCTAAGACCTATTAATTTAACATGCTTCACACTTAGCATATGTAAAATATACTACACTAGGAGTAATTGAGAAATCTATACCCCTCAGGCCATTATTGGACTCCAGCTGAGAAACCAAATGAGTTGGACTGAACTTACTCAGAATGGGAAGAAGTGAGATTATGATTGATATGTTTTGCCCTTTTACTGTGGTCTATCTTCTCTCCAATTGTTTACCCTGTGAGTAATCACCTTCAGCCAATTGACTGAGCACACTTTATATCACCACATTTGTTAAACAGAAAAAACATGTCTGAATCCTATGTTTAATATTCCTTTCACAAATTGGTTTTCAATGTAATTTGCTACTCAAACCACATAAATCAACTGATAATAACAGAAGACATCCGTAACAAGGCATTTTACTTGTCTGAGCTCTTCTCTTCATCATCTCAATAAGACTTCACTGACTACAGCCAATAACCTCCTTATTTTATGTCATGCTTTACATGTCCTAAGGAAAATAACTTACAATTTTTCCTTCATGTTAAAATAATTATGTTACTTGGGGTGGGATTTGGGATGACTGGGATTTTTATTTTGTTTTGTTTTTCTGGAAAAGATACCTCATTGCATGCTGTGATTGCAAATGACTTCAAGTAAAACAGGTCCATCCAGGAAAGCCACTTAGGTACAGCTTCTCTAAATCCTCAGTGAAATTTAGCTTTATGTAAGTACAGGGCATGACATCAACATGAAATATAAGCATCACAAGGATGGAAAATATGAATAATGATAAGAAAGCACACAATGATGAGAATGCACACTTTAAAGAAGGAGAAAGACTTTTGTTAATATAAACATTAAGGGATTTTAAATGTTCTTAAGGAAAACACACCTGTCTAAGCTGTATCTTAAACACTGAAGCATTTGTTAGAAATACCATATATTTATAGTGCTCCAAATGTGAAGTTATTGCGTGTGGAGATTTCATGGCTGCATAAGATAGATAACTAACTGCCTTGTGTCCAAGGTTTCCTCTACACTGTCTGGGTACAGCACCACTCCTGACCAAGGATCTGGCTGGAGGGGATCTCTGTGCATGCAGGAGAAATGGAGGCAGAGCTCACTTTAGAAGAGCTGGATGGGGATGTCTCACAAGGCTGTACAGGGTTCATAAAGGCTGAGCCTACTTTGGTCTGGAGGCACCCAAAGGGCTGGCAGAGGAGTGTGAGCAGGGTACTCCAGCCCCTGCAGTATCCACTAGCAGAGCAGTGCAGACATGGCCATATAGCCCAATTAACTAAGACTTGGTCTTCAAGGCTGTGAACAATATGACCCAGAAACAGGAAACTCGGAGTAGGAACCCGAACTATTGCTCAAGGAAAAGTCGCTTTAAACTCCAGTTTCCAAGAACATTCCAAAAGGAGAAAAAAAAGAGATTAAAACCCTTAAGTAAGTCAAGTGAAACTACCAAAAGCATGCAGTAGAAGTTCCAGTCGAACGTTTGATACATTCGCTGTGGAAACCAATCCATTGTGAACCTCCTATATACGCAAATTGAATTTTGACTTCATAATAAAATGATGGAGTAGCAGAGGGCGGTTTTTCAAAAGACAGGGAGCATGACAGCCAATTGGAGCAGAAACAGTCAGAAAAAGTTACGTTTCTGTATGATTTGGGTTCACTTTGGAGATACTAAATATGCATTGCTCTTCCTACAGTTCCTGAGTCTTGTGCATCACGTACTTGGTCTTTTCCATGAGAATTTTAGTGAATCTAATAACTTCAGCCTTATAAATAAAAATAATCCAATGCCTGAAGGTTATAAATAAGATATAGCAGTATATGCATAAAATTCTGTATTAAAAAGGCAGATAGGAGAAAATAAGATATGCCCAGAAAAGACTGAGAGACTGAATTTGGGACTAATATGGAAGGGTACAAAAATAATTCATGCTTACAGAAAGATATTACCTATGTAGTACTACAAAAGACAGAGACTGCCAGGTTCAGCTGCAATCAGTTAAATGAAACTCCAACCAGGAATAGAATTTAAATGAAATTCTGAAGGCAAATGGATCATCTCAACATTTTTGCTCAGAGCCTGCTTTCAGCTCTGTTAATTTCAGCTCTGTTTGGAACAGGCACTTAGAGAAGAATGAAGGAAATTCCAGTTCCTCAGATAAATGTATTGGGTTTGAGTGTGTCACCTGGGGTCTCACTATGCTACAGAAGTATTGTTGCCCACATCTACTATCTTGCTAATTGTAGCAAGGTTCCACTCCTATAAAATAGAGATCTTGGTGTATTCTGAAAAAAAAAAGGCACTATTTAAGGCTTATCTCATTAGCAGCTACAGTGGAGTTGTGGTAGGAAGCCTTCATAGGAAGCCTGCTGGCATTGTGTCATTGGTATTCAACAATGAACAGTGTTTTGGGGACTTTTATCCCACACCTTGTTATTTCCAAAACCTTTTAAATGCAGCAGCTCCCCTTTTTCCAAGTATTATCTTAATATGGGGGTCAGGGCGCTGTCACATGCACATATTCTGTCATTGCCCCTCATCACTGGTCCCTCTGGTAAAGCAAGGTCATTGCCTGGGGTATCAGCTGAAAGTCTCAGTCACTAAGGCAACAATGGGTGGACCCCTTCCTGGAAGAATTAATCAGCCTTGGACAATGTTATCTTTATATGAACAGATCTGTTGGATACTTACTGGTATCTAATACTCTGTGTGGATTTTGTCATAGCTTTAGATCCACATCCTGGTTCTTCAGAAAAGGCCCAGTTTATCCTGAGAGTAAACCACCATGTGAGGGGTTATTCTTCCACGAGGAAAGTGGGGACCCACGTGCCAAAGCCCTACTCCACCTGTCAGTCTGCCAGTCAGAGTCCAAGCCCCCTGTTAAGGTAGGACTTGAACAGCCTTTGCTCATCTGGACCAGGAGCTCAGCCTGGTGTCCCAGGCTGGTGTCCCAGGGAGGCTGTCATCTGAGAGCATCCTCCATGACAGCTGTGACTTGAGCAGCACCACAGCACTGGGCCTGCTCCTTGTGTCTTCTCTGCTGATCTGTGCATGAATGTGTCAAAAAGAGTGTCTGTAACACATGGGTATCCAGAGATCTGAGCTCTACTCACCACTGGGAACTACCCTGCTTCTGGGTAACCTGTGGCAGCTCCCTCTGCTTCCTTCTGTGCTTTCTGTTTGATTTGCAAATTTCTCAGAACAATGCCTAATCGATGAGGTTTGGTTTTCTAGGGCCTCAGTAAGCCTCTGTAAGAAATCAAGAAGAGCTTTAGCATTAGGTATACAAAGCTTATACAACTCCTCCTCCTCCAAAAGGTTTAAATCATTCGGGCTAAACTAATTATTTCACCAAGTAGTGGGCTTGTCTCTATTTATGCAAAACCCCTCAAACATTGTGAAGACTCCAAGTTATCTGGCCACCTTCCAGTTAATTAACTTAACACTGAAGGAAGTACTGAAAAACAAAATTAAAAGCCATCCAATTTCTAGCCAACCTAATTCCCCACAAAAAGTAATGGCATTACATCTGTCTCCACTCAGAATATGAAAGCTACTTTCATATCACCCTGACTCCCCTTTTTTTTTTATTCCACACTCTTAATCACTACTTGATTAAAAAAATAAAAAAAAAAAAAGCACAAACCCACACACAAGTGATTTCAGTTAGACAGAGAAATAATATGGGAATTTAATTTGTCAAAATTCAAAGAAAATCATCAGGCCCTGCAGACACTATTGAAGCTCGAGACAATACAGATTCACTGAGCAGCTAAATGAAAGGCATGATTGGAAAAACAAGATGAGCGTGTTCCCTGAGTGTCTGCCCACATGCTTGAACCCTTGTTGGATCTAGAGGCACGGGGCATTCCTCAGCCGTGCAGGTACAGGGCAGCTGCTTTCCCGCATGGCTGTGGGCCAGTTGTGTACTGAATGGGGGGTGGGCCAGGTGGCATCTAGTTCTGTTGGCACCTTGATCATGCTTCTGTCCATGTGTTGCTTGCAGGGGGTCTGGTCATATATGTAAAATTAAGAACACATGAAAACATTTGCAAGACTTCTCAGATCACTTTGTTCTGCACACCCGTAAGACTGCTAAACTTCATTTGTTAAACTACACCTCTATTTTCTGACAGGCTCATGTCTTTTTTGGTAGCATTTTTTTCCAGAATCGTGTTTAATATACATGAGCTTGGTGCAGATAACATAAGAATGTAATACCTGAGCTGCCAGCATACCATGGAGGCGTGAGAAAATTGGCATGTCAAAGAGTAAAAAAGAATTATACCTGCTAGAGCTGGTGTAAGTCAGACTTCCCTTCTCCTGTGCTGGGATCCTCATGGCTAAACTTGATATAAAAAGCCAGGGGAATAAAAACTGGACTTAGACCAAGGAGAGTCTGTACCTGGCTGCTGAATTCCTCCCCATCCTGTCACCAGGCTCTGGGTCTTGCTCTGTCCAAGGAACACCATTTGACAAGCTTGGGTTTTTAAGACATCATCTCTCTCCTTCCTGTCTTAGTTCACATCCTTGGAGTAAAGCAGGGTCTGAGACTTGGTGAGAAAACCCTGTGTTTTGGACCCAGCTCTGCCACCAGTTTATCACAGCTTGCTTTCTGTGTGTCAATCCACTCTCCTTGACCTGTGAAGCGTGCACAGACTTTCCCTCTCTCCCTGGGTCTGGGAATGTTTGTGCAGCCCTAGGGAGAAGAGAAACATTGTGTGGGACACAACCATGCCTGTGAGCAAGGTGTTGATTTAATGATGGCCACATTTCAGTGCAGCTCTGTGCTACACACACAGCAATGGGAGGGAAAGCAAAGAGTTAATGCCAGTCAACAGAAAAACTCCATTTTTTCCATCACACTCTCTCATCTTGGGGGAGCTCACAAATAATGAAACTCACATAGGAAAAAATCAATTTTACATTAAATGACATGTGTAAAGAGCTCTCCAAAGTCAACACCAAGTCAGGCTAATGAGCTACAGGACAGTCTTCCTGCACTTTTTGATACAATCTGAAATGTTACTCTGTATGCACCAGGCTGGAATATGATGTCTTTTCAGTATTTCTTTTATGCTTTTAACTTTAATCCTCCTCATTTATTCCCTTTTGCACCTGAGACTATTCTTTTATGCAAGAAAAACAAGAGCATCTCAGGCTCTCCTTTCACATCTTCCCAAGGTGGAAAGATGCAATCGTGCACCGCTGAGACCAGGGGAGTGCTGCTATTGAATGAGTGCACAGACACATCAAGCTCACTCTTCAGAAAGATACACATACATTTACCTCTCACCGGTCCTTGCATTCAGTGCCCTGAGGCACTCAGCACCCTCCATTGCTCACAAGTACAGCTAGAATTGAAGGAAAATGGCTTCTCACAGGTTACTTCATGGCATGAAATTGTAGACACATGTGCAGTGCAGGACATGGCATCTGTCGTTTTCATGCAGAGCTTGACGGAAAGCAGCTGGTCCTCAGAGGTGTGTCAGGATCTGAATTCACACCTATTTAAAAGGAGCTCTGTTTCCAAGGCCATTATGAAAGACCGGTGCCCTGGACAGAATTTAGATCACTGTCACTTTCTGTACTTCCAAAAGTATATTCACAAGCTGTCATGGTTTCAGATGGGTGGAGTTTCTTTCCAGGCTTTCTTGATGACAGCTGGTGTAGTGCTGTGTTTTGGATTTGGGATGGGAACTCCTTTCAATGCAAAAATCAACAATTCTCTGCAACTAGGAAAAAGGCACCCTTTTCCACAACAAGGTCAAAAAGAGATAATGCAGGGAGAGGTATTGAGCTACCTGCTACTTTGGCACTTGGCAGCCATAAGACCTCGGTTAACCTCACCAAGTGAGTTTGAGACCTCACAGCTGCAGTGATGATGGTGCAGAGAGAAAGGCACTCACAGATAGTTGTGAAAGAAAGATCTTGTAAAGGAATCATGGTCAGTTTATAGATATGTCTGTTGTTGCACTGAGTTCAGTGTAAGACTTTCAAAACATGTAATAGCTGCTGTCAGGTATTGAGGTTCTGAGAATTGTGGGATTTATGGCTATTTGCATTGCTGTTAGCATGGATTAATGTATTTTAATAATATTTTCTGTGAAACTTGTTAAAAATAAAAATTGTTATTATGTATGTTACTTCTTGAGTTGAATGGTTCTGTTATCTATATAGTTAATGAATTTTGATATGAAAAAAAGAAATGTGCCTCATCTACTTTGTCAAAAGCTTCCTGTATTCACAGACTTAGGGATAAATATTCAAAACCCCTTTGCCAGTAAGAGGGTTTTTTTACCATTATGTTTGCCTTCAGCAAAATCAATTTGAACACTGTATACATCTTAATTTAAAATTGTCATTGTCCTTTAATTGCTTTGAGATTCTTTTTTGCATCTAGGCAATGGGAGTTTTGCCAATGGTTGTGTTTTAACCCCAGCTGGCAACCAAGCTGCATGTAGTCACTCTCTCCTCCCCAGTGGGAGGGGGGAGAGAATCAGAAAGGTAAAAGTCAGAAAACTCATGGGTTGAGATAAAGACAGCTTAGTAGGTAGAGCAAAAACCATGCACGCAAGCAGATTAAAATAAAAAATTCATTCAACGCCTCCCATCGGCAGGCAGGTGTTCAATCATCTCCAGGAAAGTAGGGTTCCATCACGCATTAACAATTACTTGGGAAAACAAACAGCATCACTTCAAACATCCTCCCATTCCTTCTTCTTCCCCCATATGCTGACATGATGTCAGATGGTATGGAATATCCCTTTGGTCTGTTGGGGTCAGCTGTCCTGGCTGTGTCTGCTCCCAACTTCTTGTGCACCTCCAAGCTACTCACTGGTGAAACAATGTGAGGAACAGGAACAGTGTGTAAGCATTGTTCAGCAATAGCTAAAACAGCAGTATGTTGTCAACACTATTTTCAGCACAAATCCAAAACATAACCCCGTACAAGCTATTATGAAGAAAATTAACTATCCCAGACAAAACCAGAACACCAATGGTTTGTTTTTTTTGTCTTGAAACACAATGAATGCTTTCTTTGGTGTTTTCCTCCACCCTTAAGATAGTCTTAATGCCGTAAATAAAAAGGAAACAAAGAAATGAATAATCTCTAACTGAAGTTTCAGAATCAATATGATGCACTCATTTCTCATTCAGATGGCTCTGTATTAATTCAGCCCTGAAATAGTTGGTTTTATGGATAATATTGTATTCCAAAATTCCTGGTTGTGCATATCTTATGAAATCTCACACATGTGTCTTGATATCGGTGTAACTGTCTGTTCAATGATGGAAGGTACAATTTCCTTTCTGTTGCTCCCATTCTTGTATATTGCAAATTCCTTATAGGAAGGCACAGTGCTAACTGTGCACAGAGCACAGGGATAGATGCTACATTGCTCTCACTGGGGCTTTGGTTGCTATAGAAAATAGGAAGAAGAAAAAGTGGGGTTTTTTTCTTTTGTTTTTCTGGAGCTGCAGAAGGCCAGTTGCTTTGCCCAAGGGGATACTTGATCTATGCAAGTGATTTGTGCAATTCCATGGGATTTTATCTCTTTCTAGGGATAATGTTACTGTAACTGTTATAGTTCAAGTCCACAACTGAAGACAGACTTGCAGAGAAATTATATTAGTCAATATGATACATGAAAAACAGAATCCATGTTTCTGAGTATTTTAGGCTTCTCAAGTGAGTAATAGAAGCAGTGATTTCTAAAACTATTTAGAGGTTGTGAAACTTGTAAATTTTTTTTTTTTGTTCATTGAAAAGTAAAGTGTTTTATTTTAACGCAGCAGCTGATCCCAGGTATAAGTGTTGCTCTTCCCAGTCCTTCGGAAATACAGTCTCCAGGTGAAGCTCTCCCTTTTTGCACTACAAATATTTTTTATTAATATAAATTTCTCTCCTGGCCTCCTGGCTCACAGATTTGTTTCTTTCTGCTCTGTGTAGTTTGCTATGTAATTTACCCTCCTTTAATAGCTGACTTGTCACTGACATTTCAAAATATCAACAAATATCTAAAAAACATGCCAAACAACTTTGATGTCCCCTTTACCAACAGCATTTAGGATCCAGGGTCCCTCACTCAAGAAAGGCAACACTTGTATCATGTAGTGGAACACTACAGAGACACCAAAGCCAGCACTGGCCAAGCAGATTTTGAAAGCCAAAAGCACAGATCCATGTCAGGGAACCTGACCACCATCAGGAAACTACCTCAGGAAAGGACCTCATAAACTGCTAATTACAAATTTATATAAAATTCACATTTTAAATTTTACTTTGCTCTGATGAATTATTGACTAAATATGAGAACCTTTACCAATTAGCCTAAGAGAAAATGCAGTTTACAGTGACATTTCTGATCTCAGGAAGAATGGATCTTAGAGAAGCTTAAGTGGGATGTTTTTTCTTGCAAAGCTCGCTCATAAGAAAACACCTCCTTAGAATGTTAAACAGCCATTTTCAGTCAGTACCCAATATGGAAGTGGTTCAAGACAACTTTCTTAACAAAGACGATCGTTGTAGAAAATGGTGACAATATCAAGGTAACATTAATTTTTACTAGGTGATCGACAACTAGATTAAATTTGCAAACATCTACTAAAATAATTTATTTCTACTGTTTGTTTTTAACTTGATGCTTAGTGTTTTAAAATATGGCTACTTGCTGTGGCCTGGATTTTTCTCTTCTTTTATCAGGCTGATTAGAGCTGAGTGACAAATGGTCCTTCAGAGTCTAACAAGATATTTATGTGATGTTTAGATGCTAGATTGTGAAACTATGGCCCAAGAGGCATGCATCTCAATGTCTTTCTAATAAAATTATCATCATGAGTTATTTTGTGTTCATGAGGCAAAAACCTTCACCCCCCCTCCCCCTTATCAATCAATAAGGATTGATTCCTTATACACAGAATGGGCAATATTTAATATTTATGTCTCTGATAGAAGCAATTGAGAAGAAAAGCAAAAAATTCATTGGCTTCCATACAGGGTTTAATTCTTTCAATAGGCCCATTATAGCTGTGTGGTCAGTGTCTCAAAGTGTTGTGATGCAGTTTAACATTATCAGGAGGAGAGCAAATGAAAATAGCATTAATTTTGGTAAATGAAGCAAAAATAGGGTGCCATCCATTCTGAGCCTGAGTGTGGTTACTAGCCTGAGATATGGTTTCCCAAACTGTCACATCCCTGATCGTCACAGGTTAATTAGAAGCTGGACACTGGTGCTTCATCATACTCAAGGAGGTTACAAAAGCTAGAGCAGTATGTTTAATTAACTGCACTGTAAGTTTATGCATGTTTATTTCTATCAGCTTCTGTTTGTATTAAAGAATAACACAATTTAGCTCTACCTAACCTAGTTGAGGTGAGGATATATCTGATTTATCTAATCCACAATATGCAAGGCTGAAAATTACTATTCCATTGTCTGCAGTTTCAGGGTGGTTTTTTTTCTTTTCCTTAGTGGAAGCTGCAACCAGGTTTTATTTTGTCCCTGACTGGGCTCAACATAAGTCACGTAGCATGTATGCTTTTCTGCTAGATTTTCCAGTTCATTGGGGAATATTTGAATGTGGAGATAAGGGAACTCAGCTCAGGTGCTGTCTTCTACTTCAAAGTTTTTGAATGCAGAAATCCATTTTTGCATAAGTGGGCAGTGAATAAATCCCAGCCTTTGACAGCTATTGACTAAAGCTCCAGAATAAGTAGATCCATTGCTAGTGGCTTATTAAAATAATAATATGAAAGGAAATCCCTGTCTTAGTGCTGAAGATTTGTGATCTGTCAGCTCTCAGATCTGACAAGGAACTAGAAACAAGTTAAGCTAACATTTCCCACTGGAATATTTTTTTAAATAGGAAAATGTGTTTTCAGTGATCAAAAAAAAAAAAAGAAAAAAAAGAAAAATTCCTGTGTACTAAGGAAATACCTCAGCCCTTCCAAAAAAAATCTATTGAAACATTTAATTGCTGGTTTTATTGTTGGGAATAAAACTGTATTCCAGTTGTCCAGGATTCAGAAAAACAGTTTACAGTTCTCAATTGTGCCACCTATTCATAGGAGGACATAGGAAAATTAATTTTCCTTTCGAATTCCCTATCCTAAAAACCAGGAAAGTTGTTCTTCATTGCTTATGGGCTGTTGAATGATGGAAAACACTGCATGTCTGTGAACAGTGGTTGCTGTAAAACTGGGGAATGTGAAAACTGGACAGTTAAAACTGTTTCCAGACTTGTGTGGTTATGAAGGTTGGTATTGTTTTTTGTTTCTAGATCATCTTTATGGGAAAAAAAATAAAAAAAGGAATCCAGGTGAACCAGGATCTGCAGTCTGATGACTTCTGAGTATTAGGGCAGCTAAGGAAAGCTCAAGCTTCATATTCTTGACGTTTTGTTGGTTCTTTTTCCAAAATTAAATGAGAGACAGAAACCCCATCTGCCTTTGGAAAGCCTTCCCAAAGAAGAGAATAAGGATTTGCTTTATGAGTAGAGGAGGAAACAAATATGCTGGGTGGTGGCCTGTAGGCTTATTCTTCTAGAATAAGAAGGATACCTTCCTTTGTACAAGACTTTTTTGTCTTGAAATTCAAGAAAAGATTGAACTTGAGTGACTACATCAGGAGCCTCTCCAACTCCAGCAATGGTAGAATCCATTTGTCTCTGATTTTAGGATTTCCCTATGGCTGGGTTTGTGCAGCTTACTTGCCAACAGGAATACAGAAAGGAGAAAAAGCAGTTCTTTTTCATTTCCTACATTTCTAAAAACATAATTCAGTTGCCAACACTTTTTCTGAGATTTTTTTTTAGCACCTTATCTCCCTGCTTTTTACCTTGATCTACATTCCCTAGCCATTTTTGTGCATACTATGAGAGAGTTGCTGAAGGCTGCTGACTATAAGGCATTTCTTATGCTGCTGTTGACTGGAAATAATTAAAAATAATTTTCATTTCTAAGTATCAAAGTGAAACAAACAAGTGCTTATGTCACTCTGATGTATTTTATTTTTTCTCTGTTATTGAAAAAAAATAGAAATAGTTGATTAAACATTAGAACATCTGGGAACTTATATCTGACTCATTTAGGGCTAACAAGTCTAAGGCACATGACAAGATTTTGCAGACAAAATAAACTGTTTGGTTTCCTGGCTCACCAAAGGGGCCCTGAATTATGATACTAAACTACTCATCTTGAAAAGGCTGTTTCTATCGCTGTTCAGGTACATGCCTCATCTATTGCTCAATTTAAGTAGTTCGTGAATAAAAAACCCTCTCAAGAGTGACAGTAGGAAGTCTTGGAGCTCAGTCACTCATTTCATTGTAAAATTTATTAAAAGTTTCTTTTTCTTCATTATATTCCTTCTTTGGAATGGTTTGCAACACACTCTCCTCCTCTTTGCAGTTACATTGTTTCATTTATAGAAAGTCAGTATGGGCATGTTTTGGATTTTTTGTTTTAAACAAGATTTTTCTTTATATTTTATTCAAAGCATCACCTTTGCTTAAAAATATCTTTCACTAAAAATGAAAGAGAGAGGTAGATAATTAATTTTGTAAAGTGTTTCTACAACCCCAAGTTGAAATGAAAAATTTTATCTAGAGCCAAATAAAATTTAATCATCTTTTAAATTAATAGATTGTTTTAAAAATATAATCTAGTTTTAATTTGACCAGAAAAAAAAAATCTATAGGACTTTTCAGTGTCCCCAGTTGCCTGCAGGGAATAATGCTCTTCCTGTGAAGAATTACACAGCTTGAAAGAGGGGAATCACCTGGCATATGTCTCCTTTCCAGTTACACAGATGGGACCTGCTGCTCACGAGTCCCTTTCGCCTTTCAGTCATACATTGTTATGAAAATATGGACTATGTTTAAAACCTTAGTGAAGCTGATAGAGACTTTAATGAAGGCTTTTAAAAACTTTGCCAAACTGCTTTTGAAGCAGTTAACTGGAATGCCAAAACTTCCTCTCATTATAACTCACACTTCAGCAGCATCCTGCATGCTGTTTCAGGAAATCTTTTTTCACCACTTTCACTCAGATTCCAAGAATAATCTCCTGAAAAGGTTATTTTCTCTTATGTAGACCTGACTTGTAACATATTCCACTGTGACAGATAGTATTTCAGATTTATGTTTGCTGTTTTTTTTCTGGACAGTAATATTAAGTTACAAACCATTAGTCACTATGTATTTTTTCTTTTTCATTTTCACAGCTGAAAATTAATTAACTTAGTGAAACATTTTTTTATCTTTAAAATTTAAACTGCCTTGGTTTCTACTCATGGGCTTGAAGATAAGGGCTGGTTGAATGTTTCTGTACTAGCTGTACTAGTACTGTTTTTTTTCCTGCTAGAGTTGGCTGCTGGGTGTTGAAGCCCATTGTACCCATGCTAGATGTAATTCTGCTCCGCCAGGGGTTGGGGAATGCTGCCAGCAACCTCTGTGAACAGCCTTTGCACTCTTAAAGTTAGGTTGTTTGTCACCAAAAATGCTCACACAACATGGATTTAGGGGTGATGCCTCCTAAATTTTTTGCTCTTCTCTGACTCAGAAATTGGTCTTTCCAGTAAAACTTTGCCGATAAGGACTTGACACAGAAGGAAAGTTTACAATCTGGATGTGCATGACTGCATCTGAGACAGCTGTTGTGCTATGGGCTTTTTTTAATTCCCTCCAGTGGCTTTGGAGTTGCTGTTTTCTCTGATTCTCCATCAACTTTGGGACAAAAATTCTCCATCACTGCTTTTTCACTTCTCTTTCCTCAGTTCACTTGTAATTTCATCTTCAAGCATAATTCATTACTCTCCTCACCCTGGTGACTCATATCCTGAAGTTATCAGATCTCATATATTAATTTAGACTCTAATCAATGACATGTAGGCCAAAATGAAACCCATTTCCAGCTCCCATGATTGCCAGCATTACAGGACAAACAGATCCAAAAAAATAACTCCAGCGTATTTCTTCCATTGAGTGTTTTGATAGAAAACTACTCTTCCTGTCTTTTGTTGAAACTACGACATCTTTGAAGATGCTGTTTGTTAAACTTTTATCAATATAAAGCTTACTTTTTTTAATGCTGTAGAGAAAAAAAATTATTTACATGGAGACAAAGTAAAGACATAATTTTTCTGTTTCTTTAAGAGATGCTTCCCCAAATCTTTCTAGGGCAAATTTGTTTAGTTTGTCCATTTTTCAGCCTGTCAACACATCCTTTGTGTTCTAATTGTGTCATGTCTAGTTTTAGGTTTTTACAGTTGTCAGTCTTCCAAAGACTTAGTTTTGCAATTAATTTGGAGAAGAAAAGTGCTCTTTAATATGTAAACTAGGGACTAGCACAACTGAAGGAGAGGGAATACTTGGAAAAAATGGTAACCAGGAATTTATTCTGAAACAACACATCTTATAGGCTCTCTTGTTTTTCTAAAAAACATGTTAAAAGACAGTGTTTGGTTTTAATGATGTCAAGATAATGAAGCATAGTGAAGCACTTAAAGCTCTGAGCCATGACTGTAGATGATTTTTTCCATTGTAGATTCAAATGTGAGTGCTGCTGCTGTAGATTTTGTACTACATGCAAATCTACTGCTGTACACATACGCACCCAAGTATCTTTTACACACCACATAGCTTGTGGTGTGGTCATTGCATTCCCTTTTGGTTTATCCCAGCTTTGGAAAACGCTACTGGATCTCCTTAGGGAGCATGAAGACATAGTCGGTCTTTTAAAACTTAAAATACCTATATAAGCTCTACAAACAAGACAAGCTGCAATTTATGATGCTGAGAACCACTATACCAGCATTTCAAAGCTCAATGCACCCTGCTTATTTGCCTTTACTTCTGGTTCTCAGGATTAACTATCCAAGGCAGATAGTTTCTCAAAATTGGGGTCCCTTCCTAATATCAGACCAAGTAACAGGATTAGGGAGGTTTTCAGAACCTTCTCTGAGGTCACAGGAGGGACTCCTTTAATGGCATAGTCAATTTAGGCATATCTCAGGTTTGGTCTATGAATCTAAATGACCATGGCAGCTGGTCATTTGTTCTCACCTTCTGAATCTCATATTTTGTAAATATTGCACCCTTTTTTGTTCAAGAAACACTGCTTATGAATGCTTGTTTGCCACATGCTCCTCTGTACATGAACATAGGGAAGTTATACTTTTTTACGTGTTTTCTAGTATCTGGGTTTTTTTTTCACTCCAACTTCTGGTGGCAAATAAGAGCCTGTTTGTATCTGGAATATTTAATTCCCCCTTTGCAGTCCCAAATCAAACCATTAGAAAACAACCAGGAATGAGACGTAAGTTACATAATTTCCCCAACCACTTCACCTCACACACACCTTATCTGTTTCAAGGTAGAAATTAGAAAAAAAATCACTCTTCTGATTTGTGTGTGCACAAATGCAACATGCTACTAATGACTATCTCACCTGTAAGACAGGGGCCTTCTCTTGCCTTGGGAATTACATTTACTCAAGTTGTTATATCTCAAGCTGTGGATTTAAAAGTTTAAACTGTTCTGATGATCCTGCTAGGGCATTCTGATATTGCATTATACATTTTCTCTTTTTTTCTCACATATTAAATTATTTTTGTAAGCTACTCTTGGGATGAGAAGTGAAGATCTCAATCTAAGACATGTTGGAATTAACTCTTCATCTTTAATGCAAGGATCCAGTAATTCATCATTTTGCCTGTAACTCAGTTCTTCCATTGTGTTCTGAATTGCTTAGAAATTTGGGACTGTTTTTTGGATGAAGCCAACTATTGGCACGGTGCAGTTATTGAAACACCATGGCCTGAGATGGAAAAGACTTCTCAGTCATCTGTTTCTTCCCATTGCCAAGGCAGGATTAGTCTTCACCAATGCACATTTGGCTAACTTTTTGTTCCATTTGGTTTTCTTCCTGCCAGGCCATGAGTTCTGAGAAATTTTCCTGGGAGATGATTATTCAGGCTAATAAAGCTGTAAAATTAAATTAAAACTGAAGCTGTTCAGTGGTGAAACACTATGCTTCTCATGGATGTTCATGTGCTTACTTGTTTAAACTGTGGGTTATGTTTTCTTGTTTCCTTTTTTGAAGTGTACTTACATTTAAAAGATAGCAAGTAACCAGATGTCCATCTGTGTGGGTGCTGCAGATCCTGCCCCATCAGTCTGGGCATCACTTTGTGAGCTGAAATGAGAGCAGCACCAGGACCCCGCAGGCTTGGGCTGATCTCACAGAATTATTGCTGCCTGGAAGAACAAACCAATGGTTCAGAGCCAGCTCACCAGGTCACCATTTCAAGCTCAGCCAGTGAGGCTGTAGGTATTATTACCTGACAGCTTTTTGGCAAGCAGATCCTCTACAAAATGAGCTGATGGACTCAGGCCACTCCAAAGAGGTGCTCACATTTTAGAAAAATGTCCTCAGATAGCCCAAACTGGCACAAAACCACATAAAATCCTAACTCACTGCAGAATACATCTGGCCAGCTATACATGCCCAAAAAATGTTGTTTCCTTACCCAAAAACTATAACCTAAAACATGCTGATCTTTCTTGCTATAGACCAGCAAGCTCAGGACAACATGATAAAAAAATTTGAAGACAGGACATAATCCAAAGAAAAGGGTGATCTTGGGAGCTTGGACAAGCTTGGGAGCTTGGACTCATTGCTGGAGAAGCAAGAAAGAGCTGCTTCCACTGTTTAACCCACTTGCTTTAGAATCCCATTTTGTCCTAGAAATTGGAATACAGCAGCCAAGGGTAAATCCTGCAGATGGAGACAAAGCAAGAGAAAGTGGCTTTCACATAATTTTTCTACAGCCTGTATTAATACTGTCAGGGACACAGGGATGGGTTATGTGGAGGTAAGGACCTTCGGTTCTGCTCTTCCATTTATTTCCCTGTTACATCTTTGAGGAGAACATTGCAGCTTCTCTCTAATCTTCCAGCAGATGAAGAGAACTGTGGAAAGCTGTAGTAGGAAGGAATAGCTAATGGTTCCCCCAGGCTAAGTCCTGTGCTGCAGACCCATGGGAACTCAAGGAATCTTTGCATGCACATACCAGCACTGTTTCAGCTCCATGACTGAATTATCCTAATGCTGGTATTAGATCTGTAAATCCATAACAGGAACCTTGCAACACCACCCACTGCATCCTCTCAGGAGAGAGATTAACCTGTGAACATGCTTTGTGTTTCAAAAACTTATAAAGACAAGACTCCTATTGAGTTATTTAGATTTGGGTATCACACATGTCACTTTGAGAAAAAATCCTGAGAGAAAGTAGTAGTTGCACCTGCTTCTGAGCCTGCAGTCTTTTGGGGAAATTAAGCAGGAGGTATAATTCAGTCACAGTTCCTAATAACGCAGTTTCTTATCTTTGTCCTTTGATTAAACTGCAAAAATGTCTTCCAAGAACGGTCTTCCATGCTTTTGTCTTATGAGACCCTGTGGCAGATGGGAGGCTGGGCCACTCCTGCTAAGCTGAGGATGAACATTCTAATATCTATTTCTACAATTAATAACATCAGATGCCATTTCTCTATACCCTTGACAGGGAAAATAAAATTCATAAAAGGTTAGTTATTTGAAGCAGTGTTGTCTGAGCTAAAATAAACCAACTGTTAAAGTAGCTGTAAAGTAAACTGTAAAGAAGGATGAAAGAAACTGGATGTTCTATTACCGTGCCAGGCATGAACAGTGCTCCACAAAATGTCCCCAAGTTCACCGATCCAAGGGCACTTAGGACTGAAGTAGAACACTCAACACATTGAAGGAGCGGGCTCTAAATGTGCTCTTTATTGAGACGATAGACTCCAAAGAAGGTGCAGAAGGGAGTATATTTTTAAAACTGCAGAATTCTGAAAAGATGTGAATAGCTTCATCAACAAATCATATGAATATTAATATTCATATACTCATTTATAAAGCAATTGCTGGTGAATCAAGTTGGTCATCTTCAGAGCAGGATGCAAGGATAATTTGTTTAATCAATTTTTTTTAAAAACTGGTTCATTAATTAGGTTCCACCAAAGCAAAGAAGCTCAAATAGTGACACTGAGATCTGAATGAGTCAATTCTGAAAAGATCAAGTATTACAATTTATTATTTTTACCTGATGATGGTGCTTTATATCATTGGCTAAATTAGCTCCCAAATGCTTTTGAAAAGAAAGGAATACTTGCAGGATATAGGGAATAGACTGCAGATCCTTATATGAAACTTTTCACATTTTCTCATTACTACTTGATATACCAAATTATGCTAAAATTAATATTAGTGAACTAGCTGCATATTCAGTGCAAAAAGATCAAGTGTAAAAGAGAATAGTACATGAAAACCAAAAGGCACTGGGTTTGGTACAAGTATCACTGACTCCTACAGTAACGTATCTCCTTGTCTGTTTCAAATACGTATAGAAATAAAGTAAATCCTTGTGCTGATATTTATACTTCATGGTATCTTGACACCACGAACAATTCTGCTTTAAGGAATTTTGTGGTCCTTTTTCTTTCTTTTCTAAGTCACTGAAGCTTTTGAGTCATGCAAGCTTTAATACAAGGTTTTCAAAACTGGAGACTTAAAGAAAGATTAATGAATTTTTTCACAGGTGTATAAACAAATTGTGAAATGTAAAAGTACTTGCTGAATACATTTGAAAGAAATTTGCCCAAATAAATCTTTTGGAGACCTCATTTTTTTGCTATGAAAAAGAGGTAATTAAATGCCTAGAGTCAGATTCTGGACATGTGAGCATTACATATGACTCAAAGTAAGTAAAATTCAGGTGCCAGAACTAGGAAAGGCTTTTTAGAATCGTTTCTCTCAACCATCCCAGAAATTCCCAAACAAAATCCCAGCTATCTCAGTTTGAACTGCTGCCTGACACAGCCTTAAACTGGAACATTGACAGATGGCCTAGGGGTCTGTCTCCCATTGTGGCTCTGGCAGGTACAGAGGGGTGCATCCATGCCTAGAAGCACATGTAGTCCCATAAGTATGCCTGGACCATGTCTATCAAACACCAGAAGAAGGTCCTCACAGAAGATGACTAAAGAGGTAACATTGTGCCTCCCATCTAAGTGTTATGTAGTAGCTCATCAAGGATCAAGATGACCATGGTCTGAGGGAATTTGCATTCCTAAATTTACCTTCAGAGAAAGATGCTTTTACTCAATGATTCTGGCCACTCCTGCAAGGACTGCTTCCCTCTGGATATGGTACTAGGAAGTGAAACTGGAACTGAAAACTCCCTACTCTCACTAGAATAGAAAATCATCAGGAGAGGGGCTGGGAGACACAAAATGTACAAGAGACATGGTCACACTTGTAATCTGTCTGATCAGAACCTTTATGTCATGTAATGCTTAGCCCATGTAGTTCTTAGAGGTCTTGATGTTACCCCAGACAAAATGGTAGAAATTTATCACCAAAGTGCAACATGATGTGCAGGTTTTTTCCTTTTCTATGTGTCTATTTTTTTTTGCTTTTTCTTTTCTACAATAATAGTTTTGTCCCTGAATCGTGACAGGGGTTTAGGAAGCACTACAAGGCATGAATTCAGAGAAGAAACTCCAGTTAGAATTGCTACGAGGGCAAAGAGTTTAAGCCTTCCCTTAAAGCATCCTATTGGCTAAGTTTAAGAGTTCTCTGCACAGCATTTGGAACTCTGTGACTCCTGGATGTCTAACAATACCCTCACCTTGTATATCTAGAAATGTACTAAGGAGGAAGGTGATTTATAGATAGATACCTGAAAATTCAGCACTGTGACAACCAAGTTCCCCTTTCTGAACCTAGCCGCCTTTTCCTGAATCAGCCAGAACCAAGAACTAGCTCTGCTTCCGTCATTAAGATCAAATAACAGTTATGACTGGAATAGGTCCCTAAAAAATGATGTAGTTCTCTTTCCAGAGAGCCACAAAATCTATATTTAAATTCAGGCTATGATGATGGGTTGAAAACCATATGCATTTAACCACTTTGATTTATAAAAGTAAGAAAGAGGTAGAATAATTGCTTTTTATCACCGATTGTGTCTCAAAGGTCTTTAGAGGGATGTGTGTGCATTCGCTCTCAAGAGGGTGGGAAGGTCTTTTGTTTCACCTGTGTGATTTAGTGATATCCAGGAAGAAGGTATGATCAAAGTCAATTCTTGATTCTCAAAGCAAGAGAGATTTCAGAGCTTGGGCTCTATGGCCAAGGGTAGGCTGCATTTGGAGGTGGGGAGAAGCATAGTCTCCAGGTCTTTATCTCTGACCTATACGATTTAGAGTTTCTCTTCCTCTCTTCTGCCTCGCTGAAAGATCGGCCATGTAAAGAGCCTTTCTGCTGGCCCTTACCCATGCTTAAGCTATTGAAGAGGAGAAGGAAGAAGAGGCCTTGACCTAAGAGGTTTGAGAACAACCAAGATCGATGCCTCAGGTTTAATCAAAAGTTCTAATCAAAAATCACAAGGCATCATTCTATTGACTTCACTGAGCATAAGATCAGACCCGATCTGAACTAATGAACTAGGACTCCCAGGATAAATTGTCTTACTATTTTTTCCAGAATTTTTGCAGTATTTTAAGAGCATTAAGGGAAGGTGATCCAGAAAGCCTAGCAAAGAAAAGAATATAATTGTGCAAGGAAAGATAAAATAGAAACACATCCATCAGCTGGGTATGGTTTAATTAGATGAAACCCAAGATGCATTGGCAATAATTTCAAAAATATTCTATGCACTGGGGGATGCGGAGGTGATTTACAAACCCATTGTTTGCAAATGCAAATGCAATGAAAAAATATGGATGTAAGCAAAGCTTTGTGCTGCACTGAGTAGCTAACAAGTAATCCGAATTTGGGTTAGAAATCATGATACTGAGATAATCCTTATATTTGAAAAACGCAATAGTCTAAGAAGAGGATGAAATTTAAAGATCTATTATTTACTAATGAGAATGTAAGAGTTCTAGCATATTAAAGAGCTGAGTGAAGTTTGGGAATGAAAGAGATTTTAGTTGTATGAGAGGGGAAATATCCTTAAAAAAAAATCATCATTATTATGCCTCACATTTCTTATGATATGATACAAGAATTGGGAAATAATTTCCCTAAAGGAAGTGGCATATAATTAGTAAGATATGGTAGGAACTTTAATTACATAGGGCTACAATGACTTTCTTCCATGGAAGATGAAATTGTTGGTTTTGAAATTGAATCTTCCATGAATTGAAATTCATGGAAGATGAATGTGTTTTGTGAGAGGAATATAGGAACTTTTCTTAATTTTCTGAGCTTATTAACAAAAAAGGCTGGGGAACGATTGAAAAAAGTGAGACTCTTCTCAGGAACTTATATTCAAGTTTTAGAATCTGTCTGTTCCTGAGATAGATAGAAATAAAAGATGTTCAGAAAAAGGAAGGGAGACTTATTAATAAGGATTAAGCTTTATTTTTGAAACGGAGTATATTAATGAAAGGTCACGACATGAGTATGAATAATTCACTCCTAAGAGATCTGCCATTTCATCTGGCATGAAAAGCCCCATTGCACAGCCAAGCCTCCCCCAAGTATGCTCAACATATGGCACAACAATTGAAAGTGTTCATAAAAATAATTCTACTGAAGAGATGCCCTTTTGGTAGAGTGATCTACCATCACTGCTGTGATAGTGGGGTTTCATTCCTTGTCTTGCAGAGATCAAACACCCAGAACTTGTTAAGAAAAAGGATATTCTTCTAGACTCAGATATCTCAGCACAATTAGCATCTGAGTTGCTATTTCAATAGTGTACTTCAATTGCAAGAAATTTTATATAGTGTGATATGGAGAGTTTCCACCCATATTCTGTAAGACTAGAAGGTCAGGGCTGTATGTTTAATAAAGAAAATATGGCAAAAACTGATGCGAAGGTTTCAGACAAAGTCAGCTAAAGTGGAGGTGTGAAGCCACCCTTGGGATATCTTCCTCAACTTTACAGTTACAACGGAGACTGATTTTTCATCTCTGGGTTTTCAGAGAAGAAAGGTGTCTGGCAGAAGCAGAAAAGGACTGAAATGAAAGTAATTGAGAAAGAGAGTGAACTGGAGCTCTGCAGGAAGACAGTTCAGCTCAAGGACATTTCTACAGAGATCTTTAGGCTCCCTGCCTCCATTGCAATACAAGGGTGCAGAATGGTGCTTCCTTTCCTCCCGCAGCAATACAACAGACGACTCTCAGCCAACAACTTTCTTTTTTGGCAGCATATTTTTTGCTTCAGTTGATTTTTCTGACTAGAGCCTGCAAACACAGTGGATGCTTATGTTCACACTGGGAATATAAACTTCCTGCTTCCAATCCATTAAGCATGGTCTGTGACAACGTCCGCACCACTTCTTATTATACAAATACGTGTAATCCATCAAACAATTCAAAAAAAGTAGAACTCGTCAAAGTTTGTATATCTGACATAAAATCTGTTTGCTTTGTGGAATATGCACAGAAGGCAAGTGAAGTGAACAGTTGAAAGCACACCATAAACTACGTATGAATCAAAGCTGGCGTGGATATACAAAAACAAACCACCTCTCCCTTCCCCCGAAAGAGAGACGGGGATTAGACTTGAAAGCAGGAGAGCATCCAGCACTACGCTGTGGGTTATGGACCTAAAGCCTTGGATCTAAACTATTGGAATGAATGTTCTTTGGCATAAAGGAAATTCAGCGATTTTTCATTATCATTAATCTTCCAACAGCATGTCTAAGAGAAGAATAGCAGCCAGTAGCTAATTAGACATCTGCTTTAAAAAAACAGAATTCATGTTGTGGGTTTTTTTGCTGTAGAATTAATACATGTGAAATGTGCCAGGCAGCAGGGGCTAGAGATGGAAGCTCTCTCTTTGCAGAGCAAGTGCAGCCCCGTGTGTGTCTGTGCCAAGCTAGGACAGGTGTTTAGCCTTCTACCACTGTGGACCTTGCCAAAAAAAAATAAAAAAAATAAGAAAGATTCATTTTAGGATCCTCTCCTAAAAATAAAGTGTGGGTTTAAAACCCTTTTCAGAAGAGCAGCCACAGCTTCAGGTAGCACATATGAGTCCTACCACCTTTATCTGCAAATGCAGAAGTAAACTGGCAGTGACATACGTTAGAGTCTGCTATTTCCCAAGCCTGGGGAAATAGCAGACAACAACATTGTTTTCTAAAAGGCTGTTCATCCCTTTCAGATGAGTGATCTAATTCATAGGTTTGTGGTCACAAAGGTTTCAGACCAAGACATCTGGAATCTCGAACTCTCTGGCAGATCAATGTGCACACCAGCAAGTTTTTAAGCGCAGGTGCTGTGCAGTCAATATTGTTTCATGGAGCAAGTTGTAGAGACCTCACTTATCACTGCCACCACTGCTGGGAATCTCTGTAGCACCAAAAGTGCTGAACCTAGATGGACACTCTCCAGGCCTCCACATTCACAAACAAACCACCTATATAGCACTTGGGAATGGGACATCTCACCCTATCTCTGTCTTTCCTACATATCAAAAGTTTTAATCTCTGCAGCCAACTAATCAAAAGTGTGTTACTATAAAAGATAAAAAGCCCTACTCCTATTCCTCTTTCATACAAACTGAAGCACAAAACAGAACAGCTCATTAAAGTCAACTTCTACTACATAGCAAGAGCATGGCTGTTGTCTGCCCCAAGGAGTTCACTGTCTAAGGGTCTAAGGGTCTATGTCTAAGGGTCATACCTCAGATTTAAGGGTAACACCTCTGATGTAAGAGTGAGAGATAAACCTCTAGCAAGCAATGGGTTTTGATTAGGCTGTGTTACAGCAGCATAAGAATTATCACCTCACTAAATAAAAATATCTGTATTTGTACATACATTATATTTATATGTATATACTTAAACAAATTGTGAAATTTATCTGAAAATCAGGGTGGATTTTTTTTTGCTTGAGCCTGGACAAAGTAAAAGAAACATTGCATTAATTAGTATACCTAAAAAGTTGTTAGTGTCACTTCCAGTAAACTGTGGGGCATTCATATATCTGAATGCAAAAGTTATTTGATTACTTTATTTCAATCAGAGCCTGATAATTATCAGTTTGATTTTGCAAACTCTTAATTGTCTCCAAGTCCATGTCAGTTCTGCAGGATCTGCTGAGCATCTTGCAGAACTGAAATCCTCTTGAAAAGCGTGATTACCCGGGGATTGATTTTGCCATCCTTTTTGCTGATTTCAGTGGCACTGTTTGTGAAGTAAGGTGGTGGTGTGAATGAGCTGTTTATGCTCCTTCTTTTAGATAAAAGAACGTCTGAAAGAGACTCAGGCATAATTTTGCATTAAGGTTGTTTGCACATACCATGGAAACTGCTCTAAAGATCATCTCTAGTAGGCAATCTCATCTTTATGGAAACTGCTTGAAGGTATCTTTCTGCAATTTACATCATAATTTTCTTTGATCTTTATTTTCTTTTTCCCTGTAGTGGATTATCACAGACAGAAATTCCTGTTAAAATATGCTAAGAAAAATGCAACTTGAATGAGGACATCTCTGAATGCAATGCTGGTAGGACATCATATTGAAAACCACAGATTGCCCTGTTTTCCCAATTCTTCAAAATGACTAAAGGCCTTGTCAATGACAAACTACTAAGCCTGACCTTAAAATTTGTTAGATGAAAATAACAAATCTTGCTCCACGATACTATTTTTCAAGCAATGGGAGGCATGGTTTTGCCACAAGTAGCATAAATATGATTGGATAATTTGCTGTCCTGGGGTTACACATAAGATGAAGTTTGCTTTTAAAATTTTGGCACCAATTATCTTTAGCTATTAATCTTGAAATTAAAAAAAGTAAATCCAGAATTGCATCCCAAATTTAGTGGCTGTAAAATCCTTTTTCACCAACGATGCACAGGTCCTCACAGCTGAGGTCTGTTTGATCAGTTATGTTGACCTTTTCCTGCTGTCAGGCACCTTTCACTCTTCTATGTTGAGTCCAGTAGGTTGCCTAATGAGTAACTTCTACGAAATTTCCTATTCTTGATTTGAAGACATTGCAACTGGAAAATCTTTGCAATCTGCTCCAGTGGACAAATGGCCTTGTTGATCAAAGTTTATTTTCACTATGTTTTTCCTTGACAACAGTCCCCAGTTATTAGGCTGCCTGAGGGGAACCAAAATTAAATTATCCTCTGTAGATGATGGAGGAAGAAATATTATCATCATGCCAGCTCTGTCACATTAAAAATGGGAACATGAACCCAACATTCCAATTGTGTAGGAAAACACCTTACTGAGAAGGCAGTATCCAGAGAAGGTGACATAATGGTCCCTGTTCAGCATTAAAGAAAGCATAAAAATTGCTTCAATTAGTATAGGATACTTTAGATGAAGTCTGCTAGTTTCTGAGCCATAAATACTGGGCTGAGACTATATGGGATCTTCTCTGTGACCCTTATCTAAATAACCAGCTCCGTACCACATAAGGACTGAAGTGCAGAGGTTCCAAAGAGAGTGTCATTTCTGTCACTTGCTGGGGAGCATGCAGAAAAGTGCTCAAGGGCCACCTAAAAGCAGTGATGATCTGTTCAAGGACAGGAGTAGGTCATTCTTCTGGGAGTGGAGCTCTGTCATTAGAAACGGTGGTCCCTCTCTCTTCTGCCTGTGAAAGTTTAAAGGTGATGCTAGAGATAAAAGCAGCCTTCAAAGGAAATATCTCTGCAAAATCTTTTCCAAGGTAGCACCACGGTCACCTCAACAGAGATGATGAAGAATCAACTCAAGGTGGAGGCATGAAATGCCAGAAAACCTCTCTCTGAACCAACACAAAATGAGAGCAAACCACTCAGCTCCCTGAGATCGACTGGGCCTCACTTTATGTCCACTGATTTCAACTAGCACCCTGGAACTTCTCTGATCTCCAGCCCACCTGAGCTGCCTTGTTGCTTTATTGGCCCCCTCTCCTTTGACCACAATTTTCTCTGGCTGCAGGCCAGAGGGAGCATTAAGTACCTGCATTTCTAAATTTAATTATAGTGTTTAAATAATGATACAGAGCATTGATTCCATTTACTCACAATGGCACAAACCAGCTTTAAGTATTTAATATTAGGGCACTTCCTGTCTCACCACTCTCCATTTAATTACCTTCTGTCAATTAGAAGAATCCCTGAGAGGCTGGTCTACTTTACACTTTAGAGAAACTGAATACCCCAGGCATTACAGCAGATTTTCTTTAGTATTTTATGTCCTGCAGAGAAAAATTTTCTTGAAATTAAGTGGATGGTGTATTTGAATCTTTATACTGCATACCTACAATTCACTCTGAACATGCTTGTGGGCTCTCACAGTCTGACCTGAGTTTATAACCAGTGTGTTTATAAACTCTTCTTGTGGGGCTGCCTGCACAAAAGGACTCTGAAACAGGGATACATGTGTCTCTGCTTACCATAGTGGGGGAGACCCCCACCCATAATGCCAGTTCCTGAGCACATTGCACCCTTCCAGCCCCAGAATACTGCCTGCAGATGTCTGCTGAGGGCAGCTGTGAGTTGTTCTTGGTCCCCAGGAGTGGGGACCTATGTGACCACAGGAGTACTGCATCCTTGAGAGATTCTCTTGAGAGATGAGCTATCCTGAGATGAGCTGAGAGCTACCCACTCTCTGCTTTCCAAGTGTTTCCATCTATCTCCAGCATATGAGAATATGAATATGAGCCAGCAATGTGCCCAGGTGGCCAAGAAGCATCCTGTCTTGTAACAGAAATAATGTGGCCAGCAGAACTAAGGAAGTGATCATCCCCCTGTACTCAGCACTGGTGAGGACCCACCTTGAGTACAGTGTTCAGTTTTGGGGCCCTTACTACAAGAGAGACATAGAGGTGTGGAAGTGTGTCCAGAGAAGGGCAACAAAGCTGGGGAGGGGTCTGGAGAACAAGACTTATGAGGAGCAGATGAGGGAACTGCTGTTGTTCAGGCTTGGGGATAGAACGTTGAGGGGAGACCTTATGACTCTCTACAACTGCCTGAGAGAAGTGAGAGTCAGTCTCTTCTCCCAAGTAACAAGTGATGGGAAAAGAGGAAATAGCTTCAAGTTACACCAGGGCAGGTTTAGATTGGATATTAGGAAAAATTTCTTCACAGAAATTCTTGTCAGGCGTTGGAACAGTCAGCCCAGGGAAGTGGTTGAGTTGCCATCCCTGGAGGCATTTAAAAGATGTGTAGATGCGGTGCTGAGGGACACGGCTTAGAGGTGGACTTGGCAGTGCCAGGTTAGCAGTTTAGCTCAATATCTTAAAGGTCTTTTCCGACCTAAAAGATTCAACACTTGTCATGATTCTTCATAATATCAGCAAATGCATCCCTCCCTCTCTACCCTGGGACCAAGTCACACTGCATGCAGCAGCAGGTCTTCTACTCATTCTGCCTTCTCATCTCTGCCTGATGCTTGTGTATAGCCACTCCTAAAGGTCATCCACATAGAGGGTCTTTCTCTGCCTTACATTTCTGCTCGATGTTGTTGGCACATTGCTTTCTGTGCCTCACTAGTGCTCATGCACCCAGGAAAGCAGAAGGACCCTGCCTCAGGTCTGTCCATGTGGACAGCACACAAGAAAGTCTGGTTTGATCCTTCTGCCCATGGCAAACGTGTCTCTGATATGGACACAGCACAGTTGTACTTTCTCCATGTGCCAGTGCTGTCAATGAGAGGTTGGGAAGAAAGAGAAGCAGGAGGACTAGGAGGAAGATACAAATATATTTAAATTTATGGTTTTCCCTTCTTGGGACCGAAATCACAGGCTTTCTAGTCACAGTTTTCCATACTGACTTGACCAAACAATCCCCCTTCTTGTTCTCTGTGCCACATTTGTTCAGCTCCTCTCCTAGGGGAGGCTAATTTTGCAGCTTCCTAGAACTGATTAAGAGCAGCTTTACGTTAATAACAGTGTCCTCTTGACAGCTCTTGATGCTGATTTGCTACGCTGCTGCAGCAGCCGTCCCAACGCAGTCACAAGTGGTGGAGCTGCAAATCCTCACTGCAGCCGAGAAGCATCCCACCCTTGATACCCTGGCTGGTCCCACCACCCCCAGAGGAGACAGGTCTCTGTCCTCATCCTTTGTGGTTGCTAGCAATGTCACAGTCAGGCTGATGCTGCCCTGGAGGCCCCACACAGGACTTGTTGCAGTCACCTGAGGGACAGTTTTCCTCCCTGATTACTATTCCATGCACCACCTGTGAGCGTTTGCTGCCACAGAGCTTCACAATCATTCTGAGTGGCTCATCTGCCCCCCCCCTGGGAGATATTTACTTCCTGAAAACATCTCCTCCTTCTGTCCTTACCTCCTCCAAGATCTGTTAGTGTCCCCCGTTACTCAGGGAATGTACCATCAGATACCAACTGCTTAAGATCAGGTTTGGCTTTCCTTGTAAACACCCTTGTGCTTTTATTTAACCCCTTTGAACACCTGAAAGTTTGCTCTTAGCCTTAAAGCTTCCTAATGGTTTCTTCTACCTACAGAGTGTCCTGTGCTCTCTTTGTCTCAGCCATAGGAGCAGAGGGGGCTGTGGGGTCGCTTGGAGGTGGTCATCTCCCCTTTTTTCAGAAGTTTAATTCCCCACACGAGGACAAGGAAATTCCTATCAGATCTAACTGCTAATTTTTCTGTTGAAAATGCCTTAGCAGACCCTCTTTGAAATATCTTTGGTTATATCAGTCTGGTGTAGCTATCTAACTGCCTGTATCTTTTTTCCTGAGTTTCTCTGTTATCTTAGACACCATTTACTGGAATTACAGTTTTATCTCTAAGATGAGATAGGTCTTCCTAGATCTGCCTTTTTGGGCTATCACGTCTTCATCACAGCTTTGGAATAAACCATGAAGTCTAAGTGCTGAAATCACATCTAAGTCCCATATACTGCATTATATCTTAGACACCAAAAATACCTTCTTGTTGATGTGCTATTTCCCTCCTCTGAACCTGAACTCCCATCTTCCTTTTTACTATTTGGTCTCTGGTTTTCACAACAGAAAGATTTGGAGGCAGTGAAGTGGTTTACGAGGTAATTTTTTTCTATGTAACCACTTGCATTTGCAAATAGATTTTTAATTCTCAAAAATAAATATTAGTAAAAAGGTGGTGGGAAAAGCCCCCATTGTGCTGGGTCTGGTGGGGAAAGGGTTAATTGTNNNCATCCCATTGGAGCCACGCCCAGGGGGAGGGGCCTGAGCTAGCCGGGGAGGGGGAGGGACAGGAAGTGACATAAAAGGAGGAAGTTCCGCCCTTGGGGCAGAAGGAGCAGGGAGAGTCCGGGTGTGCTCCTATCCTGATGGCGGTTGTATACTCCTCTGTCCGTGTTACCGTTGTTATTTCCCGTGGCCTTTGCTGTTTTGTTAAATTGCCTTTGTCTCAACCCATGAGTTTTAATTCCAATTTTCCCCTCCCGGCCACGCCGCTGGTGGGGGACTGATTTGTGCAAGCGGCTGCCATGTGCTCCTTTGTTCCCATCTGCGGCCAAACCACCACATCTCGGTTTAGTGTCTAGCCTGACATCTCCATGTGCATCTCCTTCCTAAGAATAACAACTTTTTTTTTTTTTTTTAACTTCTTGGATCTTAAACTATAGCTTCCTATTGATGCTGCCATCCTTCTATGTGATTACTTTCAGAACAAAGGAGGTGTAAAATGTTCCTGTTTCACTTAAGGGCATTTTATATTCACTTACCACTTGGATGTGAATGGTCACACTGGGAGCATGGTCTGGACAATCATGGAGAAATGCCTGCTCCTCCTCCTGCTTCCCAGGGCAGCTCTCCAACCTGAAACCATGGAGGGCTGTCACAGGGAGCATGAGGTATGAACAATCCCTTCATCTCAATGGAGCTCTGAATTTTAAGATTTATGTAAGTGGAGGAAAAAACTTTTCCCAAAAGGCTTAGGCATGCTCACATCCTTTGCAAATGCAATTATTGTAATGGTATGCTCCACTCGGGATAATGTAATTTGCATGAGTAAGTGGTCTATATTTAGTTTAAAGACAAGCTGTTTATTGAGTGTAATATGAGGCTCAAACTTAACAGATGAAGACTACAGACCATGGCTAAAAGTTATAATTGTCCTTGTTTTCTGAGCACGTTTGACATCTCTGCCTCACATGGAGCGTATTCTGCTTGGGCAAATGAGGAAATTCACAGGGCTCCCATTCCGTGGGGCAACCTGCAGTGTGTGAGTTAAAGCTGCATATTGCAATTTTTCACAATGTTTTTTGCTAGAAATCTTCTCCAGAATATAAAATAGTAGAAAGCATCAGACTCGTCTATTAACTTTGAAAAATAGAAGGCACAGACACAGCAAATATGAACTGGAATATGTGCATACGTGCAAGGCCTCCAGAGGAAAAGGAATGGAGGACTGCTGAGAATCAAATGAGGTTCAGGAAAGATCTGATGCTCTTGGGAGGAAGGTAAGGAGACATATATTGAGAAAACTTGCATTTTACTCAGGGAATATTACATTTTTCTCCACCTTCATTCCTCTTCCCTCCCAACCCCACGTGCATTCATTTCCCCTGGCCTGTGAGATTAAAGCCATTATTTGTTCCAGGGATAAATTTGTTTTATTTTAATTGACATTAAAAATAAAAACTCTTTGTAGGTCACTGAATTTCATAATTGCTGAACTGAGAGCTCAGATATCTTCTATGTTTAACATAGAAGAACGCATTCTCTGCTCTTTGTGGTTATGAGGAATGACCACTTCTGATTGAAGTTACTATCACCTGGTGTCAGGAAAAATTATTATGATAAGAAGTGTAGTACCTTCTAGGATGTCTCCATGCACTTATTCTACAATCACGAATCACACAGCCCTTGACCATCAGATCACATCTGAGAAGGCAGTATCACCATCTTTCTCCTGGGCTTCAATAACACTAAAGGGTAAATTTGCAGAGTATAATTTAGGTATTTCATATTTAATCCAGCAAACAGATAGGATACACAGGCAATTAGCAAGGACATACAACATTGTAGTAGGAGAAGGAGTGCAATGGAAGGTCTCTACGCTATTCTAATCATGTCCTTATCTTGCAGCCCCTCTGACATAATTAAAATTTGTTGGACAATTTATAGGTAATATTAGGTCTGGATAAACACAAGTCTATTAATTAAGTTTTCCCACAAGATAAACTGTTCTCTGTGGTTTGTTCTACACTAAAATCACAACATTGTTCCCCAGGATAGGCTGCAGGATGTAGGCCACATAAACCACTACCCTTTTCCGAAACAATTACTTCACATACCCAAAAGTAATGATGAAATTGTGTTTTCCCCTTTAGCTGTAACCAACAATATAAAGACAGATCAAAGGAAGGCTTTTCCCCAGATGTCACACTCCATTTCCACTTCATTTCCCCTTGCTTGGTTTGATTGATGCTCCAAGCTAAGGAAAAGAGACTTGTTTTTTTCCGAGCTGATTTTCTCTCTTGAGTTTAAACAAGCAGAGATGGGTAGAACTTGGTAGCACTGGAAGCTGAAAGGCTAAAATCAAATGAAGGATATCAGCATTGAATACACCCTGGAATCCTGTGGGGACAAGAAAAGCATCCATGTCTTCAAGGTTGGCCACCCATACTTGTGGCTTAATAAATACCCAAAGAGATGGGCTATGTGTGACAACCCTATAGTACATAGCAAGTATAAACACCATATTGTGTGCTATCTCCTAGCCAGGATTTGGGGCACAGCAGTGCTCCAGTCCATCCCCAGCCCTGACACCCGTGCCCTGCAGGTGAGAAGAGGGTGCCTTGGAGCACAGACCAGAAGAGCAGGGTACTATGGAGTCACCAAGCACTGTCATCCTGGGGATTTGAGGTACTCAAGTCCTAAGCTGCCATTAACTCCATTTGCACAGGACACCATGTGAAACTATAACAATGTAATGATATAATGACCTGTGGCTGTGGAGCTTCTCCTTTCCTCCCATGACTTTCTCACTTGAATTTTTGAGCTTAAAATTTTGAGTCCCTTCATCCTTGATGCTCATATCCAACTGCATACCTGATGTTAAACACGGGTAGCTGTTTTTTTTCAATATCTTATTGCATGCTTTTTAAGTTATGGCTGGAGGAGGCAGTGGGCCTGTTATTAACCAATGCGTGCCTCCAGGGATAGCAAATTCAGGTACATACCTTCCCCGAGCTAAGAAGATGCTATCCTATGCTCTGTGCAGTCCTGCTGTTGCTCCACCACAGCCCTCTTGCAGGTCCTGCTTGGGTCCAGCTCAGGACACTGAGGTTTATGGCTGCTCAGAGGAAGAACGGGCAGAGCTGAGTCCATCCCCTGAGGCTGCTGATGAGAGAACAGTGGAGGACATTCATACCTCTCAAAAACAGTGATTCTCCCTTATTGGCAGCGTGTGATTTAGGTGTAAAAGCAAACACTAAATAATGTAGAATATAATCTTAATACCAGTTAACTAGGAAAAACACATTAACATACATGAATCTGTTTACCTTATGTCCTACCTGATAAATGAAGGGCAAGAAAAGGGTAAATGTACATTAGATCATAAAAATTATGATAGTTTTACCTAATAAAATGCATTACTGTCATCAGAACCACTTGATATATTTACAACCAAGTCTCCATTGTCCCTTTGCATCTGCTGTGATTCAATTATGATGGTAGTACCAATCTGTTAATATCCTTTTGAGCTGGCTTAATTTGCCTTCCGTTATTTAGGCAAATTACAGGAGGTGAGAAGGGCTGAACAAGTAACCTTATTAGCAGAGAGACCTTCTTATGGATGCAGACTGAGTGAAGGTTAAAGAAAAAACTTACAATGAAAAAAAAAGTTCAGGATGAAACTTCCCCTTTTAGATGACTGCTTTCATTACAAAAGCTAGTTTATTTGCCTCGATGTTAGTATCAATATTTTTATTAGGGACTTTTTAATTCTATTTTTTCTTTTTTCTTCTTTGGTCTTCAAGGCACTACTTTGTTGACAGTAAAATATATGGACCCTGCTCAATTGCCATTATTTGTATTTATGATATTGCAGATCATGCTTCCACAAAAGAACAGATTGATGTTTCTGAAAATTACTGTGTCCAAATTATATCTTTCCCCACTATTTCAAAAAAAAAAAAAAAAAAAAGAGAGAGGATTAAAAAAAAAAAAAGAGAAAAAAATAGAGACAGAATTCATGGAAGCTTTTTCTTGGTCTTTCCCACTGGTGTAGACGCAAAATGATTTCATTAAAATGTATGAAACTACCCTGGCATAAAATTAATATGGGAGGAGATTTCAGCCCATGGTTGTTGTATAGATTCTGAAGTATCAAAACTGCCTCTGCTACATCAAGAGCTGCATTCATGTAATTCAGGAAAGGATGGGGTCTAATGCATTCTGATTATTTCTTTATCAATTTTCACTGGCAGCACCAGTCTATACTATTGAATAAGTTATTAAGCTTTGATTGATTTATCTTTCTTCAGGCATTAATTTTATATTTGAGGCAATTCCTGTAAAAGAAAGAAAAGGGGTGCCACAAAACATGAACTCTGACTTTTCAAAGCAAAAAGTTACTTGGGTAATTCCCATGAAAGAAAAATTTGCAGTAATTTGTTCTTCTACATTTGACACTTAAATAAAGAGCAGAGGATTTTTCAGAATGAATGTTGGATTTTTATTCTGATTGTCTTTGTTTTCTCTGTCTTCCTCAAGCAGGGATTGATGGTGGCTGCTCTCAAAGATAACTGATTCAAAACACACCGAAGACTGTGACAATGTCTCCATGAAACTCCCTGTGGTCTGGATCAGGCCAAGCTGTGGTTTGCTTGGCTTCTAAGACTGCTGGTTTCCATTTTCTTAGATTTCAGCATGAGGTAGCCAAATGTGCTTTAAAATGAACAGACCCTCCACTCTCAATGGAGGTTTGTCAGTTTGAGGCAGACAATGGAATGCAAGCATTTTAGCTGAAAACCAAGAACAAAAAATTTTAAAACTGCGTATTTCAACTTATGTATGACAGTCCTACAATGCTATCCCAGAATTCCTCGGTCAGTTCTGAACTTTCTCTCTACCTCTTTTTTATCTCTGATTTTAGTAAACGTGGGCAATATTTAACTCTGCCATTCCTATAAAAAATTGACTTGTTGACCTAACAAAATTAAAGCTTGCAGGACACAAGACAGCTGTCCCACAAGGAGGCAATTACTATGGGCGGAAAGGAGATGGAGAGCAATATTGTCATGAGAAAAAATTAATCAAAGGGAAAAAAATGGTCAAGATGCTTTCTCAGTGGAAAGAGTTCAACCCAAACAGATCCTACAAAACTTCTGTTTGCCAGACTGTACTTAAAGGGCCCAACTCCATTCCTTCATTCCCAGACATAAATAAGCAGAAATGTAGGGCAATTACTGTTGACAGCCTTTATCAATTTGGGGAGAAATAACAAAGAAAGATTTAAGTCTATCAAAACCAGTGTTATTGAGGAAGTTAATTATTACATGTAAAGACATCGATAAGGATAAACCACAATGGCGCCCTTCTTGCAGACTACATAAAAACTTTGACAAATTGTTAGACTAGAATAGACTGACTACAACTATCTTGTTAGTTCTGCTTTTCTGACATCATGTCATGGTACTTAGATAATTTTTTATATTGTGGAAATAAAATAATAAATTCCCTTTTGTTTTATTTTTTAGATCTTTACTCAGTTTTAGATAGGTATTTCACCGCAAGATTTTAGAGTCCATTTATTTGGGACAGGTTATATATCTCATAATGGACACAAGTAATTTACTTGGTATCAGAGAGACAAACACAGATATGCTGTATTTATCCAGGATTAAGCCTTTTTTTCTAATGATTCAATGACTGTTCTGAATAACTAATCTTGCATATATCATTTGCTTTAAGATGGATGAGCTATTGCACCAATATTAAAGATGGTTAAGAATTACCCTCCACAATATAAATCACCCAGTTGCTGTGAGGGATGTCACCTTGTATGACAAAAATGGGAGCGTAGGAAATTAGAAAGGAGATTAATGTCATGTTCTAATGCTCTTGCATAGAAGTTATATATAGTTTGCATCTCTACTGCTTGATCTTTCCATACCTAGAGTAAATTGGTTTATGAAACATCCAGAATCACATAATGAAAGATTAGATACAGTAAACATTTAGATTAATCTGTCTACTAAGTGTGTCCGGAATTAATACCAGGATGTAGATTTTTAGTGTCTTGAAAAAAATCCTCACTAATGAGAGGTTTATTTTTTCATTTAATGGAGCTCTTCTGAAAGGCAAGAGTCTGCCATCACATCTGATCGCAGCAAATGACCTTCCTCTTTGAAGAAAGCTTTATCAGATATAAACTCAAAATCCTCTCCTAACAAGGATCACTGATAAGCACTGAAGTTGTCTGGAAGTGGAAAACTCTAGTGTGATAGCCAGTGATTTCCATCAATGTATGACTTCATGATACACTATGTGAAGATGTGAACATGCTCTGCCAGTGCTTTGAGATGGCCAAAATCCCTTGATCATTTTCACTGAATTTTTAGAGTTGGAAGGGACCATAGAGNNNNGCAGGATTGCCCAGAGCTAGAGCATGTCACTCAGGATGGCATCCAGGCGGGTCTTGAAAATCTCCAAAGAAGGTGACTCCACGACCTCCCTGGGCAGCCTGTTCCAGGGCTCCGGCACCCTCACCATGAAGAAGTTTTTTCTCATATTTGAGTGGAACCTCCTATGTTCCAACTTATGCCTGTTACTGGCAACCACTGAAGAGTCTGGATCCCTCCTCCTTCAAACCACCTTTTAGATATTTATAGGCATTAATAAGGTCTCCCCTCGGCTTTCTCCAGGCAAAAGAGTCCCAGTTCTCTCAGCCTTTCCTCATAAGGGAGATGCTCCAATCTTTGAATCATCTTTGTTGCAAGTTGCTGGACTCTTTCCAGTAGCTCCTTGTCCCTCTTGAACTGGGGAGCCCAGAACTGGATGCAGTATTCCAGTTGTGGCCTCACTAGTGCAGAATAGAGGGGGAGAATGACTTCCCTTGACCTACTAGCCACGCTCTTTCCTATGCAGCCCAGGATTCCATTGGCCTGGGCACAACACACTGCTTTCTAATTGTCATTTTGCTGTCTACCAGGATCCCCAGATCTTTCTCTTCAGAACTTTTCTCCAGCAGATCCACGCCTAACCTGTATTGGTGCCTAAACCAATGTTAGGGTGGCACCAAGCAGAAGGAGATCAAGGACAGTGCTGTGTTGATGGAGTCACACAACTTCTGTATGGTGTTTGATCCTGGGGCTCAGAGCACGGGCAGTTCATCGCTCTGAGGTAGTCACCATCATGTAAGCATGGTCAGTTTCTGGAGGGTGGGGTTTATGTTGGGTTTGTTGTTGGCTTGGCTTTTTTTACACGAGTGGCAGAGATGATGCTAGTGTTCTCTGTGCTAAATGTCTTCTCATAGCACATTTACTATTTATCGTGTCTGGTGACACTATCTATCGTGTCTTGAAAATATTAAGCACAAAAAAAAAAAAAAAAAAAAACCAAACACACAACACTGAAAAGCTTTATTGGATGCTGAGTTTCTGGACAGATAAATGTTTGGTTTTTTACCTCTCTTCCTTGTCAGATGGAAAATAATACCCAAAGACTTTGCAAGCTCAGAAAAGCCATAGAGATATGAACTAACACCCCTGGTCTATTTTTAAATGGAGAGAGTGTTGAATGTCATCTGGGAAGGTGAAGTCTTCTTACAACAGCAAGCCTGAGCTGTTTGCTGTTCACTGATCACCTTTTTCACTGCATACTCTGTGCAGTGAAGGTCCTTAGTTATTACTTACTGTCATATTATTATTAGAAAAGTAAATAAGTAGAAAAGATTAACATATTTTAAAACTTTAATAATGGTCTACCTGATCTCCAGAGGGCACTTTTGTGAGCCATGTGGTATGTTTGTGATGAGGTTCGCCAATCATCAGGGTCATCTGCACTGACCCTGATAAAGTTTGTAAACCACATCCAGACCAGTGAAATACCAGACATCGATGAGCCACATCTGTCACATAGAGTCACCTGCTCCACTGAATAAAGCAGCCTCATGGAAGCACCTAATAGAAGCCCTGTCTTGGGAATGGATCAGGAAAGAATAATTCACCATGAGCCCCCCTGAGGCAAAGTCAGGCTGTGGGGAGATGGGAGATGACTAGTGTATGTGAGCAGAGAGGTAGTCTCCCCTGGAAATGAGAAACCAGTACTAATGAGTTTCCTCTAACACTGGTGTCCACTGCAGAAGTCAAACTACCCTAATCGATAGTCTAATTGTATGAATGTATTAAAATATCTTAGCAAAAGTAATTAACTGAAATACCTTAGCAAAACCAGCTGTGATTTGCAGTTCTCCACTTGTGAGGACGAGCTCTGGCTTGCATTGCCTGCCCAAGAGATGCATGGCACTGGACACACAGAGCCCAGACTATGGTCACAGTCACTCTGTATCACTGAGATTCTCTGAAGATCACAACATTTGCAAAATTTGTGACACGACTGGCATCAGTCACCTCTCTGTGTTACTGGTCTCATCTCTACATTCACCATAAAAGTTGTGAAATGCTGCAGACTTCACAAACTAAAAATATGAAGTATAAATAGTATTTACCAAGCAGAATATAAATGGTTATACTTATGCTGCACAGGAAGTGTTGGCCACATATGTCCCATAAGGCTTTCTCTCAGAAGGGCATTAGGTGAACACTAAATACCTCAAGAACAGAGGAGAAATGTTGAGCCTCATTTATGTTTATTAAACCATATGCTTTGCTGTCAGGGGGCATGAACATAGCATTCTCCAGAGCTGAGAGCAACAGTCCCATCTGTTCACTCAGCTCCACAACTACTTACTTGTATTTTTCATGTGGACCTTGTACTGGGTGCCAACAAGATCTCCAGGACCTTATCTATTTAACAACTGAACCGTCAATGAAAGTCTCATTGTCTTTCAGGACATAGGCTTTGATCTGGAATGTTTTTTATTATCTATATAAAATATATTTAAAGTATTCCAACTTTTAATAAATCAAGATGCATAACAGGACAGATGCAATATTTTATGTAGCATTTTGGTTTTAATACTTTTGAGGTAAGAGTGAGGTTTAGGAGCTGATCACTGAAGGAATTATGTGTTTTGAAAAATGTTTCCTATACATTACATTTGCTGCATGCAGGATAGATGTATGTGTATTTTCACTGAAATAGAATGTTCAGTAATATATTTCTTCATTTCTATCAAATGTAGATGTCTAGCCTGCCATTACAGATAATTAGATAACTATATTTACTGCTCTGAAATTATACTTAATAATACCATTGCTTTCAACCTGCTTCTTAAGCTCCAGAAGGGAAATTGGTGTTGTGGCTAATTATTTTCAGCAATTCTGAATACAATAAAACTGCACACACTGAAATTACATGTATGTCTGTTCCTAAGAACACCCCGCCACACTGCTATAGAACAATAGACATTTAAGAAAAAAATCCCTCCTGTTTTATCCATATATCATAAATAATAGGTATATCTCTGATGGATGGTGAACAGAATAATGTCTTACTTTTCTCAGCAATTGTTTTACTCACTTATCTTTCGAATACAGCTCTAGCTAACAGCAAAGAAAGGGACATCTACTTCCCCCATGGCCATTTAAAAGTAATAGCCTCACACTATTTGTCATTTTCACTGCAGTGTGGATAGTAAAGAACAGATACTGAAGGCTTATTTCTGACTTGGTGTTTGACCATGAAACTCCAAAATTGCAGGTGTAACATTTGAATCATCCAGCAGAGTATGCCTCATATACTTCCTCTGCTCATCTGCAATATCCAGTGGGCTACACCTGAGGACAACTGAGTCACCTGAAGTCAGATTTAAGAGTCTTGTTCATTGTTTGGGTCTTGGAAATCTCCAATTTAGATTCTCCTTATCATGTTGCAGATGTCCTAGAGATAAGGACCAGAACTAGCTTCTAGAACAGGATATAGCATCTTTCATAGAATCATAGAATGGTTCAGGTTGGAAGAGACCTTAAAGATCATCGAGTTCCAATGCTGTGCCATGGGCAGGGACACCTCTCACTAGACCAGGTTGTTCAAAGCCCCATCCAGCCTGGCCTTGACACTTTTTTTTCCCAAACCTCATACATAGGAGCCACAAACACTGGCTCCTCATTATCTGCTCAGAGAAATGGATAAAGGGGCTCGGTAAAGCTTAACCTGTGCCTGTATATTCGTTCTGCTCTGTCCTAAGACAAGAGGAGGATGCCAGGGAGTGCCAAAGTCCCTCGTTTGTTACCATGAAAAGAAAAACCAGAAAGCAAGAGGTACAGCCTGAAAAACAAAAAAAACCAAATCAAATCAAAACAAAACAAAACACCAGCACCCCTCAAAAAAACACCCAACCAACAAACACCAAAACCTGTAAAACGCATCTTTTATTTTATCTGAATATGACATCTATCTGTCAATCAAGCAAAGCTTAATAACGGATGGGTTCAAAAAATGGACCTCTTTTGTCTGAATTCACCCTTTCTGACACTGAGTGCCTCACAAAACCTCAAGCTGGTTTTGGGGCTCTTTTGGTAATCAAACGGGTTTCTTCCCCTGAAGCAGATTTCTTTCGAGGGCAGTTTGTTCCCCTAACCATTTTACAATGAATTTAGCTAACGGGATGACAGTTTTTCAGTGATAAAAACAGATTAAATGAATCCCACCTTTGGGGGCCTGACCCCCATAGCTGCATGAATCAGCAATGGACAAATAAATACTACTAAAATAATTTGAATTTCCAGTCTTAATAACTTGAAGGTGAGATAAAAGAGCTGCATAAACTTAGAAGGAACATTTTCACTTGAAATGAAGAAGATGCACAAATGACATATTTCATGTAAGGCACCTGTTCTCGTGGAGTGGCTCATTTCCTGTACTTTCCTAACAAAAGTATTTCAGGCTTCTCTCACCTCAGCACTAAATTATAAGCTGGATAGTAGATTGTACTGTTATTTTTCATGAGTAGATGTATCTTTCTTTTATAAGGCTTTAAAATAATTCTGTTCAGCAAGTTGGTGTAAGATGAAAGTATGTGCTTATTCCTAGTCAACAAATACAAAGTATATGATTTACACAAAGAGATCAACATCTGGCACAATCCTTGCTTCTGGGAGTGGTGGAAACTGCAGAAGGTATCCCCATTATCCTATCAGCCTAATTTTGCTAAGCTCATTTTAATGAAGCACAGAAATGTGACTGCCTATTCAGCCTCTCATCCTGGGAACATATTGTCATTAACTGCCTGAGCAGCTGTACGGCATTAGGAGAAGGCTTGAAATTATGTGACTCTGTTGATATTACTTGTGTTAAAATGATTTTGGAGATTGGGAAGGAAGATCTGATTGCCTTTTATGGCAGTGTCTAAAGCCTAAATGAGTTCTGACAACTGAAGGAAGAAGAAATAACCTGCAGACTTCACATCAGTGGTCTGTAAAATGCATTTGGAAGCTTGATCACCACGATCTAACCTTTGCAATTATTTCAGCCCCTCCAGTTATTGTCACATACTTGATCCTCAAATGCTGTTTAATTGATACTATAAATGTTAACATAAACTCGATGGCAGAGGAACAGCTATTTGCTGTGTAAGCCAATATCTTCATTATCGCATGGAACCAAGATACCACCAATGACTTTTCTCATGAGTAAACAGCAATGGTTCATTGAAAACATGCAGGAAAAAAATGTACTTGGAGAAACTACTACAACATTATATTAAATGGGAGAAAGTGGAGTTAGTCTGGCAACAGCTACAGTCTGTAAGGCAAGAATGGGGCATGCCTCAAACAATCCATTTCACATATTAATAAAAATGTTTAAAACCACTGTTTTCTGTGGGATAACAGAACAGTTCTACAAAGCTGATTGCTAGCTTTGTTTCTAAAAAGCAGACTGGGAGACAAAATTATGGCACAGAATCCATCATGGTGGAAAAAATGAGATTTGAACAGAGGAAGCCTTTCAGGTTATACTCCAACTGACAATCTACCACTACTTGAACGTTACTGAAAAACAGTGACAGCAGATGACTGTGCAAAAGCAAGATCTTGCAAAAAAGTCCATCCTAGATTTTCTGTTTCAGATCTCAGAGTTCTAACCCTCGACCAACTGCCATCTTTATCACTCTGCATCACTCTTCTAACACAGATTCCAGGATCCTATGTTAAGTTTTGAAATTGGGTGTCAGTTTAGTTTTGTGGGAAAGCTTTATGTATCAAGGCTCAGGCTTCCCCTAGGAGGCAATAAGACATGCTCCTTCATGTTACCGAAGACATGCTTCACTGGCCCATCTGGTCTGCTAGAAGCAGGAAGAGTGAGCTGAGAATGTCAGGGATGTGTTTCCAAGTGCATGATCAAGGGGAAAACATGTGAGCTCCAAGAAAGTGTATGGGAGAGAGCAATCTGGTTAAACATCTCATCTATTTTTAAGAACTTCTGTAGAAGTAAGCCTGTATCCATTTGGGGGACTAATCCAGTGCAAAGGCTGTCAAGAGAACATGCATCTCTGAGTGGTTCTGGAACAGGAGCAAGCAAGGATGTTTGCTTTGTAAGGCTGTAAGGTCTGTGATATCATTAATATCTTGTTGTTTGCTTCTGTCTATATAAACATGACATTCTCACAACTCACATTTATAGACAACCTTGATAGCCTGGTATTTTGGCTAGCTACAGTTACCCTCCATAGCTGCTTTTTTGCAAAAAATCATTTGATGCATATTGTTTAAAAACATAAGGTCCCCTGTGACGAAAACATTCCTCACAAGCTAGTTGTCTACTGTTCAATGCAGAAGCTTCTGGGCCTTATTAGTGTTATTATTTGTATTTCAGAGAGCACCACAGAGACTTGAGAACAGTTGTTCTTTGGCTGGAAGAATGTGTTTCCCCATGAAGAGTTGCTTCAGGGACATTAAAATCGAAAGTGGAAATGCCACGGCACAAAGCACACGAAGCGGCATTCTGACATGATTATGGGGGAGTATAAATTACAGCCCCGTTAGTACTAAGTAATAAATAGCAGCACAAATATTTGTCTATTCCAGCTGCAGATTTTAAGAGAGATTTAGTCACATAAGTGCCTAATAGTACCAAAGCATTTGTTCTAAGAATATGGATTTTCATATTTGTGGCGCTATGAGCGGTACTAATTCTTCATTTGGAGTACATTTGTCTTCATCATTCAGAGTATCCCTTTTCATTAGCAGTGGCAATTCAGCTAGAAACATGCTGTATTCATTTCACTGATTGTGATCTAAACTACCCTCTTGGGTGAGAAATGCAAAATACATTTATTCTGCTTTAATTAGACCTCTAGCAAATCCTTGGAAAATGGCAATTTTGAGCAGCAGATGAGAAAGCTATTTCCTTTAGTCTCTCCCTACCATGATAGAAGGATGACAGAGGAGCTAGGAGTTAATAGGAAACATTAACCAAAATTTGCCCTTGTAGCAGCTAGCAGTTCAGCTGCTGTTTCATATTTCTTCCATGACATCACACGCACTTCCAGACTTTAACATTTGTCCATGGCCTTCAGGGAGTGCACACCATGGTAATAAGATGAACCGCTTTTAAAAGATTGTGCTAATACCATCAGGGCTGACACAGCACTGATGTCAGCGGAGGTAAGGGAGAGTGCTGAACTCCTCACCTCTCTTCCTTTCACAGGAAGGATGAAAAATGTACACCCTGATGCTGTCGGTGTTGTAAGCTGTCTCCAGCTGACTACAACCTGCAATCAGGCTCAAAAGGTGGGGAGTGCCAGGCCCCCAACAGCCACAGTGCTCGAGGCTTGAGTGCCATGATAGAAGAATAGCAATGGGGTCTGCTGGGGCAGGGGGAAGAAGGGATGCTGGAATCTTCCCCTAGCTCTTTCCCAGGAAACCTAGATCTGACCGTCAGCTTAAAAATGCTTACTGGGGATACAGGCCTATTGCAACATTATTTAACTGCATTGGACCACCAGAGTGGACCTTTACCAGGTCTGGATGGCCACTGGCAGGTTGGAGAAACACCTGATTTCTCAGCCACAACATTCTTTGTCCTAAAAAAAGGACAGTAGCTGATGGGAAAAACAGTGACTAAGGCATCGCTGTGATACTAATTCCTTCCCAGGCCTGCCCTTTGCCTGCCCGCTGACTCCAGATGAGTCACTGCCATTTATCCTCTTTCTCTTAGATGCTTCATCTATTCAGTGCAAACTTCTTAGGGCAGGAGCATCTTCTTAAAAGGGTTTGTCTAACACCAAAGATGACTGAGCTCCAAGTGCAATGGCAGTGGATAAATAGTAAGGAGGAGGCCAGCTGGCTGCAGAGTGCAAAAGGCTTCTGCTCTGCAATTTTTGGCCTTTCCAAATTGTGTAGACTTAAAAATAGCAAAAGGAAAGAATCCAAAGGCAAAGGAGGAGGGCATGAGGAGGAGAAGGAAGGGAGAAAAACCATGATAAATCATTTGGCAATTCATCATCTGGCTTCTTTGAGATAAAAAGACAATATAAAGAAATCAAGAGCAATTATGTCCCAGCCTATGAAATAGTTTGGGCTATACTCAGGCCTTCATTTTTCAGTTTATGAACTGTCTTGGGCTATGCTTAAGCCTTTACTTTTGATTCTATATGTTTTTCACTTTGTGTGTTTTGTCTCTTCTGTGAATAACGGAGTTGATCATCATTATCAGATATTATTTTCATTATGATACTCTTTTCATTATTATACTCTTGAAGGATATTGCTGAAAAGTGACCAGGCTGCAGTTGTAGAATACAGTGGGTTTTAAGGAGCTTTTTTATGTGCCTAATGAAGATATAATTGGAATAAGAGGACTGAAAGCTGAAACATAAAAATCCAGTCTGGAATTTGTTTTTTTTTAAACAACAGCTGCAGGAATTTCTGTTGAAGCCAAAAGAAATAGCTGATAACTCTCTCTCCAGATTTTTCAGACCAATCTGAGTGTGTTTCCCAACAGCCCAGTGGCCTTGATGACTTTCAGCATAGCAGGACAGAATATTGCTCTCTTGGTCTGTGTTGCAGCAAAGGTCAGACCAACAGGGATCCTTTCTGGGCTTAAAAATAAAATACACACAGTGAAAGAAGCTCCAAGCCTGGGGACCAGGGAGTCTAAGCGAGTTGTTGTAAAAATGTAAGTCTCTTTTAGGGGTTGCAGTGAGGAAAATAAATTCCACTTAGTAATAAGCATTCTGTTCGTAGAGGTGAGTGCAACAAATAACATGGAGAGGCAACAGAAGAAAATGGATTCTGCCTTGACAAAAGGAGCAAACGGCTGCCCATAGTGTATTCATTTAGTTGGATGTACCTCTGTACCAGTCCTCCTCCTGGAGGACTCTGCAAACAGGACAAAGGGGAGCTCACTGCCTTGTGGAGCTCACAGGGTAAATGTAAGATGAAAGGCAACAGGCAGGCAAGGAAAATACAAGGAAACCAGTACATACAGTTGGTCAAAGTGGTAAGGCCACTGGTTTCAGGAGAGGAAGGACCTGAGCCCTGCTTACACAGATAACAGGTATTTTAGGGAGGGATTTCAAAGGAGGATCGTAACACAGTAGCTTCAGAGGTGTTTGTGGGGTTTTCCTACCTAATGCAGGGGGAAGCTTCAGGGAAGGCACAGAGGAGTTTGCTCAAAAACATAAAGCAAGCAACTGGGGTGATGCCAAGGCCCGATTGAGGTCAGGAAGATGGGAAAACTGAGGAAAAGAGGGCAAAAGATGTAGGCTGTGAAATACTTTCAACTGGCTTCTCCTAAATGTACTGTGGACCAGGGAACAGCATAAACAGTTGAACACGTAATGGATGACATGAGCAGCAGTGGTTTGAATGGACAAGAGAGGAGAAAGGAAAGATGCTTACATTATGACAGAGTGGTGGGTAGATGATGCCCATAGTGATGAAGCCAAGAGATGGGGCAGGCAAGAGGGCAGAATTGGGGCCAGATTCGTGGCCACAGTGAGACTACACATTCACAAAAATGATGCAAGAGACAGGCTATGTTAGGTAGGAGATGGATTGTGGTGTGGTCTTTGTGTACTGCCCAGCACAGGATTGATTCTCAAAACAGCTGACAGGACAGATGTTGATGTTTCTGTAATACATGTTTCTGGAGTCCTGCAGCCAACCAGCTGGTCCAGCCTCTGCCAGCCATAGGTGGGCTGTTGGCTCATCACAGCAAGCAAATGCAACTCTATTGATTTAAAGATGTATGAGTCCCCTGCTAGAAAGTCATTGTACTCAATGGTTTCTTCATCGCATTTAATCATGGCAGTAGGTTTTCCATTATATTCAAATGACATTTTTTTCTTTTCTATGAGACAGATGGAAAAGCACAAAACAAATGCACATAACAAATGCATGGAGGGAGGCATTTTTAAATAAGTCTGCACAACGGAAGCAAACTTTAATGACAAGAAAGGTCAGTCTGGCAGATTCTTTTCACATACAGGTGGGCAGTGCAGAACTTTCTAACTGCTAAACTGTTACTACAGTAGTGCTCAGGACCTAATGAAACCTACCTTTGCTCTCTCCTTCAACAAGGCTTATTATCCCGGACAGAAATGCAGCCTCTTTTCTCAGAGCAGTCAGATTGTAGTTTCTCTGATCTCCTGGTCTCACAAATCTTAAACTCCCAGTTGTGCATCCAGAGGGGTGGAGCATGTCCTTGGAGCATGATGGCTGGTGATGTGGGAGAAGGAGACTCAAAAGCCCTCACCTCAGGGAAAGTTTAAATTCCTGGGTTTGGGGCACACTCTTCTTCACTGTCATGGATTTGAACATCTGCGATCTGTCAGCCAGATGGATGTATGCATGGCAGAGGGCACCTGCAAGTATAGCACCGTAGGCCAGAAGCTCTCGGGGATGGAATTGGACATTGGTGCCCAAATCTGAATGTCAAAGCATCTTAAAGGTGACATGGGCACTAACCACAGGAGAAATGTGCAACATTCATGTTTATATAGAGAGGGAACCTTGGAGGGCTCCAAAGAGGCACATAGACAATGGACAATAAGGAGGATATCAAGAAAATTGCCATTTTGAAGTCGGAGCTGTTGGTATCCAAATTCTGCAGAACATTAGTCTAAATTCAGTCTTAATTTAGGTGACTTCAATCTTGTCTTCCCTGCAATTATGTGAAATTGAATTGTGTTCTGCTTTCACTTTGGCAGTAAACTCTTTGGGGACACCTAGGTCTTAGGATGGTATCAAAACACATTTATCATCCCCCTATATTTTCATTAGTTTTGGGAACTGTGCCTTCCTAACCTGATACACTGCTCCCATTAGTCCTGACACAGAAACACCTGATCTGGCAGAAGGGCCTTTGCCTATCTTCTTCAATATTCATTTTATTACATTTCTAGAGCTTGTACTTATTCCAAGTTTGGAAGATAATTATTTGAATCAGTTCTTTCTTATCTTGTTATTATTTTTCAGATTTACCTCTCAGGGTAATCATGGTAAAGATTTTGATCAAATCTGTTTGCTTTTCTCCCTCTGGTCCTCCAAAACAGTAATTGGATTGTTGTATATGGCTAGTGAAAATAGCATTTTCCATTTTCAAGCTTCAAAGGTCTTCACAAGTATTTATTGATTGACATTTCTTATGAATCCTCTTTGAAGCAGGGCAGGTCTGTTACATCTGTTTAACCAATGGATAAACAAGCCTTGGGGGTCCTCATAGAGCTTGAATAACACACTAGCATCGATATTTTGATTGCCTTCCTTCTTTCATTTCAATCTGATAGGAAACTTCATGTTTCCATCCCAAACCAGGGTCTGGAGTCCACAGCCTGTGAATTTTACTACCACTCAGTGTTGGCTCAGCACATTGCAGCAGAGAGCAGACACTGCACAAGATGGGGCAGAGTACTGTGGTCTTCCTTGGATCTGCCGACGCTCTCACAGAGGTGTCAGCAAACTGCTACTGGGAAGGTTTCCTGGACCCTGCTGTCTCTCAAGATGTGCCTGGGATAATCTGCAAAAGGTGGCACAGGCCACAAAATGTACAGGAACATCCACAACCAAAATAAGTTGGGGCAGTCACATCCCTCTGCACTCCCACGCAGTGAGAGACCTCTCCATTTGATCTCCCTCACCTCCTTTAATTTAATGATTTTTATATGCCACATACTTGTTCAGGAACATTCAAAGGGCAATGAAACAATTTGTCCCTTCCACAACAGAAATAATTTTTCAGAATGGTTTGAAATGCTTTTTTTTTTGGAACCGTTTCAGCACCAAACTATGTTTCTCTACCAGGCGTGCAGTTCTGAAGGGGATCCACCAGTCTTCTCCACCACGAACATTCCCTGGATGGAGGCACACGCCTACCAGGGGTGTATCTGTTATCTTTTTACCTTTTGTGAAATAAATTAAGCTCTTTTGGATTCCTCCAATAAAATAAACTGCTGGGTTACTATTTCCTCTACCTGCTTCAGTTCCTATTTCTTTTTTCAGGTATGGGAGACTAGAATTCCCATACTATTCCAGAGAAAGTCTTACAGTCTGGCATTTCTTTATCCCCATTAAAAACACCTTGGTTGATAATCCTAATCTTGGAAGTACATTTGATGGATGGTCAGGTGTGTCTCCTCTATTTCATGTCATGGTCTCCCACGATGCAGCCAAAATTCCAGTTTTCAAGGCCTGCATAACTTGCATTTCACTCTGACACATTTTAGGCCACCTCTACCCTGTGGTCATCTAACTCTTCCTAAATTATATTCCTAGCATGCTCTGAGATGAAAATTCAGCCTAATTTTAAGTTTACTCTTGCTTTTTCCGTAGAGGTTGCTAATGCATGCTTTTACATAGTAGTTTCCAAAGACAGAGACTTTTTTTCTGCTGTGATAATTTAATCCTCACAACAACCTATTCTAAATTTTCTTTTAATTTCATTCCTAGTTCACAGTTCTTTAACGATACTCAGTTTATTTATCTTAAGTATTAATTTCCTAGGTGTCAAGAGAAGAATGTGTTGCTGACTTATTTAGAGAATCTCATATTTTATCAAAGAAGATTTCAGATTATTCTGGGGAACCTGTTTTTGACAAAGCTTTGCAACATATTCATTCATTTCTCTGTACGTCTATATTTTCCTTAAAAATTTCTTCTAAAGTCTTAGACAGAACTGCCTTCAAACTAATTGGATTTTAATTAGCCAGCTCTTTTTTTTTTTTTTACCCACTTCAATAAATCTACTCCAATCTTCTGATTTGACAAGATCTCTCATGAGATCAAGAGATATGAAAAGAAGTTGTACAGAGGAAAAATACCGCAATATCACAGGTCAGCTATTTCTCATGAGGCCACCGAAATCCACAGGACTGATGAACATGGACTTGCGAATCCAGAGTCAGATATTAAAGCCCTGTCCTTAAAGCCACCTTTTTCACAAGATTTGTCACTTCAGACCAAGGTGATTTAAACGTCTGCCACCCCCAAATGTCCCTGACAGATTACTGATTAGCTGTGGGGCTGATTTTGCTATTGCCGGTAAATGTAAACCACTATCAATCTCAGTTTAAATTAAAACATCAAGCTGTAAACTGTGCAGGCTGATAACCTAGATTCACAATCATCTCTGATTTAGCTGCAACAATTGAAGAGTTTGTCTTCCAGGCTGGTAACCTCTTCAGCCACTGCAGGTAAATCCAATGTGAATCAGAGTCTGAATTGCCCTTGTTTTCCCAATTACCCGGCTATCAATGTTTAAAGACTCCTGAGAGTCATGCTGCAAATCCCTGCCCTCTACTCCAGAGGTCTAAATCTTATCAGAAAAGACACGATTAAAAATACCATGGGTATATTTCAGCTATTCCAATTCTGCTCATCAAGCAGCGACAATATAAGAAGGAAAAAATAAATAAGAATTTAATCAGATTATTGTATTCCAATGTCTAGGAAAGAAATCCGCCAAAAAACAGACCCCTACTGTTCAGATTATAGGAAAAAATTCTGACTAGTTGTTGTTGAAGTTAATGTTTCTGTCGACAGCTACATCTGTGACAGGCTGAGGGATGAGAGAGCTGCTGCTCTACCATTAGAGCGCACCTTGAGGAGTACGCCTCGGTGGGAGCAGAGAGCTTCCTGCCTGCTGCTGAGTGATAGGATTAGCTCACATCTGAGCCCAGACATGATCTTGACATGCAGGAGCCTTTTGAAAAAGGTTTGGAATGAGAGGGAATAAGGGTATATTGCCGTAGCTGAGATTTGAAATGGCAAGTGAGACGAGGGCAGCTGACAGGCACAGAGAGAAGGATGTCGTGGGACATGCCAGCTGCCTACGATGACAAATAGATATTTCTGGGTCTCAAAGTCAAGTGTTACTTGACACCCCTGCAAGTAAACCATGGCTAGCTCCCAAAATAAGGTGGCTGCAAAAAAAACACTTTTGGGGAATGATCCCTGGATCATGCCAGCTGTTGAATTTCATCCAGGGGCTGCTGGGGACTGCACAAGTTGGAACAGGACAAATTCTGGACAGACAACAGTCTAGGGATTTAGCAGCACGTCAAGCCACATTCCTGTGCCCAGGAGTAGCTGGGTATTACAGAGGCAGCCTTGGTATAAAAATGGAGGGAGAACTGGAGAACAGGTAGGGCAGGAATGGTGACAGAAAGGTCTGTGGAAAGGCTCACTAGCATCCAACCCTCATGATATGGCTAAAAGTCACCAAATAAGGCTGGCAACTCTACACTCATAGAATCATAGAATGGTTTGGGTTGGAAGGGCCCTTAAAAATCATCTAGTTCCAACCCCTCTGCCATGGGCAGGGACACCTCCCACTAGAGCAGGTTGCTCAAAGCCCCATCCAGCCTGGTCTTGAAATTAGAGCACCTGGTCCATCGTGCAACAGAGAAGTCATGGCACAGAGAAGACTAGAAAGCGAGGACTGGTGATGTGCTTTTCTCCCTCCCAAGGGCCAGCATGGCCAGGCTGGATGGGGCAGTCCCACAGCTCCCAGTGCTGGTTGTAGGGCACTGGTTTGTGCTTTCTGCCTGCAGGGGACCAGGCAAATTCACTGCCCTTGGAGCCAGTGGTTTGCAAAGTGCATCCTGTATGGGTCTGTCCATCCACATCCACCCACTCTGCTGGACTGAAGCAAAGTCTTTGGGGCACACCTCCCATATTCATGTATATTGGGAAATATCTACCACATTTTGACTGAATTTCACTCAAAATGTTCTGTTTATCCACTGAGCTTCCTCGCCTTTGTATTAGTTTGGTCCCTTTAATAAATTCCTCCTGAGAAAAACAGAAGGTAGTGTTTCATCATTCCTGTGTCATATGTGACTTTCAAAAATGACCTTGCAGGCAGAGATTTGTAATTTCACCTGGTTAAAGAAGCCTTTAAATAGGAGTCAGCAGAACTTCTGTCATGCACAGCCCTTGCACACCCAAGAGCAACTTCTATGAAAGGTAATGGAAGGGAAAGAGAGTCACCTACATGATTCTGCAGTGGATTTTTGAAAAGGCCAAAACAAGTGCATTTATAAATGCAAAAAATGTATACATGCAGATATAGGGAAAATATTTTTTTTTGGCTGACAATTTCATTTTTCAAGTGACAAATGACTTCTTATTTGGCAGAGTTGATTAAATTTGTTTTGTGGCTAGAAAAAAAAAGTGCTGCAGTTCACTGATACAGAAACAATTAAAATAGATTGGTTTTGCTGATGCAATTTCAGACATGAACTAATTATCCCTTTATGAAATCACATCTGTAAAAGGATAATTGATTTGAATGAGTACAATATTTCATAGAGACATGAGTAGAGCACCTATTTTACCTCCACAGTGTTTTCTTATAGTCTTCAAAAACTTAATTCGTATTAGTGACTGCTTTAGTTCTTGCTTGTTTTTATTTTATACATTAGTATGCATTAATGTATACATTTCCCTCATCGATATATATTAAGACATAAAATCAATACATTAACTTGGAGCACTGCAGAGGAGCCATGGGTTACTTAAATGACACAATGGTTTCTAAACCTTCCATTAAATTTGTTGCTTCCACAGGCTGTCCCAAAGATTTTATACAACATGAAGCAACTCTTTCATGGAACTCTTTCTAAAAAAAAAATTATTTTTATTTTTTTAAACAGGTATTATAGGAGACATTTCTCCTATTTCTTTTGCCTAATGGACACTCTGCCTAGAAAATAGGATTCTGTACAGTGGCACATTTCCTGCTGGCCCTTATAAATGCTTTGACATGTAGAAATAGGATCTACATTGACATCCAAAAGTCTGAGATAAAGTGGGATAATGCCAGACAAGGGCTACAATCCAATAGGAAAATTTCAAGGTGTGACATGGGAATTTACAGCATATGGTACAGAGAACAACCACCTGACAGACACAGTGATAATATTCAAAGAATGTGTTAAAGTAAGGTCAATAAGAGTGGAAATTTAAGTGTGCTTCTTGGAAGTGATCAGTGGTATTTAGTTGTCAGGTCAATTATCTTGAGAAATAGCTTATATATAGGGCAGCAATAGCTTGGAACAACTGAGGAGGAGGGTTGGTTTGTACTTGCCCATCTCAAGTGACTGAGAGTCATCCCTGCTGCATCTGTGAGAAAGGCAAAGGTGTTTCTTGGACAAATGAGATGAGATTTTTGCAGTATGTTTCTCTGTATCTCACAGCACCTTGGTGTCCTTATTCCAGGAGAAACCTCACCTGCTGTACTCTGAGCCAGTGAGGTCCCACACCAGAGAATCCAAACTGGGCATGGTGAAGAAAAGGCCAGCATTGCAGCTGGTTTGCTGTGCAAAAGGAAACCGGTTTCTTCAAGCTGTAAGGACAAAAGGAAGAAAGGTTTTATTTAAAATTACTTCAATTTTTTTAGTTCCAGAGGGAAGAACTACAGGATAAACTGTAGTTTAACTGCAGGATAAACAAACTGGGGTGAATATATTTAGATAGAAACCAGGAGGAAGTTTCCAAATCTCTGAGCAATGAAAGCCTGGATCATGCACAGTAAACATCAATAACAAGAACAAAGTTTTGAGATAAATAGATCCCATCAGCAGAGTACAAGACTAAGGAACTGTGTGTACCTCTGTGGGAGGCAGAGCCTCAAGATCCTTCTACTCCTGTATTCCAGGGTACAAAGCACAGTGACATGAGCCAATAAATTGTCTTTATTTGTGACTGACCTGAAAAATACACAGGAATTAAGCATCTCTGTAATGATTGGACTGAATTAGAGCTTTAACAAGCACTGCAGGCTAATGCATTTAATTAACAAGAACTCATTTTCATGATATGAAATTGCATTGTTAATAGAAAAAAAAATCACCATGAAGCAAATTGTAAAAATCAGCATAAACTGAATTTGAGACTACAATAATAGCAGAAATGCTGCAGTACTGCTTTTATTGTTTTATTGTTCATAGCAGAAAGTTGGTGGTGACTTCTCGTAACTAACAGAAAACCAGGGTTTTATATCATCCAAATGTGAAACTTAAAAATGGGTAGAGTGTGTCATCTGCTGTGTGTTTATTCTTGTTGAAAGTTGCATTGATTTTGTGTTAACCCCTGCTTTTTAATGTATACTATTAAAGATGAGTGCCATTTCCATGCTGTCAAAATGCTGTATTATTAGCAAAGAGGAGGGAGGTCTACTACCTCAGTACCAGCCTTTTAAAGGTCGTGAATAGCTTGCCAAGGATTTTGATGGAACTAGAATCATCAGTGCCTTCTAACAGAAACAGCTTAACAAAACAGCAACAAAAGGAAAAACAAGAAAAGTTGGGGCATAATTAAAGAGGAAGAACATTCTGTCCGTTCTCAAAGCTCAGATTCCAGTAACCTAAAGAGTTATTAATGAAGCCAGTGTGGTGATGATCAAAAGAGAAGCTTGAAAGAAGTAAAGATTTTCAATAGTGCGCTGTTTTCACAGCCGCAGGCCTACAGCCAACATGGTTCTTATGAGTAAGGGCAAAGCCAGGTTAGAGCAATTAATTTTTTATGGAGAATTTGCTTTCAGTTTCGGAGATGCAACAAAAACCAGTTTGCATTTGGCATTATTTAACAGGTGGGAGCAGAAAACTTGTTTTGGTTTAATTATTTGAACTACTTAGGTATTCTTTCATGATGAAGTCATTGAAGTAAATTCTAAACAGCTACATGCCAATAATCTTCAACACTGAGTTTACACAATTTACTTGAAAAATTTGATTTATATCTGCCCCACAGCACTGTGTTGTCTAGTGCGGTAGTGGATTGTAAAAGTAAATTCTCTTAATGCTGACATTTCTCAGAGAAGCCCAAGAAGAGATTAGATAGAGAGGGAAAGAGTTGCCAGAAACTTTGTATTTTGACAGCAAATTAAGCAAATGGAAGGAGAAAAATGAAAGAAACAAGTAAAAACCCAGTTGTGGAGACAAGCAGCACCAGTGCCAGCATGGTCGGCAGCAGACAACTCTAGTGTGGTGCACCGAGGGGTTTCCCAAACTGGGAGAACCTCAGAGGAGTGGAGAGACCCACCAGAAGCCCACAGCTCACACAACAGAGGCTGAGGAGTCCTCGGTGGTGCCAGGAGCAACAGTGGCCAAGCTGTTCACATAGTAAAGAAATCCCTGTGGAGAACCACAAAGAGGGTGGGCAAACAGGGGCATGGAGTGGCACTCTGCCAGCTCCACCAGGGACCAATGGTATCTACTCCTGAGTTAGCACAGCTCTTTGAAAGAGCTTTAAACTAGATTTGAGGGAGGAAAGGGATAAAACCAGGCTTGATAGAGATAAGCCTGGGGGCATCACGCTGATGTTTGAAAGACAATGTGCTAGTCTCAGTGAGGGTAGGAGATGGAGATCCACATTGTAGCAAAGATATAAAGGTTGTTGATATCTTAGAAACTACAGAAGCACCTGAGAACAATCCCACAGGAATTAGAGCTTCTCCCACAATAAAGTTGATGGGACCAATAGCCCAGCTGAAGTGGGCTGGGCATGGGCAGCATGGGCCACAAACAGAAGGAGCTGGAAATCATTGTTCAGCTGAAAAACTATGAAAGAGTTGCCATCACAGAAACATGGTGGGATGACTTGCACAGCTGGAGTGCTGCAGGGGATGGCTGTAAACTCTTCAGAAGGGATAGGCAAGGAAGGAGAGGTGGTTGGATAGCCCTATGTGCTAAAGAGTGTTTTGATTGTCTAAAGTTTGACAATGGGGATGAAAGGGTTGAGTGTTGATGGCTAAGAATCAGGGAAAAGGCCAACGAGGCAGATATCACGGTGGGAGTCTGTTATAGACCACCCAACCAGGAAGAAAATGCAGATGAAATATTCTATTAGTAGCTGTGAGAAGTGTTACAATCACTATCCCTTGTTCTCATGGATGACTTCGACTTAGCAGACGTCTACTAGAAATTCAATGTGGTGGAGAGGAAAGAGTCTGGGAGGAGTATGTGGAAAATAACTTCCTGACACAGCTGGTGAGTGAGCCAACTAGGGAAGGTGCCCTGCTGGACCTCTTGTTAGCCAGCAGAAAAGGATTTGTGGGTGATGTTATGGTTGGAGGACATCTTGGCCACAGCGATCATGAAATGATAAGTTTTGATTCTTGTCGAAGGAAGGGAATGTGCACTTCCAGAGGACAGACTTGACATAGACCTGTTGGAGTGGGTCCAGAGGAGGACCACAAAAATGATTAGAGGGCTGGAACTGCTCTCCTGTAAGAGCAGGCTGAGAGAGTTGGGGTTGTTCATCATGGAAAAGAGAAAGCTCCAGGGAGTCTTTACTGCAACAGCTGGCCTTTGGACCACATAGTCATAGGCAACTAGAGTTATGTGAGATGTTCACTCCAACACCAGATGCTGGTACAGAAAGATGTGGTACATCCCACATGCTATGCAGATGCTTAGACATGCTCAGATATCCCAAATACCACTCTGTGTTTAAACAATTCATTTTAGCCTTTGATATGGTCAATAAAGTTTGGCCTTGTGAGATTAATCCTGGGGCCTGTTGGTGGTCAGCTGAGAGAAATTGTAAGGGGTACATGAAGAACCAACAGACTGTTCACAGCATTCCCAGTCCTGAAAAGAAAGAATAGAGAGGACCTAGCAAAAATACCTTTCAGGCCTTTCAGCTTGGCTTAAATCCATGATGAAGTTCTGGTTCAAACCATCAGATCATTGTTTGTAAGAATCCAGAAAATAAGAAGGAGTTAGGTAAGAAAAATACCAATATGCCAAGAATGAAATCATCATCAAACCTATATAATTACCTTCCAAAACTAGACAAAAGTTCACATGGCAGCAAAGAAGTTTAGGCTATCATACAGTTTAATTGACAGGGGTTTTGACACTATTTTCCAAGATATTATGCTATAAATAAGAAAGAGCACATTCTAGACTAAATCATACATAGTAGGTGCAAAAAATAGTAGGACAACATACCTGGTTTCACACTAGTATTCTTCATAGTGTTGGTCCGGACTTTAACCAGGAGTTCATTGCGAATTGGGAAAAATGCATTGGGTGGGGTGTCATCCTTCTGCTCAGTGTTTAACAGTGAGTCGTTAATGAATTTTCAAATGGCATGAAGGCACTGCTGAGCCTCTTTGGGAACAAGGTCAAATTCCCGGATGATCTTGACATCTGAAATATGCAGGGTGAAACTCAATATGAAAGCATGTAGGGTAGGAAAAATCCACTGTTCAAACACACAATATGGACTAACTCCCCAGGCAGTAGCTATTCAAAAAAGGAGATGGGGGATATAGTGAGTCACAAGTTGGAGCTGAGTCAACAACGTCCTGGCGTGCGAAAAAGCAAAAATGATCCTAGGATGTGTGAAAAGCAGCATGCAGCCTACCGAAGATGTGAAGCTGCAGACCTTGCTGTAGACATTGATTAGTATTTATAATCACATAAAGGTTTTGCTGACACAGTAGTGAGAGCGGGTCTCACAGAAGATGTGATTGTAGTTGGACTGTTTGCCTAAGATAACGCTAAGGAAGACTGGAGGTTGTCACAAAGTGAACAGCTCTGTAAAACAGGGTAAGGGAGACAAATTTATTAAACACAGGATGTGTGGCACCCTATAATTCTAGATTATACAAAATAACATGGTATTGTTTTGACCAGGGCATAATATTTGGTTATATGATAAAAGGCTCATTTGCACACACCCAGAGGAGCCCAGAGGTACAGGGGCACTGGGAGAGTTCTGATACCCCAGCCAGAGACACAAACTGCTGTCCCAGCCCCTGCCCTGGGACTACACAACTGGCTGAGTGGGAGTTTGGTGGCTCTCCAAGGTGAATCCACCTTTATTGGGTTTGCATGGCAAGGTTTTGGTAGTGGGGTGGCTACTGGGGTGGCTTCTGTGAGAAGATGCCAGTTCAGGTGAGAAGACTGCCTGTGAGAATTGTGAAGCCCATAGTGCTCAGAGATGTCTACAAACAGGTTGGCTCATCATCTGCCAGGACGCCTTAGCTAAAGCTGATTTTGTCTTTGGTGAGTCAAAATTCACTATAAAGCTTATAAGATTTGCAGTCACCGAGAGATTGCAGTGAGGACAGACAGCAATTTTCTCCAAGAGTTTTCACAGAAAATGATGATACAAAACCAATCATGTAAGGAGTGGGATGGACTCCTCCTGATGGAAAACATTCTTAATTACATCTGGTTTAAGACCTACATGAGGCATGCCTCTTCCATTGCCAAAAGTATTTGAGAGCTGTAATAAATTAAAGCAGAACTCTCCAAAGTTTAAACCATACAATCTACAAAGCCATATTTCATGTACATCAAGCACTTTTCAAAATCAATGACAACCATCTAAAGTAGACAAGAGATCATTATAAAACTCACTAACAACTGCAATGGATTTATTAGCTCAAAAGCACACTGATACGGAAATAATGTTTGATGTGACATAATATATTCTACCAATTTCATTTCTGAAGAAATATATTATTTAAGGTCCAGTTTCTAAATACAAAAGAGCAAAATATGTGATAATAGATGTGGACCAGCAAGAAATGTATATAAGGAAGCCTCAGGATGGACCAGACACTTAGAGACAAAGGAGAGGTATGCCAAATCAGTGGCACTAATACATCCTGAATTGTCCTGTGGAAATACCTGTTTTGAAATTGGGGATGCTACATGCATGGGACCATGGATGACCTTTACCTAAGAGATTTGCCCAGGGCAATGTAGGGAGAATGTGCCAGAGCAAGGACCAGCATGGCAGAGTAGAAACCTTCTAAAAAAATCTGTGTTAAACTAGGTCCTTCTTAATTTTGCTCACAAGATACTTTCATGTTAATATTCTGCTCCAGGCAGGTGAAGCCAGACACAACACAGAGGGTACCAAGTCACAGAAAAGAAACCTATTTAGCAATGCCTGGCAGCAGGTTAGGATAAGTCAAAGTTCCTTCAGACTCCTCTGTTCTCACCCTCCTAACAGAGAGGAACAATGGAAACACCAAACAAGACACATAAGCACCAAACAGTGAGATTTTTAAAGCATCTGTACATTTTCAGTAATCTCAGGTGTTATTAATAGCATCAGTATGGGCATTTATCTTCCCCATACTGAAACTAGGGTTTTAATCCCCTATTGATTGAAGCTGAAGTGTAGGACACACTACAATTTATGTGATTGATTCGCATACCTTGAGGGAATCAAGTCATCTGTAAACCAAATTTTTTCTTTCCTTACAGATCCCTGTTAGATAAATGTCTCTGTAAGCAAAATACCTTCTTCAAATTAAGGGCAAGAGGTCAAATACACTGTTAGCAAAAACAGGCAGAATGTCGGTCACGTCCGAGTGGAAAACTTGACCTGATAAACACATTTCCTTAACTTATGAGAAGGTCGAGTTACTCCAGAAAAATAACTTTTGTTTAGAGAAGAAAAGATATTCTTGGTAACACTCAGAAAACAATACTCACCTATTTATATATATTAAGAAAGCATTTTTTTTTCAAAATAGCGTGTTTTTGCAAAAGCCCAATCTAGTGTCCTACTCAAATAACTGGGATGTGCTCTGATTTTCAGAAGGTGCCAAGCGTTCCACTGAGGTGAGACCACTAGTCTTCTCTAAGGCATAAAATAAGAAGCTTGACTATCCCAATGACTTCATGAAAGGAAGACAGGAAACCTGTTCAGAAACCACAGATAAATTATGTTAAGAATAAAGCCTGAAGGAGGAGATGGCCCTGGGTGCGTCTAGTGTACGTGCTCATCTCCTTAAGCATTCTCTTTAAAAGCTTCATGTCAAAGTTTTTCCAGTCTCTTGACAGAGCTTTTGCTACATTCAGCCCAGCAGGGGAAAGTGTGGTAACTTAGAAGGACGAAACTCAAAAGTAGTTTTGGTTCATTTGAAATAGCAGCAGCCATGACTAGGTAACAGTAAACAAAGCTCTTTCAGGTATTGTCATTGCTGTGAATCTCAATGATGCTGTCTCAGGCAGGAACAATAACATCTGATTTTTCTTCTACACGTGTCATACAGGGACTAAGTGCCTTGGAGGAGGGTAAGAAATAACAACTCACAGTATTCTTACAGGTGTATATTTATACGCTGAATGACAAGGCAAAGGACTTGGGGATATAATACCAGTGAGCTTTCCGATCTACAGCACTCAAAGCCAAGAGCTAAAGAACACACTAAAGTAAAGTTTTGATCTGGCTTGTGTAAAAATCTAATTTATATTTTCAGATTAAAGTGCAAGTGGGCCAATGTTGCCTGCACCAAGAGTGGACGGCAGCCTGCCCCATCCCAAGGCTGGCCTGCTTCTGTCCTGCTCCCCATATACCACCTCCAACTGCTGAAGTGTGCTGTCATATCACAGAGACACCTCTTTGCAAGCTCCACATGAAAGTTGGTGTGAGTAAAAGATTTGTTATTATAGGCTGCCTCTCACCCCTTGCCTTTTTTTTATTGTAGATGGCAGAGGTAAAGAGATTCAAGACTCCGCGGTGCACAGTATCTTCCCAACAGGGTAAGTTGTAAGGAAATTATTATTGGAAGACAACTCTATAAAACATGGTAAATGACTCACCTCTTTGTCTTCCCCACAGAGAATGACTTTTACTTACTACACCGTTAGAAAGCCCATTTGTTAAATTTAGCTACAGAAGTGATCTCTCTAGTCACACTGATGTCCCTGTCACTAGGCCAGTGAGTAGAGATGGACGAGGCAGAATTTGGAGAATTCTGTTTTCCAAAGCCATGGTGAGTCACTGGAACGAGCCTAGGAATTTAGTTTAAGTAAATCCCTTCTTGTCTTCTTAAGTAAGTTCCTGTGCAGCCGCATCTCAGCTGGATGTAATAGTGCCAACATTTTGAAACTAAAATTGCTTTCCGTTTCACACAGTATTTCATGCATAAAGCATCCCATAAAATCAGAAAAAGCAACTGCTCAGCCTGTGCAGAGCAGGGGTTTCTGAGCCCCAGGAAACAGCTGGGCTGAGGTCCTCTCTGCTCTTCCAGTCTTAAACAAACCCACGACCCTTAGTGTCACGACCAGGGACCCAGGACTGCACTGGCACAGGGCAGGACTGAGGAAAACAAGGTGATATTTCTGGCCGCCTTCTCCAGACTGAGGAGGACTCATTTAATATTAAAATTATTTGGAAAAAAAAGAAAGGTATCTCAAAATGACATCTGAAAATGTGCTGCAATGAAACTAAACTGAAAAAATGAAAAAGTTTCAGGTTTTTTCCATAGTTGGCTGTAGTGTACATTCATTTCTGCTTGTTTGTCAGTCAGAATCATGCAAAGAAATGTTTATTATGCACTACTGAGAATGGTTTATTGTGTCTGTTTAAATAGCTGTGAAAGAGCTTTTGGATGAGCATGAAGCTCTATTTATGTTATAGGCATTGCAGTAGTAGAAGACGTATTTCTATTCACTTCTTGTGGGAGGTGAGTATTTTATTTTTCCTTTAAAAACATGTTTGTACGTAACGCTGCTGGAAGGTGCCAGGCAATGCCACAAACACAAATCCTCTGGTCATCTATTTGCCCATAACCCCCCCCCAAGACAATGCCCCATGCCCAAGGGTCCACTCCTGCTTGACTTCCAGTCCTGGGGACCAGTGGTGGGAGGGCTGCAGGGCATTGTCCCCTCCTGCACAGATTGCTCATGCTGCTGCCAGACCATGTGTATCTCACTCACAGAATCCTGATTGGAAGGGACCTTTCAGATCATTGAGTCCACCCATCAACCTAACACTGACAAAACCATCACTAAACCATGTCCCTCAGCACCACGTCTACCCATCTTTTAAATACTTCCAGGGGTGGTAATTCCACCACTTCCCTGGGATGCCTGGGCTAGTGCTTGATAACCCTTTTTGTGTAGAAATTTTTCCTAATATCCAATCTAAACCTCCCTTGGTACAACTTGAGGTCATTTCTCACCCTGCGAGCTAAAGCTGCTGCCAACTGCTCTTTTGTTAACACAGATATTTATATCACATTTAACCTCACACGGATTTATCACAGCCCTTCCTTATACCGGTGTGAAATTTATCCTCGCTGCTCCTAAGGGAAAGTATTCAGAGCCCCATAAAACAACCCCTCAGAATGACTATTGAGTATGAACTTAATAACGAAACATCGCATCCAGGGCTTCACTGTGATCTCCAGCAGCGTTGCTGATGCCCTTTTCTGTTTTTCTCAGGTTTTGTTACACTGTGGATGGGCTCAGCTGCCTTTCTACGGCTGCACAGCACAGGAGCTGGGAGGAGATGGGATACGCAAGGTATTTTGTAAGCTGAGGATTAGAGAGAGCCAGGAACAAACAAACACTTGACAGAAAACCAGCATGAACTGGAAGACAGACACACAGAGTGTTTCCCTCGACCCAGCAGAGCAGGGGCTCACACTCAGAAGGGTCCCCATGGTGTCCTACAAACCACGTTTATGGAAATGATGACTCAGAACTTCCCTTTCCCCATCAGCGCCGTTACACATCATCTCCAGCATTTCAAGCACTCCTCACGCACAAAGGAGGTGAAAAAAAGGGGCTAATTTTACCCCCTCAAGAATGTTTTTAGGCTGTCAGACCCAAGACACGTGTCTTTGTGAGGGTGAAATGGAAGGAAGGGAGAGAAGAGCACTTGAGAAAAAATTAAAGGCGAGCACATTCAGAGAAATCCCGCAGACGGGATTTGGAAGAGCACTGCTACAAAGTAATAGGTTAGAAATTCTTGTTTCCTTTAAAAATACTAATGTCAATCATCTCAAGTTTGTTATTTACTGCCTGTCTACACAGCTGCCTTTCAGGCTGAGCACTGAAGGAGAAATTTCTCTGGACAACAGACTGGCAGTGATTAAACTTTAAAACGCAATTCATGACTTGCAAAATCCTCTACTTTGTGCAGAGAAAAACCGGTATTCCACTTATAATTTAACAACAGAGTAGACCCAATCTTGGCAGTTTGCACAAGGTGACAAACTTTTCAGGGAACAAAAAAAAAAAAAAAAAAAGAGAGAGAGAACTTACATTATTGGAAGGGGCTTGTGGGGAGAGAAACTTTAACGCTCGTGTTCAGAATTTTATATAGAGGGGTTTGTAAAGGGAGAAAGGGATAGAAAATATTTACTGGGGAAAAAAAAGTGTTCATTTTTCCATCTGTTCAGAACCCAGGCTGTGTCACTCCAATCCCGCTCGCTTATTAAATGGAAATAGAAGCAACCAACCCAGAATGCTCCATCTTCTGATTAAAATGAGGGAAGGAGAGGGGAGGGAATTGTTATCGCTGTACTTGCAGCAGAGCATGCTGGCTTTTTCCCCCCCCCCCCTCTTTTCTTTATTTTTTTCTTTTGGCAACTTCACTTTTACAAGTGCACCATTAATAATTCATGCTGCTTCTAAACGGCAGGGCAGCCGCCCGCTTCTTTGTCGCATTTCACAATGGCTGAGTGACAAGGGTGGCTCTGACTCCAGGCTCCTATCTTTAACTATCTGCCGGGAGGGACACATTGCTGTCCTTCCTTTGTCATTCAGTCCCTGACACGGCTGTGACAAATGCTGGCGTGACCTGTCATTCCCTTCACCCTCCGATAACAGAAATCTGCCACTTTTCGGTGTGCGGTCTGCACTCTTGTCCCCCGAAGAAGAAGCTGTATGTTAATGATTCCTGGTGATGTGCACGTTTGTTGCTGCTGCTGCTGGTGGCTTTTCTGCTGGTTCTATGTCTGGATTGACCGCGCTTCAGAAAGCACAGACTTTAAATGCTGCTTTGGGCTCAGCACCCAGCTACAGCTTGTATGATAATGGTATCTCCAGGGGACTGGGTGAGGGGCAGGGGGAAAGCCTCTCTTCTTTTAGCAAAAGTGATGGGAGGCAATGCCAGATTTTAGGACAGATAATAAAAGACCACAGATGGAAAGAACTCTAAGTAGTTTCCTCTAAGGAGCTTTTGAGCATGAGTTGGCACGGTGTAAGCCCCAGGACTGCTGGAGCCTTCCCTGAACATGTCCAGGATAGAATCATAGAATGGCTTGGGTTGGAAAGAAACTTAAGGATCATCAAGTTCCAACCCCCTGCCATGGGCAGAGACACCTTCCACTAGACCAGGTTGCTCAAAGCCCCATCCAACTTGGCCTTGAACACCTCCAGGGATGGAGCATCCACAGCTTCTCTGGGCAACCTGTTCCAGTGTCTCACCACCCTCACAGGAAAGAGTTTATTCCCAATACCTAATCTAAATTTCTCCTTTCTCAGTTTAAAACCATTACACCTCATCCTATCACTACATTCACTCAAAAAGAGTCCCTCCCCACCTTTCCTGTAGCCCCCTGTAAGGGTGGTTGACACAGGACACGCCGCCTGCCCAACTTCTGTGCTGAAGCATCACAAACTTCTTTGCAGAGGGTCGTAAGGAAGAGAATCCTGCCTCCTTCCTCAGAGGCCTGGAAGCGGTGGGTTGGTTTGTGACGGGCAGTGCAAAATGTTCTGGGGCTCCCTCAGACCCTGACAGCAACTCGCAGCCCCTCTCCATTCAGACAAAATTGCTCTATTCACTTAATGTGCAATACCCATTATAGAATATCTCACCACCTGTTCAGGATGCTGATTCCAAGAAGGGGGCTGGGAGCCTTAATGAGTTTCCTAATTTCCAGCACTTTGATCTTCCCAAATAAATGGATGCAGGCAAGTGCAAAACAAGGATTAAGTCATCATAGCTAGAGATGCCAACACCAGCCTATTGAATCCACCAAGCCCTCGGAGCAGGCTGCGGGGCCTTAATGGAGCACATCCAGCATTCAACCATCCTACCCTCGGCAAACGTTCCCTGCATGTTGCTATTATCAATACAGGGGACAAGATGTTACGAGGGCATTCTTTTTTCCCATGGAGACATTGAATGCTGCTTCCTTTATCCTTAGCTACAGCAGTGTTGTTAACAATTACAATCACTAAAGGAGAACAGCTGGCACTTGTTTGAACAGAGCGCTCTCTCCAAAGAAGAGAAGAAGCCGATGGAAAAAGGATCTCCTTTCTTTTGCTGGATTTTGGATCAGAATCAGAGAGACCTGATGGTTTAGAAAGCAGGGTTAGGTTTTTGTTTTTTTTTTCCTATTCCTTTGTTACTTCTCCATCTCATGTTTGTGACCAGAAACCATTTTTTCCAATCTATACACCCAGTGACAGGAGGTTGGGGCAGCATTACCCCCACCATTTTTATAAAATAAGAGCTGTTAATTAAAAAGCTGCACAGCCAGGCTGGAAGTATTAGAAACTAGAAAGGGAGAAAGAATGATGCAGAACAGCAAACAGGGTCAGACTTTTGATGTCCTTTGCACATGATGGTTTTTTCCCATTAGAGTACTTCCACGGCTGTTCCACGCGTTTCTCAAAGCTCAATTCATCTTGTGCACAGAATTCACTGAAAGGTAATAAGCAACTTCTAGCTAGAGAGTCAATTAACATGTAATCTTTGACATTTTGAATCATCAGCAGCTGCCAGATGGGTTTCTCCTTTATACAGAATGAAACCTATTGCTCAAGTGTCTGAAAATTTGATTTTATGTCACATTTTGCCATATTCATCTAGACTGCTCTGTCTTCCAGTCCCGTGGTGGGAATGAACACCAAGTTTGGCCTCTGAGTTGTCAACAAAACTCTTCTTGAGCTCAGGGAGTAATGAACTGATCCAACAGTGATTCTGTCAGGAAATCAACGTTTCTTTTCCTTTTACCTTGTCCATTTGGGGCCAAATTTTCATTTTCAGACTTGTAAGGCTCTGACTGTCGAAGAGGCGGCGTGTCCTGGCAGCTGGAGCAGCTCCTGATGCTACTCTCCCATGAGGGTTCCCTATTGTGCTGTACGAACAGCTCAGCTGCTCCTGAAGCAAGAACTGAACCCCCCACACAACAGTAGTGTGATCTGGGATTATCTCGTATTATCACAATTCAAATTATCACAAAGAAGTTCAGCAGCTGCTTCCCAAGGCAAAAACCATGGGGAGGGTGTGACAGGGTGGGCAGCTGAGGATCATCACCTCTACATCATTCCCACATCACCAAGACACTAGGTCTTTTATTTGCAGTCCAGTAACAGTTTGGTCAGCTTTGGCAGAATACTTTATAGGCAAAATAGTTTACTGGGCAATGCAAATACCTCAGAATTCAACTTGCAAACTGGTGGACGAGGACTGTAATTTCTCAGGTGCATAGGAAGCACCTACTGTCAAGGACCCCAACTGAGGTTTCAGTTCCTACAGCTGCAGAAATATTTAATAATGCTAAGTAAATGATTATCATTACTCTGTAATGTCATTATGTATAATAAAATGGTATCTGTTTATTAAGAATATGCATATATCTAAAACCAGCAGTTGCAAGAAGCTCCATCCCTCTCACCTTTCTGCATTACTGCTGGATCCCCACCGCTCTCAACGTGGCTGAGATTCCACGTAGGCTCAAACAGTTGTAATTATCTGTCCTTAAAAGATTAAAACGGAACTAGGGTTATATAAAAAGATTAAAGATACACATAAAAATAACATACTAAGTGATGCAAGGAAAATTGTAATCTTTGAATCACCTGTGAAAGCTGAAAAGTTGTGCAATGGCCCTGTTTTATAGAGCTACGTGTTTTCTACATCTTGTTTAGCAACACAGAATGATTGCAATACACTCACCTGTACCCAGAAGAAAGGCTAAAAGCATGTTGTAATAATAATTCAAGTTATTTTGGGCCACTTGCTAGAAACAGCCACAGCTCTGCAAGTCATTCATTTCATCTGAACATCATGCAAAAACATGTATCTATGTTTGACATCAGGTGATGTCTGTGCTGTTTTCTCTTAATGCTTCTGGAAGCCAGGTAAGATAATAGCAACGCTCATGAAGGAGTGATCATTATGTTAATCATGGTCACAGAAGAAAAGTTCAGGCTCAATGAGGTCTGAATTGGAAATGAATTTTGCAAAAGAAGTAGGGAATAAATGGGAGAATCTGAAACACAAATCCATGAAGTGATTTACTGCAATTTTCTGTGGAGTTTATAACCCTAAATAGAACGGAATTCAAGCCTTTTAAGAGAGATCTCTGCCACGTTAATAGGTTTGCGGCATCACCACCACAGAGCGGTTCTCCCCGCTGTAATACGCTGCCCCCCAGTCAGAGGAAATGGCTCGCACCTCAGGTTCATGAGATGGTCAATTAAATCAAGCTGACAAAGCAGCCAAACTCGGCCAAAGGACAAATTAAGCAGCTCAGGATGTATCGTTGCCAAGGCAGAAATGTAACACGGGGAGCAGATGCAGAGAAGCTGGGGGACCCCGGGCTGGCCAAGGCCAGGGAACGAGCGCTACCAGAAATGAATGGCAATATGGTCTATGTGCTGGACAAGAAATCCATGCCAGGAGACACATGACCCAAATATTGGCATTTATAAAAGCGAAAATGAGAGGGGGAGATATTATTTAAAGGGTAATCCAGCAGGTGAGAGTTTACCATCTTTTATGAAGAGCAGATCAATGCAAGAAGGTTCCCAAGGAGAGAAGCAATTAATTGCAGTCAGCGTTGCTGGTGTGTGAGCAAAAAGGTCACCAAAGGTCTGGAGCAGGAGCTGAACAGATTGAAGTTTCTATTACACAGTGTTAGATGGAAATGCAGAATAATTACTTTTGCAAGCTTGCAAAGGATTAAACTGATTTAAAGGGGATGAATGTAGCTGCAGCCCACTGCATCAGCTCTGTGACAGTAATTAATATGCAGATTAGAAAAAAAAATTAAATAGAGTAGTTTACTTTGCATGAAGGCAACATTTGCCTTTCAAAATTTCAGTGACATCTCAGGCCTTAGCATAGATAGAGTGGGAGATGTCTTCAAGCTCTCAAAGTTTTTAATGTATGATTAATTTATTTGCCAGGCTTCATTTTAATGCTGAACAACTTAATTTGGGATTTAGAATTAAAGTTCTAGTTTTACACTGAAAATTTAAAAAGTGTTTACACTTTTTAAAACAATGTTACAAACACACATAATGAAGCTGGGATGGGTGGTACTTTCTTCATCTTGTATTTTGTGCTTTGCAGCTACATTAAGGCCACAGAGAGTATTAAGCATGCTTAAATGGTTGGGCTAATTATCCCCAAAGATGTATATTACAGTGGCATTCCCAAGCCCATCATGCATGAGGGTCCAACTGCTTTATTCAACCTGTCAGTCAGACCTAGAGCTGTTTGGCCAGAGGTGGATGGTTGTTACAGGGTCCCATCGGGAGTCCCAGTCAGAGGAAGGTGATGAATCAGGTGCAGGGTTCATCCAGGGGAAGGCAGAGAAGAGCAGCAGAAGAACGGGCAGGAGGAATGGCTGCAGACACCGAGTGGGTCTGTGGTCCATCCAGGAGACAGGGGCTGGACTGGAGACAAGCTACCAACAATCAAGGTCCAAAGTCCTTCTGGGAAACAAGCCCAGAATGTCTCCAAAATACCCACGACATTTTCAATGTTGATCCCAGCTTCCAAAATACTTGGTTTTTCAGTTAGTTTTCTGTTAGGCAGAGTTAATAAGCATATTGTTACACCAGTCTTGATGTAAGGCAAGAACTGCTGATACCCGTGTTAAGAAAGGAAAAACTAAGACTGGAAGGTTCTGTTACATAGTGCCTGACTTTCAAAAACTCATGATATTCGAAAAACTTAGAGGGCATGTAAGGTACTCCTCACTTCTGATGACCAGCCCTGGACACCTAGCTCTGTGCAGTCTTCAAGAACATCATCCTATGAATTACCTTTTTAAGATTACTAAAAATTAATTTTCAATCAAAAAAGGAATTGCACCCTTATTTAACTTGTCGCTACCTATCACCAACTAACGAATGATACTGCTTTAACCTCTACTATTTTTATCCTACAAATGACAAGGAAGGATGGCAAGAACAACCCAGAAGGACTGGGACACTCTTTGCAGTCAGTTTAGACTTTATTTAGACCTTATTATTAGACAGCTTGAGAAGTTTTGTGTAACTGAATGGGAGAGCACATTACATCTAGGGAGAAGTGCTTTATTACAAGTTGTGCAATTCTGCTAAGAAAATGTTATATGCTGCTGGTGAAAGTTTCAAACTACCTCCTTTTCTGGACTGACTTCTTTGGCACGCACCCCCTGCCCACCCCACCATGAAACCAAAATCATCGCAACATTGCAATGCTGTTTTACACAAATAAAACTTGACCTTTAGACACCGAGAAAGAGTTTGGCATCTGTTTTTACAGCTGCCTCATCTCATATTCCATATATTCCATGCGTCCCCCAGCCACCTGTGTGTCAGGAGAGCAGCAATTCCTGCCCAGCTGCCACCTCAACCCACCACCCAGTTGGATGCTCACTCAGAGGCGACGAGCTCCCGAGCTCATTGGCATCGGGGACTTTGTTCCGTTGTTTGCGTGTCGATGCTTTATGATCTCTACATATGCATAGCTAATTTTGTTTTTAACCACACTAGCTGTTCCTCTCGATCTCTCAAACCTCCCGAGAACTGGGATAATCCCATTGGTTCCCATTTTCATGATACATGCCCCTAACACATGCAATTACTGCATGCATAATTGCCTGCTCACATCGGCTCAATTATTAGTTTCTAAATCAGGTATTTAACAAGTCCTTCTAAATCACTGGGATTTAAATACAATTTCGTATACCCTTGTGGTGTCAGCCTCAGTGAAATGGTTTGGGCTTGCAGTAAATCACACAAAATCACACAGTATCCAAGTCTTAGCGCCTTCTGTTTTATAAGCAGGATCTATTGTCTCAGAACAAGTGAAATACTTTAATTCACAGAATCCTTTTAAAATTCTCAGTCTGTGGATAAAGCAAAAACTGCCTCGAACATGGGCTGAAAATTGGACCAACCTAAGCATTCAGCACAACAAAAGAGCCACAAGAGATCTCCAAAGTGGCAAGGCATATTCTTCTGAATATATAGCACAAGGGAATGAGCATGAATGTCCAATTCAGACAGATCTTGGCTCAACTGGGAAATATGCAATTAAATGACAATCTGGCTTTATGCTGAGCTGTGATGTAGGATGTTCTGACATCTAGCGTAGAAACCTTATTGATGCCTCACAGCACTCAGTGCCCTGAAGCCTTTGTGAGCCAAACTTAAGCATAAAATACAGGCAGTAACAGCTGGTGAACTAGGCTGTGAAAAGAGAGAAGAAAGTAAAAATCAAAGTTTGTAGCTGAAGACAACAGACTTTCACTGCTTCAAGGGGTTAGCAGAGGCAAAGCAGTCCTGGTGGCTTACACAGAGAACAGTAAAAACACAGTCTTTTTCTGCTGAACACATTAATATTGTTAAATCAAGATAGAAATACTTCTCTTTGGCAACACTACAAACTTGGGCTTTTCAAGAATATCTCTTACAGGTGTTACTGCAAGCTGGGTTTATGCTTGTCTTGGTGTTACTGTCCTACCTCAGTATCTCCCACTAACATCTACCACTAGAGGCAAGGCAGTAGCTACGTGACAAAACACACTCATTTTATGCATCTACAGATGTTGAAAGTTGGTCCCACCTAGACTCCTGTGCTCAGAATGCTACCCAAAAATGTAACTGCCTGAAAAACAGCCTAACAATTGAAAGCAGGCTGCCATCCTTCAGCCAGTACCTGTCCTCTTGTTCTTCCACTCCCCCTGCCACGGAGATGGGACCAGAATTTAAGAAGCTCCAGGGTCTCACATGTTCCCAGAGCTGCAGACCCGTGGAGCTGTGCCTGGCACTGTCCCCACGCTGCATTGCTAAAGACACTGCGCTCGACAAAGCCAGTGGTGAGGGATTCCAGGTAAAACCCCTTCAGCTGTGAGAAAAGCTTTCTTCCCGGAGAGGTTTCACCTGCCTGGAGGCTTTTCTGCAGCTTCCTGGTGTTTTGTGTCTCAAGAGGAAAGACAAACACAAGGACATCTGGCTTCTCCAGGCTCTGCCACAGATTTACAGCTGCCCCCTACTCCAGTTCTCCATTTACAGAAACAGAAAAGCTGTATTTTTAAGAACTCGTATCAATCCAGCCTACTTAAAGAGTAAGATGTTGGTGGCAAGGATTTTTTATTCCATTTTTTATGTTCTTTTTATATAGCACCTGTCACATGATCAACCAGTGACTAAATTCTGCTCTAGTACAAGCTAATAGCAAAATAAATAGGCCCATATAAACACCAGAATATAAGACATAGTAATATATTTCCATTTTATCAATTCATTCCAGATCTTGTGTTGCATTTGCTTCCTGCTATAACAGTTTTTAAGGTGATGGTTAAAAAAAACCTCAACAAAACAAAACAAAACAAAACCCCAAACTAGTAAACTTTGCCCATAGTGCATCTTGCTTAGTACAGAACATCAGGAACAGATTTCAACCTGACTCCTTGTTTTAAATATGACTACGTAAATGCTAGGTTTAGGCAAAAGGAACATCTTGCATCTTTGCACAAAAATCTCATGTTATTGCTGCTTCTTTTGTCTCCCTCTCTCTGACAAGGCTCTGGAGAAGCTCTGTAGTTAAATGCATCACACGGGAAAATCATATTTCTGGTGTAGTTTCAATAAAATAAAAATAGTTTCAATAAAATAAAAATTTCAATAGTTTCAATAAAATAAAAATAGTATTAGACTAATCACTAGAAAGTATAACAGAACCATCGTGGCAGTCCCTCTGTTATTTATTTTCTGCTAAAGTACATACAAATTTACAGTTTCTGTCAGCTAATTGGTTTGGTTTGGGTTTTTTTCCCTTTCTGACCCAGCACTCAAGCACTGAGACTGGCTAAAGTACACCATCTACAGCTTTGTCCATGGCTTTGTTTTGTTTTGGTTTTTTTTGTTAAAATCACAGCTTAAGAGAGAGAGAAGGAACTATAGTGGGTCACATTTCTGATGCAGATGCTATTATGTTAACAAAGGCATTTTGCCAGGAGAAAAATACTATATTCAGACAAATGGGAAAAGAAATTATTCTAAATAAGAAGCACATTAAAGTAATGCAAAATTAAAACATGATATTCCCAACCTTAGCTATACCAGTGTAAAGAGTTTTATCTGGCCATCACTTTCCACAGCTGTACTGGTTGATAAAGGCTCGTGATCAACCGTCTCCTTGAGGTTGCTCCACAGCTCTGTGGGTAGAAGGCTCAGGTGAAACTCTCTAATATGCTTCAAGTGACATATATGGGACTAAGTTAATGTCCCTGTTTCCTTGGAGTGGATGAGAGAGCTCCTACATGGCCTTTCCTGCTGGCCAATCTATTGACTAACCTCTAGCAAATGGAAGATAACAGCACCTGAGCACCACACTCAGTCCAAACAAACTTTGTCAAACACCTCTAAAGTAGACATTTGTCTAGCACTTCAGTAAATAATTTTGGTAGTTTCAATTGTTACCGTCCCCCAGGTGTTTTCTGACCTCACAAAATAGCACAGTTTTGCCAGAAGAAGCAAGTACTATGAATTGCAGTAAAAAGTTCTTGCCCTAGGAGCTCAAGTCAACACCCAAGGTACTGGCATCACCCAAAGAGAAAGAAGCTCCATGCTAATGGGAGTGCGCTCTAAATAGACAAGGCCTCAGATGAAATTCATTATTTAAGGATTTAAAATGCAACCTGAATAGCTAAACCCAAATGTTAAATAGACTGTCACTGCCTAGGCTAACTTTGTGGCAAGTAAAGGACAGCTGGTTTTGCTGGATAAAATGCTTGACCTTTGATGAAGGGGTAAGAGGTCTGCACAAAAACGCTACAGAGTTGAAGGCAGCAGATACATCATCCAGGCTTTTTACATCGGTTAGAGATCTGTAATTTCTGGTATTCCTAAGTATCCCTCATGTGCCCTATGGCCGTTGAGCCGCAAACAGACACCTGCTTTAATGAGACAACACAAGCCACAAGGTGAAATCAGGTGATTCATTTCCTTGAAATTTGGGTATTACAGGTTCTGCGTTTGTGACATGTTAAAAACCAGTAACATGATCTCAAAAAAAACCCCAAAAGTTTCTTAATTTGATTCCATTCTTTTTCTAGTCTGAAGTTCTTACAGTTGCCCTAGGATTATTTACTTCCCACTCTGACTCCAGTCCCACTGGTGAAGAGTGCTCTCATCAGCAACAAGTTCTCTTCAAATTTATTTTTTTTTCCCCGTTTCTAAATTCCAATTCTGGCAGCTTGGATGGGTTGGTTTTAACACAAAATATCTCTTTGCTGGATGTTAACTTTAGGACAGAGTAATCTAAAAAGCCAGCTACCTGACATTTCTGTCACCACCAAAATGAATCATATTTTTAGAGAAAAAAAAGGTGCATCACAACAGCCACAGAAACTTCCCCACTGATCTACTAATATGTTTTTCAACTACTTTGAGGATGACCTAAATTCAGGCTCCACGTGGTTTTTTGAAGTTATGTTATTTCAGTAAAAAACTGGTATGCTACTTCATTCCTGATTACATGGTGATTTTTTGACTTGGACCTTTTCTAACGTATCTTGTTGAGTTACCATTAGATGAAGGAAATCCATGTTTGCTACCACCTGAATATGGATTTGAAAAAGCAACCTAGTACCAAAAACTCTGTACTCTCTTTTTTAATAGTCCAAATCCATTCACCTTTCAGTTCCCAGAAAATATTTTCACTCCTAATGGTAGTGGCAAAATAAATGCTATCAAAGCTAATCAAAAAGAGGAACCATTTCCAAAACAAACTGTGAAAACATTGAGTAGTCTTTAATTCTCTGTGGTATTTTGTCCTTTAATTCACTGCTAGCCCATAAAGAATTTTACAAATGAGGTAGCTCCTGTGGTCTCATTCTCATATATCTTATGTGTTCCTGTAAAATTCAGTGTATTTCATTTGGGTGCATGACACAAAACGATCCCTTATTTTCCAGAAGATAACGTTCCTTGAACTGAAGAAAAAAACATAACAAAGCTTGTTTTATAAATTCCCATTAACTATTTGATTTCATTCCAAAACACTGAAGACCTTTTGATCCCTTTTAATTTACCTAGGCTGATAACAGTTATTTCCAGTTTTTCAGAAAAATTTACAGCATTAAGAAAAAAAAAATCACCACAGCCCTGTGCAACGTATTGACTGTAATTTCCCTCTTCATCCACTTTTAGCAAACCAGACTGTAAAAAACATTTTTAAAGGGAATAAAAAGGTCATTTATAGCACTGTCAGAGATGTTTATTTAGTGGTTTTGTATTTTACTGGCAACCACTATTCACTTCAAGTCTTGCATTGGACTTTTCTCATTAAGAGTAAGTGACATAAGAATAAGAAAATATAGTGACAATTTTGCTTTTATTTAACATCCCATCATTGCCCATCCCCTCAATTCCTTCAGAGTAAGTTCTGACAGGCATCCTTGTTAGGTGTGGCTTTGAATATAAACAAGTCTTATGTCATTTTTTGTTCTCCTTTGTTGTTATTAAATCCCCAGAGAGCTGAGGTGTATGAGAATCCTTCCCACCAGGCTCAGTCCTAACCTCTGGCTGTATTTTAATCAGCACAAGAATAGAAAACTCAAAGAAATGGAGCTTCTCCAACTCAAGAAATGGAGCTTCTCCTATTTCAGGTACTGTCTTTCAAGTGAATAGTTCTCCCCAATAGTTTATGTTAATACTGTTATTTGGCCTAATATTTCTTTTGCTCAATGACATCCCATCATTTCATGTGTTTCTGTCACACTAAGCTGTGCCTGTTCTCTTCTGGTTAAATCCTTGAATATCGTTGATCACTGTACACATGGGCACTTGGCACCTATCACCTGGTCAACTTAGGTCAACCAAATCCCACAGAGAGAGAGGAGAATGGGCAAAGAACGTTTTCAGTAATCCTTAGCTCCAACTTCTTCTCGTCTTAGTTTCTAAGGAGCTGTAGGCTGATATGGAGCCAGTTGAACTCAGCAGGAAAAAAAACCAAACAAAACACCATTGAGTCCAAGAAGAAATGCACCAAGCTCTATTAAGTGGAATCTTCTTTTGAAGGAACTATGGTCACTATGGCCCCTGGAGAGCCCAGGCGGGAGCAGGGTGTCCCTGAAGGGCTGCAGCCCAGGGCTGAGGGGGCTGAGGAGGGAACAGCTGCCCAGAGGGGCTGCCATGGAGGGACCCCAATCCCCAGCCCCAGCCCTGCGCCCCTTGGGGTGGGGAGAGGGGTTGGGAATGAAGGAGCAAAGTGTTCACACCAGAGAAAGATGTATTTTTTTAAAAAACTAGGATAAGTATTGCCATTCCTTTCCTTCGCCCAGAGAGCACAGAAATTTGGTGAGGATTTATTACCTGGAACTGGAGGAGAACAGGGAGCTGCACTAGGAACAAGCCCACAACTCCTGAACTCCTCAGCTGGTCCCCTCCTGCTCTCAGGGCTGTCAGAGCTGGGATATATGCCTGCTGGAAGTCACTTGCCAACTACCTCCTGCTGTGGCTCCAGAGGTCCCTTTCCAGCACTCTTATATTGAATTTTAACTCCACTGTAACTGAGGGCTGAGTCTGTGCCCCGTGACAAATATCTGTCATAGCTGATGGCTTTTTGTCAACGTGGCAGGTTATACCCACAAGCACCAACGCGCTCGGCACTCTTAAAACATTTTGCTGGTTCAGCTGAGAAAAGGTGACCAGGTTGGTCACTGGCAACTCCTGAGAAAGGAAAAGTCATTCTGGGATGGTGAGTTTGCCCTGTGATCTGCTTAGTACTGAAAGGAACTCTGTTTACATATAAACAGAGCATTTCTGTCCATTAGTATTTACCAAGAGGTAGACACTGGCTCCTTTCTTCTGCCTCAACCATCTCCCAAGGTGGACAGAGGGGAACACAACAGACTTGAAGGGAATTTTTTTGTTAGGAAGATACAACAAGGGCTCTGTCATTTGCACTGTCCTTTGAAATGCACAGCACTGCTTTTAATCCCTTAAAGCCCAATAGAGGCAGGTTGAAAGCAGGGAATTACCTGTACCTTGTGGAATGACAGCAGGGATGAATACAATATTGCGTATTTATGTCATAATATCAAACCTGATACTCTCAGGATGTGCCCAAATACATCTCTGTGCCTGCGCGAACATGAAAGTCTTCCAAGATGAAAAGTTGTCCTCATTTCAAGGAAGAAAAAAAGACAAATGGAGTAGTGCTGCTATTGATGGAAATGATGTTTGCTAATGCAAATTGAGAAGCTGTTGAGCTACATGGGGTACAACTCAGTCACCTCACTGTGATCAGGTTACAGAAGGGAAACGAACATCTGCAGTTTATCATGGTATGAGCAAAGGCTGTATTATTAGCATCACCTAAAGAAATGACGTTTTCACTAATGCTGCAGTCTGCAAATGAGCTCCTCTCTTTCCCTGCTTAAACTCTCACACACAGCTCAGATACACCTACAAAAAAACAGAAACTGTAATATGGTATTAAAAAACCCCAAAACAAACTAAAAAGCAAACCACAACAACCCACATTCCATGATTTTGTATATACCATCTGTTTCACTCAGCTCTGCTGTGTGCAATCTGATGTCATCACTACTTTCAGATCAAAATAATTAAAAAATAAAAATCAATATTCTCTTCCATTCAATAATAGTTCAACAGCACAGAGTTGAACCTCACTGTTCTTACAAAAACACAACTCTTCGTGAAAGCAAGACAAGAAAAACAGGCTTGCAGTCTTCTAAGGCATAAGGCTGGTTGATAATTCTCCTACCTCTGTAAAAGATTAGGTGTGATTTTGGAAAAAAGTTGTCCCAAAGTGGTTAGTCTCAGTTTTTCAGTACCAGGAGTCAATCTCCATTGACTTTACTGAAGGTTCAACAATCTGGAGCAGCGAATGGTAAGACTCTTCCATAGCAGTAACGAAGAGTTCAAGCCAAAATTCAAGCCCTGATTCTGCAGTAGAACACAGCTCCAACAGGTTCCCTCCCATGACAAACTCTCTGCCTACTTGGAGCTTAAAACATTTATTTGAACATTTGATTATCTTGCAAAATTATTTCTACTACTTCCTCCATTTCTCTACTGTGCTAACAGTACATGCTCATTCCCAAAATGAAAGAGCTTCTCTTTTATCTGTTTTGATTTTGTTTTTTTAAGTTTGTAAAGCACATGTCCATGTTGTGAGCAAATTTACTGGAATATCAAAGGTTTTTTCTTTTTATTTATTAAGACCAAATGGATGAAGTGCCACACTCTACATGGCAGCACTAGGATGCCGTGTGGACTCGGAACTTTATAGATTTAGAAGAAATTTATTAAAACATTTTGAAAATCTCAAGATTTGCAGTGGTGTCACTTCTGTAATCTTGTTTGAAAAGACGCCATTAAAAGCATTCATTTCAAGTATATATATACTCACAGAGTGTAATTCCTTATTATAGTAGGCACAACTGGTCTAACTCTTGTCTCTAGCTGTGATTTCATACATCAAAGTAGAAGAATTCAGTTCCTTTTTCTTTTCAGCCTATGGATTTTGCAGATGAGTGACACAGATGCCAGGACAAAGCCTCTGCCAGTGCACCTTCATCTAAGTTCAGATGCTACAACAGCTACAAATAACCAGTATCAATAAATGGTGCTGGGATTGAGAGGAACCACACCAGGCACAGAAACCAAACCGCATCAGAAAAACAGGCAGATCCCATCTTTTTATCTGCTCAGGAAAGAGAAATTACCCTCTGTGGAGATAATAAATGTAAAAAATTTTGGAACCTCCATTTCCCTTACCCTCTTCAGTGCCTTTTGCCCTGTGAAGTCCACATTTTCCCTTTTGTGTACAGGTGCCTATACCATTCTGTAACATGAGGTGCTTTCAGAAGTACTGTCCCAATTAATTTTTGTAAGACCTTCTGAAGTAGTAGCTTCAAACATCAGAATCTTACCTTCCATTAAATAAGACTCTGCTGCCATTAAAATTGTTTGCAGCTTTTTTTAAAAATCTTTGCACAATTGCCCTCCAAGCTCAGCACACTGGCAGAACCATTTGATGTGTTCCCAGCTGTGCAGATCAGTTAGCCCAGCAGTCACTCGATTTCTGCATGCATAAACTTTTAAATTAAGAGTAATATTTGCCAAATGTTACCCTACACCCAAGACACTCCTTAGATGTCAAAGAAAGAGGAAAAAACAGAAGATGATATAGTGTAGTAAATGCTATTACCAGAATACATAACCTTCAGAAACAGGAGCTACTTGACCAACTTTAAAACCGTAACTGCTTGTCTCCCCTGAACTGAAAAGGTCACCTAACCCTCAGAAAAGATTAATTGGATAAAAGGAGTTGAATCTACACAGAAAACAATCTGTGCTGTTTAGGTGACAACAGAAACAGTGCTTGCTAAGCAAAAGACTTAATTCTTACCTTTTAGGTCGTTCCAAATCCAGACAAAAGACAACTGGAAAGTCACGGCCTCTCAAAACAAATGTCTGGAATAAACAAAGCTCTCTATTTTCTTTATGCTCCTGAAAAAATGCAAATCTCACAATGTAAAGTACAGTTGCTTACATTAAAGAGGAAGTCTTTACCTCCTCATAGCATTACAGGTGTTGCATATTCTAGAAAAAAGAAAATATATTCATTGAGGCAAGAAATCGATGTACTCAATACAGCTAGAAGTCCTTCCTGATTATACCTCCTGTGTTCCCAACTGCTGCACTTCCAAGAAGAGCTGGGGGAAAAAACCTGGAACTTAAGAAAAGACCTTTCTTTGAAAGGTATTGAAAGGCATTGAAAAGCATTTTAAAATAATAATTAAAAAAAAGGGATTCACAACACGTTTATGCTTCAGTGTAGGGAAATGAGATATAGTTCATCAATTGTAGATCAAGCCTTAAGTTACAGCAGGTGTGAATGGATGTGATATATTGGAATTAAAATAATAAAAAACCAACCACCCAAAACTGTTCCTCCAAATAAAGACACACCTTTCATGGACACAGGTACTGAGCCTATCTGGAAATAATTTACTTCAGAATTCTTGAGTGATGCATCACAAAATACCTTTCCGTTCCCATTGCCCCCCAGTCAGAAAATAATACCTCGTCGAATTAATTCAGAAAGGGTTTACATTAAGAACATTGCTCTTACCACACACGATCACGATGCTCTTCCAAATGTGGTCCTAACAGCAAGTGGGCTATGAATATTTCAATAAACTCTAAGAAAACTTTTGACACTGTTCTCTTCTCTTTTAGCTAATAGAACGCATTATTCTTGTGAATCAACACTGAAATTTAACCAGTAATTACAAAAACAAAGTTTCTTATGCAGATTAATCAAATTTATATATTTTGTGCATTGGTTTCTATTACATTGTAAATGTTATCAAACTACTTCATGGCTCATTCTAGTCAAATTTACTGAACATGTAAGACATCAACACTGACATTTGTGACAAGCTCCAGTTACACCAAATGGCACGAAGGTCTCCATCCTACAAATGTGACATCCCTGGGACTTCCTGTGCACTTTCAACATGAAATCTGAGGAAACTTAGCTGCCACCAAACTTTCACCATTCTCAGTTCAATTTAAATTTAAATTCCCTGTCACCGCAGTTAAGGGAGAAGTTACCACTGAATGTTAGCACTTGGATTTTGCGCATCATTAACAGAACCCAGCAGGCTCAGAAGAGGCTGACAAACAACTCACTACATAGTATTTTAGTTAAAACCTTTTCCCCACTTTTCTACCCAGAACACCCACAAATAAGTTTAATCACAAAGTCCACCTAGACCTCATTATGCTACTTTCTTGATTAGAGACCACTAACTGGAGGAATAATTTGACAGAGTCAGTGCAAAACAGCATTTTTTTTACTTCTCTGTGAAAGGGAAGACAACACATATGAAATTAGAGCATTAGGAAAAAACATAACAATTTTGTTATTAATTAATAACTTTTATAGCTCAAGTTTAAAAATATTAAATCAGAAACAATTCAAAATTCATGAAGAAAAATCTGGAACTATATACATGCATAATTAAGAATAACTAGATTCTTGTCAATATTTACTTATGCTTTTTGTACAAGTGCTTTCAGACAATCATATTTACAACCATGTGCTTAAAACATATGAACATATATCTTCTATAGCATTTACAAATAATTTGAATTTTTTTTTTCTTAAAAACAAAATAATATTTCATTGATTTGACAGATTTGGTTTCATCATATGGTACTGGACAAGTATATTTATTTATCCAGTGGGATAAAAAGAGTTATCATTATTCAGTTTTCTAAGTAACGGTCACCTATTGGTACCCAGAATTATCAAATATGGCTTTAAAAACCTCCCAGACTCAAAGGATCATCTCACAAGTACAAATTACAGTCCATCTGTGGTATGTTGGTAATCAAAGTCTTGAGCCTTTCTTTGGGTAAGATCCACAACTTGGCAAACACAATCTAAGCATGTACTCAGAAATAAGCCCTTCTCATTTAAAGAAAAAAGAATTCTGCTTCCAGTCAAGTCAAGCACATATTAAGATGTATGAAACAGGATGTATGGACTTTTCTAGACATTCTGGCTACCTTTACAGATGTTTTACTATTATGGGATAACTTTATTTTGAACGGACAATATTTGTGGGGATTTACAGGAATCAAGTGAGAGATCTTCTAAGAAAGGGAAGAATACTTTTTCCTCAAAAAATGCACATTTTTTAGAAATAAAAAAAAAAAAGTCTGAGGAGGTTTTGTACATAGTATGTTTAGGTCACTGATACAATCCAACCAATCAGACCATTATCTAGTAACAAGGTTTTGTTTCACAAGTCAACTGAAAATTTGTCAGCTTGCTTTCAAGCTGAAATAAAAACCCAAACTTTTGGCTTTGGCAAATCAAGTAGCCATCTCCTTTGATCACAGTTCTCTAGAGCTCCTGCACCGACTGCTCCACTGTTTGTTCTTCTACAGGCTGCAGAGCTTCCTGAACATAAACTATGAATTCTGAAGCCTCACCACCCTGTGTATAGACAGTCACTGTCTCAATTCCCTCCACTTCATCCGAGGACACTACCAGGTGATGCTCCTCAGACAGCTCCACTGATGCCTGCTGCAGTGTCTCTTGGATCATCAAGGTGTGGTTGGATGATTGTTCCTCTTCTTTTACCTGTGGAGAAATTGAAGAGGTTACAGAAATCTCACCTTTCCAATAAATACCTGGTATCATGACAGTTATCAGAAATACAGCACAGAAATTAGAAATTGGATTGTTTTGAAAGAAAATGTCAGTCTTACACAAAATTTGTAGTGAGTACTTTTGATGAGTAAGCAGTAATGCAGCATCTCAGTTATATGCAGAGAGACCTGCAAAGTTCCATAGGAACATAGGTCTCTGGAGACAGACTTTATCTCTCAGCAGTCATTCATTCAAAATCACTCTTATCTGAATAAATCTGAAGTTAAACAATTCCTCCAGTAGTACCAAAATGAGAATCCATTGAAAACCACATGAAAAAACATCTACTGTACCTATTTCTTTTTATTTTCTTCTTCCCAGCCAACAGTTTCTCATAGAAGTAAAAATTTCATCATAAGCCTTAATGGACTTTTATTAGAAAACAGTGAAATGTCAGTATTAATGAAATAGACCCTTAAGACCTACTGTTTGTGAGGCAACAATTTTTATATTATTAAAAAGATAGTGACAGAAACAATTGAAAATAATAATTTTATTTAATATTCTGCTTCTTGTCCAAAAGAAGAAAAAAAACAGCACAATTTGTTTTTCAATTTCTAAGAGTTCAAACAGACATCTGTTGATTATTAAAATACACTACTTACTAGAATTCAAGAACAAATCTTAATTCTTTACCAGATCTGTACAAAATTCCGATACAAGGTACTCCAGACCAGTAAAAAAAACATCAGAAAACTGTAAATCATGCGGAAGAAATGCATTCCCTCAAGTGTTAGTGATAAAATAATGTACTTTTGAGGACAGAATGGAAGTGTTATTTTTTGGCATGCAAGATATATGCAAAGGCATTTGTTAGACATTTTCAGGACACCACCACTCCCTGTGTACATTGAAGAGCTGCTTTGTTTGCTGGATCATAAATGCCAACCCACCTGCAAGCACAACATGAAGTTAATCAAATCCTCTCTTCCCTCTCTTTTTAGAAAATGGGTTGGTTTTGTTAAGGCCTGTTTCTCTTTCATTTAGGCTTAGCAAATGTTTTATGAAGTAAGCTTCCAGAGAGAAATGTTTATTTCTCACTGTAAGAAAGCAGCTGATTGAATCTGTAGGAGGTCACATTCTCTACAACAAATACTTTTTTCATATCCTCAAGCGCGTCTATAAATTGTCCACTTACACCAACAGGGAATGAAGACAGAATTGCTGGCTCACCTACATCTCATGATGGAAAGCAAAGCCCCACGGTACTTCCAATAACCATACAAAGTGTAATAAAAAGAGAACAAAGGACTAATAGATATCGATTTACTGGATCCCAGAGTACCCTGTCTGGTGTGCTCTTGGCAGCACTGAACTCGTAAGTGATTTTTGAGAAGAACAGGTCAAACATGGTAGAATTTTCAAGGTGGAGAATCTAAATTACGCAAATTAGAAAGGGCTTTTTTTTTGTTAATTAGAAGCTGATTAAAAGTTCTTCTCCAATTCTCATTTATGTGACATTGTTTTCTAAACGGCAGTATCAAGTCCAAGAAAACAGAATTAAGATCAGTAATGGTGCTCAAGAGGGGAGTGGGAACAGAAGGGAAGAACTACAGCAACGCTTCCAAGCACGTGCTTTACTCCTTAAGAGACCAGCAAGGAGAAAAAGGAGTTCTATATGTTTGTTTTCCTGATCCTCTTTTCCAATTTCATTTTTTTTCCCCCCAAGCAACCATTCCCATTGTTGTGCAATGACTTTTCAGTTTTTAATTCTGTGTTTAAAGTATCTGTCAGATGAAAAGAATTTGAAGAGATGCACAAACCCCATAGGACTTCATATCATTTTGAACTTTCACTCAATTCATCGGGTTCTACAAAGCTTTTTCTTGAACAATAGCAAGTATGTTCAGGTGTTAAATTATTCAGAGGTCCCTGCGTCAGTATGTCTGTGATATGCTGATGAAATACACATGGATGTTATCTAGTGAAAGATTGAACATCTAAAGAGAATCTTGCCATTGTCATTGACCTTAAAGCAAGAGCAGAATCATCCCTGATGCTGACTCTGGCTCTGCCACACAGGATTGAGATTAGAGGGATAAAACTACAGGAATGATCTGAAGTCCTTTCCATGTTCTGTTTCTTTTACTGAGCATATCTGAAGATTTTAATTGAAAGTTACTTTAAACAGCTCCTCCTGAAGTTCAAGCTCAACATCCTACAGAAGTGGGGGCTGCTGGATGCTTGTCTTGACACAACAGAATTTGAAAACACCCTAAGAAAAACTAATTTATGTTGTCACAAAACACAGCTATCACCAAAGTGCCATTTACTAATGGAAGATTGAGCATCTCTTCCAAAAGCAAGGAGCTAAATCATGGGAAGAAGCATAGTGCTGTTAACTTTCTCATTCCTCCACATGCACCAGATTTTATTTTATTTTTTTTTTAATTATCAAGGAAACACTAATTTCTGAAAGCATTAGAAACAATTCACTAAAAGCAATAGAAACAGTGGAATAGAGAAGTTGTGGTTGCCCCATCCCTGGAAGTGTTCAAGGCCAGAATGGATAAGGCTTCGAGCAACCTGGTCTATTGGGAGGTGTTGTCTAAGGGGGGTGGAACTAGATGATCTTTAATGTCCCTTCCAACCCAAACCATTCAATGATTCTATGAATTTTGTGAATTCATACACACAACTCCCTTTTTATAACTGTCCTCCCCTCTTTCCTGAGCCTACCTGCTCCAGTGCCAGCTCCTGTGTGAAAGAAAAGGACATACAGTAGATCAGTCCCTGACCTTCTGCAACTTGGATGGTGTTCCTAGAGCACTTGCTGGTGAAGATTGAGGCAACAAACATTGAGTACCTCAGCCTCCTCCAAGTCACGGGTGCCTGTATCTCCAGCTTCCTTTCAGATAGCACCTATATTTTCCATGGTGTTCCTTTTGCCACCAACATACCTATAGAAGGCTGTCTTGTTGCCCTTGATGTCCCTGGCCAGACTGAACTCCATCAGGGCTTTAGCTTGCCTAACCTGATCCCTGGCTGCTCATACAATTTCTCCATATTCCTCCCAGACTACCTGTCCTTCTGCACTCTGTAGGCTTCCTTTTGCTGTTTGAGTTTGTTCAGGAGCTCCCTGTTCATCCATGCAGGCCTCCTGGTGTTTTTGCCTGACTTCCTCTTTGTTGGTATGCATCTCTCCTGAGCTTGGAGGAGGTGATCCTTGAATATTAACTGGCGTTCTTGGCTCCTCTTCCCTCCAGGGCTTTATGCCATGGGACTCTACCAAGCAGACCCCTGAAGAGGTGAAAGCCTGCTCTCCTGAAGTCCAGGGTACTCAACTTGCTGTGCGCCCTCCTTGCTCCTCTAAGGATCTCGAGGTCCACCATTTCATGGTCACTGCAACCAAGGCTGCCCTTGAGCTTCACATTCCCTGTCAGTCCCTCCTTGGTCGTTAGAACAAGGTCCAGAATATTTCCTCTCCTTATTGGCTCCTTTATCACTTGGAGAAGGAAGTTATCATCGATGTATTCCACAAACCTATTAGATTGCTTTTGTCTTGCTGTGTGTCCCCAACAGATAAGAGGATGGTTGAAGTCCTCCAGGAGGATGCAAAGCTGTTCCTGGCTGTCTCGAGAGGGCCTCATCTCGTCCCTCTTCTGGTCAGGCAGCCTGTAGCAGAGCCCCACTGTAACGTCACCCATGATCTACTAATGAAGATCATAAGAGCCAGACACAAGCCTATCACAAGCAAATCCAGATAGGAAGCTGCAGTTTAAAATGTTAGATAATTAAAATCTCACAGCTTATTACTAACTGGCTCACAATTACAGCCCTTGATACTAGAGAACATAAAAAAAAAATACAGAAATAGGGGTGTCTAAAATTTGGCCCTTTAATTATGCAATATATACTAACTTCTCCCGTGTTAGAGCACTATACATAATATACATGACCCCCTGACAACATGCCTCAGGCCAGAAAAATTTCACTGCATGTGCTAAAAGCTGTAAGAATGCACAATGCAGTCTAAGAAAGATCTCATGCAGGCTCGTTTTAGTCACTGTAAATCAAAACCCATAAATAATTTTAAATAGTTTTGTGAGTGTACATACATAACGAAGAAAGGAAAATAAATAAAGCACTGTTGACATGAAAATGAAATTAAACCAGAATTCCATTCAATTCAATAGCAGCAATCTAATACTTATTCAATTCTATATGCTTTTGAAATGAAAATGGCCAATAAAGAAAGTTAATTTAACCTTCCTACCTGACTTTATCAATGTGATTTTATTAGCCTTGTCATGCAGGGTAAAGAAGACTAATGCCCTTATTTCTGGTGTTTCTAGCTCCCAGTATCTTTTTTGGACAGCTATCTGTAATCCTTTTAGTTTGACAAATCACCACATTATTTTGGATATTTACATTTCAAATCTGTTCAATGTTTACATGCTTCTGCTTGGTTCCTATTACATCGTTCCACGGGGAATAATCTCAAAACGTTAATTCACATCCCTCAAATTGATGAAACAGTGGGACAGCTGCCATCAGGATGAATGAAGTCACTACACTCCATTCTTTTTATTGGCATCTGAAATCTTTTGAAGAGGAGCAGCCAAGACCTCTCTTCTGTTTGAGAGCCAGCTGAAAAGCATCTGGCTGCTTATCCTTCACTAAAGAAGGACAGCAAGAAGCTGAAGCCACACACAGCTGGCACATTAAATCAATTCAGTACCTGCATAAATATTCTTTAGTAGCTAAATGTGTCTGTCACAAAAGCCAGATGGGGGGGACTTTCCCCCCCCACCTCTTCCTAAGAAGCTCTACATTTTGAAATTATAAATGTTACTATTTACATATCCGAGGATCATCCAAATACATGTAAGAGACATTAAACATGTCTCAAAAATTCTTAGACGAATGTCTTCCTTTCAAAACAAGCAAATCTTTTTTAATTTGAGAGAAATTAATTCAAGCCATTAAATATACTTCTTCCTTTCCTTGAAAAGGAGTAAAAAAATATAAATTTTTGCAGTAAGCCGCTTTTTTATTCTAGACCTCTACCTGAGAAATAATGAATATCTTAAATTTTTTTGAAGTCAGCAGGAGTTGCAGGTCTATAGTGTTTAAAACTGTCTTGCTGGGCTTGACCCCAAATCCTCTCTAGAAACTCCCCCTTGATTTCAGATTGAACGCTGCCTGTCACTTTACCACGAAGAAGAAAACTTTATCACAGGGATCTTGCAGGATTTCAACCTTACCTTAGGTTATAAATCCTCCTATTTCTATAGACACCACAGTAAGAAAATATATAAAATAACTACAGAAAGGATTAAAAGAAAAAGTGAGTATCAGCATTCTAGATCACAGAGAGCACCTGGATACATGATGTTCCAGCTTGTGCTGGTGCCTAAAGGAATGTCTCTACCATTTTGTTCCGTAACATTTGAATAATTTGAACTCTATCTCTTGGTTCTAGTTTACATATAGATAGATTGTGTGAAAAAGACACACACATGCACATGGAAAACACTGTAATTTGATCACACGATGCTCTATAATGAGCTACAAAGCAAAGACAATGTGGCACACAATAGTATCAGAATAAGAAGAGACTTGAATATGCAAGAGTTGCTTTGCATAATATAAAAAATGCAAGGTGGCAAACAAATCTTCATATTGAAGATTTTTTTTAAAGTTCTAGCAACTGGCTGGTTGGATATTTCCTGACACAGACTAATTGGCAACTTCCCTCAACTGACAAAATGCTCTATGACCAGGTTTCCTTCTGTGGAAGCACGGCAAGATTGCCATCATTTCAAGACTTCTAACAGGATAGTAATCTTAAAATGAGATTTTATCTCTATGTTACACAGATGACAAGAACTCTAGAGAGCCCAAGAAAACAGGGCCATCTGCCCCAATTAAAACTTTCCTTTGCAGGTACCATCAAGTTAAGCATCAAATTGCTCCATGTCCTAAAAGAATCATAACCTTCACAATCAACCTATAAACAACTCCATGTACTGGCAAATTTTCTATAGATTAACAGCGCACCCAGCATCATGTAGGTACAAATCAGAGCCAGACTGAAATACAAATCATGCTGCTGAAATGCACCTTTGACACAACAGCCATGCTAATATTATTAGATATTTATTTTTGAACACATATTCCACTATAAAATTCTGTTTTGTGATCAGCTTCAAGCTGGTGTGTAATCTTTGCTGTGCATGGCTACTGCTACTTTGAAGAAAGCGACTGTTACCATGGTAGGATTTTTAGTGGAGCCTAAAGAGATCATAGAATAAAAGGATGAAAGTAACTAAAACAGAGGGTGAACTGTATGGAAATGTTTTCTTTAGCTTGATAAAGATCTGCTTAGTTAGTGAAACAGTTGATATACTTACTCTGAAGAGCAAATTATGTAGAAGTCTAGGTTGAAAACAGGTTACTACGCTTTCCAGGAACAGAGTTAACCCTACGCTCCAAGCTACAGAAGCAGTAACATAAGTCCTGTCTCTTATTTCTGAATGGGAGAAAAAAAGAAAGAATTTATCAGCCAATTACTATTCTTTATTCTTAATACTTGAGTAGTCCTTTGCACCAGGACCTGGATTGTATCAGGTATGCTACATGCCCCAAAGGCCTTATAATTTTGATATAAAACAAGAGAAGGTAAGCAGACACAGGAAAAGTGAAGTGGGGAACAAGCCAGATGTAGCTTTGTATGACAGGCATTAGTATCAATACACCAAGTGCCTAACCACAGATAATTACTGTCATCCTATATTTGAAGAGTAATTGAAAGAAGACAATGAGGTACAAATTGCTCTTAATTAAAAATCCACGTAACTAAGCACAATATGGAAGACGGCATTAAGAAACCTGTTTGAAAAAAGTAATGAGCAATTAATTCTTCATCGACTGAGCAAAGGTAGAAGTCCAAATCTTTACAGCTAACAAGAAATGGGACACTAAGTCAGAATGGAGTAAAAATCCTAAGAAATTTAACCAAGGTTTTGTTTGATGTGGCAAAAAAAGGAACATCAAGTGAACGGAATAAGAGAGGGTGATGTCAAAAGAGGCAGAGAAAAGCAATCTTTTAATTTTTCTGGAAGAATATGAAAGAGACAACACATAGTCTGTGAATGTCAGAAAGAAGACTATCAGAGTTAACTGTAGCATACAATAATGATGGCTTGGACAACCATTTGAGCTAAGTGCTTGAAGTAAGAGACCTTATAGAAGTCATCAATCCAGGAGTATTTAGCTTATCACTGGCATGCAAGGCTCAAGAATCCTACCTGAAGAGGACACCAGCTTTCTGGCTTCAATAACAAGGAGGACTTACATCCCATTGGGCTGAAAAGAATGTGGACTAAAGTAATTACTAAAGTAATTGTGCAGGCACACTGATAGAATAATCATCTTAGTGATTAATACAATCTTCTTCGCCATCTTCTGCTATCTCAAAACTTCTTTCTTCCCAATTTCCTGTCTGTGTTTACCATCCACCATGAACATTTCCTGCCTTTTCTAGGCATTTATTAGCCTCTTTTCTAGTTATTCTTCAAACTTAGCACTCTTTTCTCTCACCTTTTCCCCACCTTGGTAACTTTTTTGGTCTTTAAGTAGTGCAGAAGAACTCAAATATCATGCCATAAAGAAATCTCTTCATTAGCTCTGTCAGAAGGAGATCCAGACTGGATCACTAGTAACTGAAAAGGACTCAAATTGACAAGTATACACTTCTCCTGCCCTGCTGTGATCAAAGTTTCAGTGTGGATTCTTGCCAATCTCAGATCATACTGATAAAACTTCACATTGTTAGCTTTTTTCTCAGACACTTGGTGTGCATTACTTTCCTTAGCAGCTATATGTTTTCAGAGCTGTCATGCAGCAAGATGTCTCCCAAATTAGATACCAGTGTAACTTGGGTAACAGGTTAGAATACTGACTCTCAGGCAAGAATGAGCTAAAGTAATTTTGTGCTCTAGACACAATCATTGAAATGCATCAGACACATGACACTATAAGAGCCAACAACAATTCCTATTTCCCAATCATAATGCAAGCTACATCGGGTTAAATTTGCATTTCTTTGGTTTAAAATCGTAAGATGAACTCTCATTCATGCTGGGATTGGTTATTGCTATGTTGTCGAAGTATTCTCTTTTATAAAATCATTTATATGATAAAAAAATACAAAATCTCTGAAGTTAGAACTCAAATAATTTTCTTCTCAACACCCAATTCAGGAGCTGGGGGCTTTGAACAGACAAACTGAACTTGATTTCACCTCTATTATAATGTGTACTCATGATTTAAGATACTTGCAGTAAGACTACATGCAACTCAGAACAATAACAGAATACCTCAAACATGGTATCCTTTCTTTCCCGTGACTTAGTGAAAAACAATTTTAAAAATATACCAGTCAGATCCATCTAATACACTGGACATCTTGAATTATGCTGAAAAGGACTTATGGATAAAGACATAGTTTGTTTCTGAAGGCAAAAGTCTGGCATTAACCTGAAAGACAACAAGGAGTGCTGACTGAAGGTATCTGAGCACACAGGTCAGGAGAAGTGCTAAAGCATGAAGATGGAAGTGTCATTAATGGATACATCTGGATAGACACAGAATTTTAAGGATCAAGTGTAAATGGCACTTTTATGGGTGAAAAGTAAGGCAGAGGACACTTGAAGGAGAAAGTTCCAGAAAAGAAATGGGAGACAAAGATAGCAGCAATATAATGTAGTGTTTACAGCAAGCAATACTTTTAAAATGCTCTAGTAATTTAGGATTTAGAAGAAATTTCTCAGTGCAAGTACAGAAATATGAAGGCAACTTGCAAGAGCTAGCTAAAAATGAGATATGAAGGTAAAAAGTGATGAAAAAAGTGGTTAATGTATGTCCTTAGAGAAAAAGAAAAAAAAACCAACATAACAGCATAAAAATCAGAACAACTATACTAAATGTTGTTAAGGAAAAAAAATGGAACCAAGCTGCTAAACAAGGACTCAGTGAGGCCATTAAAGAACAAGAGTGGAAATTCAGTGACAGATGATGCTGATCTATTACTGACACCCTGAATGAATTTTTTGTCTCACAATCCACAAGCAAAGCTGAAGGTCACCAAAGAAAGCGTGGAATAAATTTGCCAGTAGGGAAGTGAAATATGAACATGTCTTAAGATCACTTCAAGGTTAACAATTAGGAACTCAGCATAATTAGAACCTGACAAAACTGTAGGTACGAGTGAGTGATACTTCACAGAAAGCAACTCAGTATTGAAGAAAAAAGAAAAGCTGAGAATTCTGAACAGGAGAGGATTACAGTCATGTTAACAACATTTAAAGGTAATCTTCTGGTGGGAAGACAACAACCGGAAACCAACTAAAGCTGTATAACAGATCAAACAGACTTTGATAAAACATTGATTTATACAAAAAAATTAAAAGAGAAAAATTTAAAAGAGAAATAACCATCATCATCATCATCTCCAAACCTCCCTTGGTCCTCTCTCTACTTCCATAAAACCCACCGAAGGTAACTAAGGAGTCAGTCAGAGGAGTCAGTACTGCCACCTCATCCTCCCTTGGGAAATCACAGACCCACACTCTTCTGCACAGACACAGGGACAAGTCACTGAGGCTACCACAAAAAGAAATGAGTAGACATTCACAAGGAAGATAAAGATTAATAGAGGAACGGGGTTCAAGCATCAAATAAGACCTTACTAAAATCCAGTGTAAACAGAGGTAGCACAAGATCACTCAGCTTGAGATGTACTGCAATTTTTCACTGATTTTGGTTCTTTCCAAGTTAGGGGAAAAAAGGAAACAAATAAAATAAAAGTCTTACATGATTTCTAATCAAAATACCTGTTAAGTATTGCAAAGGAATTTCTCAAAATGCTTTGTCCTGAAATTCCACCTTATCTCCCTGGCATTCAGATGGCAGGTTTAGGAATTATCCAAATACTGTATTCACAGACTACAGACTTCCCATTTCTGTGCAGCTCTCATGAATTCAAAATCCACAACACTACAAAAATTACTGCACTCACAAGTTAGTTGTAGCTCTCAGAATAACCAGATTTTTGGTTGATTCAAACAGATGGAGTTACTTAAACTCTTCAGGAATTAAAGACTTCTCATGTACTTTCCCTTCCCTCACCTATCAACCACATGGAGTGCAGAAACTAATGAATCAACAAACAGAAAAGAAAAAGGGATAAGCAGAGGCATAATGAAACAGGAGGAACAGGTGAAGCTTGGAGAGCACCTAGGAGAAATGTAAAATGTCTGCACCAAAGTTAGCAGACACCTGAGGGTGAAATACTGGGCAAAAGGCTTGATGTTTGCACTCAACAGCCACATCAAGTTGAAAATTATTTCCTTTCGCTTGCTGATTTTGTGTACTTTCTCATTCTTAATTTCTAAAGTGCTTCAGTAATACTGTACGTTGCAATTAGCACAAACTGTGTGGTACCAAACTTCAAGAAAAATATACATACAGTAAAATGACTCGTGCTGATAGCTTATAGGGTTTGTCTCCTGTACATGGATGAAGGCTGTGCCCAGGACCTGATTTGTTTAGATGACAATGGCACCAAGTGCCCACCTACAATGCAGGTACATTATTTTAAAAAGCCTGAAAATGCCTCCTAGGAAAAAACCCACTATTTTCTCACACCCACACACGAATATGTGTACATATATATGTGTGTATTTGGTGGCTTGTATCTTATATACATGCAAAAATGTATTCATTTTTAGAGGTATAAACGCATGTATATATGTATGTATAAACGTGTACATGTGTGTGAATATAAACAAGCATACAATGCGTAGTCAAAAATTACTTTAAGGAAAATTCTATACATCTCATTCAAAATTTAGCCCTTCTAAATGTTTACTTCACAATAAATAGACAAAAATGAAATATAGCTTTTTTAGAGAAGAAAAGAGCTCTTACCTGCTTTACCACTGTCACAGTGCCAGGTGCCATGGTAACCACAGAAGCCACTGCTGTAGCATCATGGGTTTCTGAGCCCAACTCAATGATTTGCTGCAGGATGTTTACAGCTGTTGGATCAAGTCTTTCACCTTATCAGAAAGATAGTAACCATAAGATAATTATAGTAAAAACTGCTCTAAGGGTACATGAATCTCAGTGCTACAGGCACTCTTTCCCCTCTTGCCTTAAATCCCACTCACAACACTGTTTATAAATTTCAAATAGCTCAATAACATGACACTTTAATAATAGATCCATGGCAGGAATGCAGTCACACAACAATTTTGCCCGAGGTATGCATGAATCAGCAAGTGTAGCCACACTCATCATTTTTATGCCTATTTGAAAGAGATCTAAAAGAATACACTGAATAAACAAACAACAGGTACAACACATAGCAGTACCTGTAAATTATGAAGCTGCAAGACTTTACAAATGCAAATGTGTATCTGCCAGGCATTCAAACAGAACCTGATCTCTATACCTATAACCTCAACAGCTATTTGGTATATTACAAACCTGTGTTTACCATCTGTCTGACCATCTGCCTACCCCTCAACCTAAAAGAAATACTGTTATCACTAATGTGCTGAAGGAAAAAGTAAATTGCTGAGAGAGCTCCTGCCTATCATTTTATAAGCATGGGATCAGAACATGTTTATTCTTTTTTTAAAAATCCTCTTAATGTGTAGAGCCCTGCCAAAGGACAGGGAAGTTTACAAAAAAAACCAAACACCAAACCCATATACCCATATACAGGTGTATCCTCTCTTCTGCTAAAGTGTGAGAAGGAAAGATTTGGAATCTGGAGTTTTTTGTTATGCAGGAATACGAATTCCCCTTCTGTGGCCCACCATTCCCACATGCCCAGCATGAGAGATATGTCAGAAAGGGAAAGGAATTCTCAGGGTCATGTTAAAGTTGGCTTTTATTTGCTGTAATCACATTGGAGCCAGGGAAGAGACAGGAAAGAGACAGTAAATAGAATTAAGCTCATCTCTTAACTCCAAACCCTTTCAAGCTGAGGCTGATATTATTATGGGGAGCTAGGTCAGGTAATTTCATTTAAAACAGAAGCAGTTATTTTGTTATCTACACAAGAAACAAGCTTATCTGAGCACTAAAAAATGTGTGCTTGCTTTAGTTTTTGGGGGTTTTTTTTCTTTTTTTTTTTTCTTCTATATAGCTGTGTTTAGACAAGACACTACTGTTTTTCATATTAGAAGGATTATGCTGGAAGAGTATCCAAAGTTGGATGCACAAAAGTAAAATATTCTACTTCAAAAATTACAGCCTCACACTTAAAATGAAAAATGTTATATATAGTACATATGATGATCATGTTTATTGTAATGTAAATATAGAAAAGATTAAGAAAAGTTCTCAAGATTCAAAATTCCCAATCATTAAAATAAAATATACAGAAATTATCAGTAACGTAATTTAATTGCAATATGCTTAGAAATTCCAATAACAATGGGAGGTTTTGAAATATATCTGTACTATGAACTATAAGGACCATAATGGTAAAGAATTGTAAAATGTTGCCTTCTAATAGCTAACACATTTATTTACATATATAAAACGAAGATATATAAACATCTTGTCTAGTCTCTGATGTTTTAAAACTCTTGGAAACCTGAACATTTTTTCTTTTCTTAGAGCTTTGGATATTTCCCATTTAGCAATCATTATCTAACCCCACTCTTGTGCTTCCTCAATCCAATACAGAATAGTTTACTTTGTTTTGCATATCGTCAGAATTAAGTTTATTAGTACTGTCTTGGGAACATGGTAAATGAGCTCTTCCACTGTGTCACTTCTGCAGGTTGGCTGACTTAAGCAGGGACAAAAATAATAGCTAGAGAATTGTCATTAGATACACACCATCTACTCTGCCAAGACAGCTGATTTCACAATATATTTAATAATACAGGCAGGAAATTCCACACACCTAGTAATAAAGAGCAAAACAGACTGTGACGAGTATTAATGACTTAAGGATACAGAAATTCACAAGGAACGCTTATTTCTCATTATTTATCCTTGAAGAAAAATATAAACCCCCAGAAGTAAGTTATAGAAGAAAAAATTCATCATTTTTAATAGCTCCACAGGAGATTAAGTATTGCTCGGTATGCCCAAAAAGAATTAGGTATTTATGAAAAAAGATGTATTGTGTGTTCTGACCTAAAGCAGGTAACTTACCATTCTCAGAAGTGTATCTAAGGTTCTGCAATGCAGCTACTGCAGCCTGAGTGCCTTGAACATCTTCTCCAGCCTCTGTAATATGGAGATACTGAGTGGATGCTTCTTCAGAAACTTCGGCCGTTAACTTGAAAACAAAACCCAGCCAATGCATCAATAATCTCACTCTCATGTAACTCTTGTAAACAAGAGTTATGGATATACTGGGTGAAACAGAATTCAAGAACATCACTACAAGGGAGTTGGGATATCATCTCATAGTTTTCTTCTAAATTCTACTTCACAAATTGTTTCAAGCATGCTAGATTATCTTGACTTCATTTTCATTGCACAGTTATTCTAGAACTAACAACAGAGTCTGGTAAAAACCTTTTGGGCAAAATTAGTTTATAATGTATGTCCTTGCAGATCTGGTAAAATGCCTCTGAAGTTTGAATCTGGCATTTTATTTTAGGAAAATTATCCTTTCCACGACTATGTTTTGTCAAGACAAGCTGTCAACATGTATTCCTGCTCTGATGGGAATTCTTTATTTATAGCCATTTCATGAGCAGAGACACGATTGCATCCTGGATGTCCTCTTATTTTTTCAGGTTTAGGCACCTACTGGGAGAGTGTGCAGAAAATTGTCTGTGGAATGCATGAGAATATAAGACTTTGAAGGACTAAATTTTAAAATGCTTGCCCTGTTTTCTCTCAGTACCTAACCATATAGAACTTATCTTGATATTTTTCATGGACTTAACATTATGTCTGTGGATCCTCAAAACCTGTTGAACAAGACCCGCAGGACGCCTCTTCCAAATCAGGCATTAGGTTTATAGTGGGGACTAGACTGCCTGAAATTTAGCAGAACAGGTCGTAAACTGGGGAGGTCAGCCAACTGCAGCTGACTTCTGGCTTTTTCCTCTCATTGGACACTCAGGCAGTGGAAAAGACACTACTTGCCAACTGTAATTTTTTAAATAAAAATGTCTACAGAGCTATGTGGTTTTCCCATAGCTTCTGTTCTGCAAGAGAAACAGTTTTTGTTTTAAAACCAATAGGTACACATATGACAGCTGAGGAAAGCTTGAAAGGGTAAGACCTCTCAAGATAGCTGCCCGACCCCACTCCAAACTGAGAAAATTCATTTTGTTGGATTCTTCTTTACTCTTCTTAGGTCTAAACTGATTTTTTTAAGGTCTGATTTTAGTGATACTGTGATTTCTGTATACATTGGATTGAAGCTGGAAACACAAAACAAATGATAAAAGACACCCTCTGTATAATAGTATCATTTCTTTTAGCTGATCAATTTAAAAATTCAGTTTCCTAGATTCTAGCCTTTTCTGAACCAAGAAATAAGCTTCCTTCATTAATTCAATATTAGCTTACATCTTTGCACATCTTGCAGTTAATGCCACTGACTATTTGGCATATAACAAAAAAAAATGTAGTAAGTTCTTCAATTTATCTTTCTTTTTTTTTTTTGCTAAAACTTTCACCCTTTCTGCTGCAAATAGAGGACCAAAGTCCTAAAATGCAGAAGTAAGCATGTACAATGTTGTTAATCCTACTAGATATTAAAGCACTGAAGCTTAACAGTCACAGCAATGTATGTATTCGAAATGGAGAGGAGCTCACATGACCTCCTGATCTTATCTAAAGTCAAGAACCGATTTTTGAATACTACTTATTCCTATCCTTACTTTTCTCCCTAGAATTGTTTGAAATTTTAGACCCAGAGCTACGGAAACTTTGATTTACCTCCCACTTGGTCTCCCCATCGTGTTCCACTAGCTTCATTCCATGCTTGTTTTTTAGATGTCTGTTGAATTCCCATTTTGTACCGTATACAAAGCTGCAAACAGGACACTTAATGCCACCTAGAAGGAAACACAAATAAATTCCTTGAATTATTTTCATATAAATTGGCCCTCTACTCCACTTCGCTCTGGTGAGACCCGACCTAGAGTACTGCATCTGGCTCTGGAGACATGAACCTGTTGGAGTGGCTCCAGAGGAAGGAACAAAGATGATCAGAGGGCTGGAGCACCTCTGCTATGAGGACACGCTGAGAGAGTTAGGGCAGTTCAACCTGGAGAAGAGAAGGCTCTGGGGAGACCTTATAGTGTCTTTCCAGTACTTAAAGGGGGCTTATAAGAAAGATGGGGACAGACCTTTTTAATAGGGCCTGTAGTGACAGGAAAAGGGGTAATGGCTTTAAACTAAAAAAAGTTCAGACTAGATTAAAGGAAGACGTTTTTTACACTGAAAATGGCTGTGAAACACTGGAACTGGTTGCCCAGAGAGAGGTGGTAGATGCCTCATCCCTGGAAACATTCAAGGTCAAGTTGAATGGGAGTCTGAGCAACCTGATTTAGTTCAAGATGTCCCTGCTCACTAAATGACCTTTAAAGGTCCCTTCCAACCCAAACCATTCCATGAGTCTATTCTATGATTCTATAAAACTATTTTTCAAGGCAGTAAGGACACATTTAATTTGACGCCATCTCAATCTATCCATATAACTGTAATTTAAAAGAGTTTTCCTTTAACCATGGGTCCAACGTGAAAAAAGGGAAAAAAATTCAGTTGAACTCTCACAGTGCTTAAAAGGCAATTTTGGATAACGGTAACAGAAGGAGTTTGGAACAACTCATTTACCTGGGAAGGTATCACAATCCTGCTTCCCTGCCCGCATGCCTCTCTGCAGTGGATGGGAAGCAGCAGGAATGCTGTTCCCATCTTTCCCTCCCTCTATCCCTGGGGAACCCCTGCCCCTACAAACCCCATTAGATACAGCAGGAACAGACTATTCTTTGCATTAGTCTTAGATACGCATTATTTCTGCAATTAGATCCATGTAAGAAGTTTATGGGTTTGATTTCTCAGGAGGCAGATGTTACAGAGAAGCAATATTGCAAAGTAAATAATAACTTATCTACTGAGTAAGAACTTGTGTTTGCTTTATTAACAGAAGCATTCCAGAAGAGGCAGGAAAATTAGAGAGGGAAAAGTTTTTTAAGGAATGATAACATCCTAAGTTTGACCAGTTTTGCAGACCTAAGGGATGCTTCAGCCCGTGCAGAATCATTCCCACAGCCATGACTCTGGTTGAAATTCAGGTTTAGTAGCACCAATGAAGACTAGTTAAAGTTTCCAAGTGCATTTTTTCTCAAATCTGAGGATGTCTATGACTTATGTTCTGCTTTAGGCCTGCCATAAACAAAGCCTAGCACATGTTTTAAATCATTCTCAACTAATGCTTTTGGCCTGTAAATACTCCTTTATTTCAAATCACAGTTACTTAGAGACTATTTTAATGCCTACTCCATTACATATCATTGCAGCTTCAAATGTAAATTGTATGTATAGTCCAAAAATCTACAAGGCAAGTCTCTGAGAAGCTTCAGCTTTAAATAGTGTTTCCCTCTTGTCTTCAAACCCTGGTGCCTTCAGGACACAACACAAAACCACCGAGCACTGCAATCCTTCAGTAAGTGCTGGGGTATTTTCTAAGTGCTCATAAAAAACACTGAGATCTTAATATTTAACATACACAGAAGTGACATACTAGTAATTTTTTAAAAAGTTACCTTCTCTAAGACAGCTGTTCTATATTTCTCAAGTTTCAAACAAACATTAAAGTTTTTTGTCACATTATCAAAGCAAACCAGGGAGAGTTACCAACACAATGTAATCTTCACCCAACTACCTTTGCTTTTGAGAGTTTTTACTGTTTATTTTAACTAACAAAACTGTAAACCTAAGTTTTCTACCTATCTAAAAAATAATGCACAGTGTGACTTTAGCACCATGTTTACTGGCTGAGTACGCAGCTTTATAGGTAAAAAACTGAGCATGACAAAATCATAAGCATCCAATTTACTACATTAGATTAAAAAGCTTATACTTCTTTTTCTTATGAAAGATATTTGGTCAAATGTCAGTTGCTTGTAATTATGCAAATAAGTATTTCCCTTCTTTTTTTTCCTCCCTATTGACTAAAGCAGAACAAAAATAATCTGTGTGTGACAAATTGTTGCATTAGGTGAGCAGAACTCTCTCTAACAAACCTAATGGCTAGGGCAGGGAGGGCATCATGCCACTTTAACAGCGATGCCACCAGATGGTTGTCCCCACACTGTCATGGCAAATGACTTTTGCCCATCATGTTCAAATGCTTCAAATATACTCTCGCCAGCTGGTTATAAGCCAAGTCCTCGTTGCATAGTCTTTTATGAATAAGGTGATTAGAAAAACGATTCTGTTTTACAGTAATGGAAACCTACCATATGGTAGGTGAAAGAAAGTTAGTTTTCATTTTGACAAAACAGAATATAACTACTCCCAGTCATTAGGGTCTTTCACTGACACTTATTCCTATACAATTTCCCCCTCTTTGCTCTCAATCTAAAATAGATGTCTTCACCACACATCACTATTATAGCAGATGTTCAATACTCCATCTCTAGACAAAACTGAAATAGTTTCCCTATTAAGGGAAACTCACGTTGACAAAACCAAGACACCTTTGTTCAGATTAGGACAAAGATATTATCAGTTGCAGAAAACAACATTAAATATTTATTTCACCCCAATCTGTAGTATTAGGAAAAACCTGCTGTTGTGAAAGAGAGGACACTTTTCCACATTACTTTGATATTGAAACCATTATAACAATACACAAGATAAAGCTGTAACTTTTGTTGTTATGACTTTAATTAAAGAACAAATAATGGAAGCATAGAATTAAACTGGTAATGTGTAACTCCACATCACTGACTTGATATGAAAGCTCAGGGAAATGAATTTCTAGACTGTTCTTTAAAGAAATGGGCAACATACAGAAAAAGTCAATGAATTACACACTTTGTCTATTTTCAATACCAAAACTGATGTTTGCAATAAAATAGTGCACACAAATCTTATACAGCTCTACAACTCTTTCCATCAAGACACTGACATGTGCTCTCCAAACAGTTTATTTATTGGCCTGAAATCTCCATAAGACAACTATTATTTTTATCTTAAAGGAAAGCGTGTGGTATAATAGAACACAGAGGCCACAGCTGGATCACCACGTATGTGCTGCACAAACATGATAAAAGTCCATCTCCCAGAGAGCACAGAAATATGTAAACAAAACAATGGATAGTAGGGAATATCAGCGAAAATAAATGATTTCTGGAAAATTTTATGTGACTTGCTTAGCACAAAGCAAATGAAACTAAAAAAGGAAGCTACTAAATGAACAAGTAGCCAGGGTCTCACAAAAAACTAGTGGGTAATACATATATAATACTTTTGTCTCTTATGTAGAACACATCAAATTCTTACAGTATTTCTTTTCCTTTATTACTTGACAATATTAAAATAAATGTCAAGATCATAGACCTCTACTTAAAAAAACCAACCTACCAAAAAAACCATCTCAAGCATTCTTCTGACCCTGGTTGACCCTAATTTCTAATAAAAGCACGGAAATTAAAATATCCCTGTCTACCCTTGGAAATGCTGCTGCTCAAATGAGCACGTTCCTTCTTCCATTCTATTCTATGAATCATACATTTATTTAAAAACTCATTCAAGGAATCTTGAGCAGAGTTCAGCAGCTTACATTCATATAAATATTTCCAATTAAGATTATTAGCAATGTCTGCAATGCAGTCAAAAACCAGTTGAGAATGGAGAAGATGAGCAAGCATGAGATGATTTACCTCGGGCTCCATGTGTAACTTAGAAGAAGCAGAATACAAAAAGACAAATAGAATATAGACAGTTTTTATTAGACATTCATCTTTTTTCGTTCCCTTCTCAAACCCTTTTTTCCCCCAAACCCTTTCTCTTCCTGGCTCTCCCACGTTTCCCTTTTTGTCTATAGTCCACTAATTTCAAAGGACTTGTTTAATATCAGGTCTGAAGAGTCTTCTTCCCTTATATGAATTCATGAATAATTTTCCAAAATTGCCTTTCAGATCTATGAATATGGTAAACTGAAATTTGATAGAAGCCAGACAGGCAGCAAGAGCTGGCCCAAGCCGTTCAGAAACACACACCTTCTCATACTGCAAAATAGGTCCACAATAATCCATTAGTGCTGTGTGACCCAGATATAGAAGATCTTCTGATTCCAAAATCAGGAACATTTCTATTAACTTCAATAGGACTCACGTTTATCAAGTCCAAATGCAAATCCTAATTAACTCAAGTCTTCCACAAGGAGCATTTTTTCTTCCCCTGTGAGATACCAAGACATTTAGCAAAACTGACATTTCTACAGTGTGGAAAGAAATCTGCAGGTCTCATGTTTTTATTTTGAGCCCACTTATAAAACCTGTATGATGCTTGTTATAGCAGGAAATAGAGGCAAAGGAAGTTACATGTGGGAAAAATGCACCTATGAACATGGCTTTCTTCATGGCAGAATCCTGGTAAGAGACAAGTAGTAACAAGCAGTTGTTCTAGGCAGAATGAGATATTTAGGGTTTTAACACAGAAATGTGATGCAGAGAAACCCAGGCCTGGTATGACATCCTTGGGAGAACAAAGATGCAGCAGAGAGGAGGGCAGGGATGGTGTGAGAAGAACCGGGACACAAGCTCAGCACTAAGAACCTACAGCTATAAACAACTCAGAACTGATCAGTTAAGAATATGCAAATCCAGAGCTGGATAAAACTGGTTTCAGGGACAACAATTTCTTCAACAATATTGAAGAAATAGATTTATAGAAGAAAAAAAAATGAGGAGCACCATAAGCAGTAAATTTGGATTTAATCTGCAGCTACAGATCAATGAACAAGAAAAGTGTAGATTTGTGTAACCAAACATGGAACAACGGCCCCAGCTGGGAGAGGAAGATCACAGAATCATAGAGTCCGTTAGGTTGGAAAAGACCTTTAAGATCATAAAGTCCAATCATTAACCTAGCACTGCTAAGTTCACCACTAAACCATGTCCCAAGGCACCACCTCTACACATCTTTTAAATACCTCCAGGGATGGTGACTAAACTATTTCCCTGGGCAGGCTGTTTCAATGTTTGCCAACCCTTTCACTGAATACATTTTTCCTAATATCCATCTTAAACTTCCTGTGGCACAACCTGAAGCCATTTTCTCTTGCCCTATCACTTCTTACTTGGGAGAAGAGACCGACCCCCTTCTCACTGCACCCTCCTTTCAGGTAGTTGTAGAGTGGTAAGGTTTCCCCTCAGCCTCCTTTTCTCCAGGCTGAACAACCCCA